>QRFJ01000159.1:636242-678396 GCA_006176705.1 Cocos nucifera | reverse complement strand
AATCCTGATTTCCGGTCCAGGTTCGTCCAGATCTGATTAGATCAAGAGATATATTTCAAAAATTTTCTCTTGATCTCAATCAGATCTTGATATGTTTCAGATCTGATTCTTATTATTTTAATAAATAAAATAAAATAAGATAAATTAAATCAAATTTAATTTACCTGATTTGGGTAATCCTATTACCCTGTAGATGATCCTGATTGCAGCGGAAGGTTCTGGATCTTAGCCACGCAAGCGCCTGGCCTCTACCGGTATCCACTCGGGTTGGATCTGGAGATCCTCTTCTTCTCTATCACACCTCCAAAAATCAGATCTGGATCTGATCTGGAGGATCTTCAAAACTCTTTTGAAGATCTGCAGTCGTCCTTTTGCAGCAGCGCAGCCTTCTTGCTTTTGATCGCCTTTCCTTGATCTGAATCGCACCAACCAAAGTCCAAAACACCTTTTGGACGTGGAGAGCAAGGGGAGAAGAGACTATGGCATGGAGAAGGAGGGGAGAGGCAGCCTTGGGGCGTGTCTAATAGCATTGGAATTAGGGTTGGGCGCAGGGTCTTATTTATAGACCTCTTGTGATCCAACTCCTCTTCCTCTCAACCAATCACAACCCTTTGTGAAATCAGATCTAAATCTGATTGGTTGGAATAGAGACCCCTGGATTCCTCCTTAGAGGGCGCCTAAGACCAGTCAAACTGGATTCTTAGTAGAACTCTGATTGGAATCCAAAAGGGAGGTGGAGTCCTTGTCCAACAAGGACTCCTAGGCGCCTCCTACTTGGGCTCACGCCACCCTTGGCGTGCGCCCTTCTCCTTGCCAGGTTCTGGCAGGGGGACAGGCCCCCACCAGCTCTCCAATAGGTGCATGACATGTGGTCAAAAGTCAAAGGGTCAATGGTCAACGTTTGACCAGTCAAAGGTAGACTTTTGACCAAAGTCAAAGAACAAGAAATGGCAGGTGACCAAAAATGGCAGGTAATGTCTTACAAATAAGACAACCTATTCTGACTTGGACAACCTCCAGTCAGACCATATGAAGGCCTCTGATTGAGCACAAACTCCTTTGGCTCAGTCAGGACAACTTATTTATGATAGTAAAAGAAGAACGTTAGGTTCAATCGAGTGCTAGCACGATTTCCTTGAACCTAATTGAATCTCATTCAGATCAATTGAACTAGATCAGTTCAATTGATGATCACCAGATTCAAACCCTTGTTTGTGTGACCCAGTTAGGTTCAGTTCTGTATGGTAATGGGATATGTCATGATCTCTATCATAGACATCATCGAAACTCCTTTCGATGGATCAGAACTCTTCTGATTCGAACAGCTAGAATGATCGATCATCTAAATCATTCTAATTGCTCCCAAAATCCACCAGTGACACCTAGCAGTATATGGTGGCAACCCATCAGAGCTGAATGCGAACCTCTTGGTGCAGCTACCTGTGTGATTAAGTTCTTCTATCTTGAGCCCCGATCAGATTAGGGTTAAGGTGAACTCGTCAAACCCTAGTCTCTGTCATATGATGTAATCATTCGATTCGAGTCCAATGTGAAAATCTAAATAGAAACTCTTTCTATTATTTCACTCTACCATGGCCATGGGCTTTCTGGACTTGATTCTCATGATCATCATAGGGCTACTCCTCTACCACCGAGGTAGATAGATCCCATCTTGATGCAATCCAGTTCCTACAATGAACATGCTATAGCCAACATACACCTCAGGGTTCCATATGGCTAGGAGACCGAGTAATGGTGTAGTCAAACTATAACACCCTCAAGGTGAACTGCCGATGCATCTCAGGTCAAAGAACCAGACACACTACTGCAGCATCGAGTCAGTCATTGACGAGAAGGTAGACTTCCTAATGACTACTCGAGGTGGTCACGCTCAGTGCCCTCGTTCTCTAACGAGTACCTGTACTCTCGCTCCGGTGTCTCCACACCGTAGACTCAAGACTCATCTACTAAAGAGAAGCGATCGTACACCAACCTTCCGGATCAATCACCATCCTCGTGATGATCCTATGGTCGGGAGCTGTTTATGAGTTAATAATGATTATTCATGTCTTAAATTTTCAACTCTTGAAAATATGAATTATCATTACCATTAACTCAAAGGATGTATCACAGACACTAAATACACATGTGTGATAGAAAATAACCCATTTCATTAATTATAGTCAAAATTATAATTTTGCCCCTAGAAGTGTATTACAAGTGTCAGCCAATTCTGGCTTCTAGGGCACATATATCTAACAATCTCCCACTTGTCCTAAAGCCAATTGGCTACAAGTCTAAGTCCCATCTTCTCAAGGTGGGCTTCGATCTTCTGCTGGCCCAACGGCTTTGTAAGTGGGTCTGCCACATTATCTGCGGAGTTGACTCTCTTGACCTCAACGTAACCTTTCTCAAGGTAATCGCGGATGAGATGATATCGCCGCTCAATGTGCTTGGACTTCTGGTGAGACCTCGGCTCCTTAGCAAGGGCTATGGCGCCATTGTTGTCGCAGTAAAGAGGAATGGCATCTGATGGCATTACTCCAATTTCTGCAGCAAACTTCTTGTACCAGAATGCTTCCTTTGCAGCCTCTGATGCAGCTATATATTCTGCTTCCATGGTGGAATCTGCTATCACAGTTTGCTTGGAACTCTTCCAGCTGACAGCTCCACCATTGCACACAAACAGACTTCCAGATGTCGACTTTCGATCATCTATATCGGACATGAAGTCCGAGTCTGTGTATCCCTTGAACTTGGAGTTCTCCATTACCAAAGACCAACATCATATCCTTAGTTCTTCTCAAGTACTTAAGGATACATTTCACAGAAGTCCAGTGTTCTTCACCTGGATTTGACTGATATCTGCTTGTGACACTCACAGCATGGGCTATATCAGGTCGTGTACATAGCATGGCATACATGAGGCTCCCTATTGCAGAAGCATAAGGGATCTTGCTCATGCGTTCTATTTCCTCAGGTGTGCTGGGGCACATCTTCTTGGAAAGATGAATACCATGTCTGAAGGGTATTAATCCCCTCTTAGAGTTTTCCATACTAAACCTCTTTAGTACTTCCTCTATGTACATCTTTCTGTGAAAGTCCTAGCATCCTATTCGGTCTATCCCTATAGACCTTAATTCCTAGAATAAAGGATGCTTCACCTAGGTCTTTCATGGAGAATTCCTTGGACAACCACATCTTGACTGATGTCAACATGGGAATATCATTCCCAATAAGGAGGATGTCATCCACGTACAATACGAGGAAGACAACAGCGCTCCCACTGACCCTTTTGAAAACACATGGTTCCTCTTCATTTTTGATGAAACCAAACTTTTTGATCACATCATTGAAACGAGTGTTCCAGCTCCGAGATGCTTGCTTAAGTCCATATATGGACCTTTGCAGCTTGCAAACCTTGTGATCAGTATCACTGGATGTGAAACCTAGCGGCTGTTCCATATAGATATCTTCCTCAAGATATCCATTTAGGAATGCCGTTTTCACGTCCATTTGCCATATTTCATAATCGAAATAGGCTGCAACAGCAAGCAATGTGCGGATGGATTTTAGCATAGCTACCGGGGAAAAGGTATCCTGATAGTCAATGCCTTCACGTTGACTATAACCTTTTGCCACCAGTCTAGCCTTGAATGTCTCCACATTCCCATCTGCACCAATCTTTCTCTTGAAGATCCATTTACACCCAATAGGTACTATACCTTCTGGTGGATCTACCAAGGTCCAGACTTGGTTTGAGTGCATCGAGTCGAATCTCTGACTTCATTGCCTCAAGCCATTTCTCGGAGTCGATATCTGATATCGCCTCGTTGTAGGTTTTGGGATCATCACCATGAGCACCATTACCTATGAGGAACATTTCCTCTACGTCCTCTGAAATAATACCTAAGTATCTTTCAGGGGGACGGGAAACTCTTTCCGATCTACGAGGTGGAGGAGGTAGTGTTCTTATTGGCTCAACCTGATTTGGTTCCACTTGGTCCTTAGCTCGTTCTGCTTGTGAGACTTTCTCATCAAGCTTAATCTGCTTTCCAATGCCACTATCTTGAATAAACTATTTTTCAAGAAATATGGCATGTCGACTCACAATCACATTGTGGTCTTCTGGAATGTAGAAATAGTATCCTAATGACTCTTTAGGATATCCTATGAATCGAGCTCTAAAGGACCTAAACTCTAACTTGTCCGCTTGTTGTCTTTTGACATAAGCCGGACAACCCCAAATTCTGAGATGACTCAGACTTGGTTTCTTACCGTGCCATATCTCATACGGTGTGGTAGGAACGGTTTTAGAGGGAACCCTATTCAGTAAATAGATTGAAGTTAATAATGAATGTCCCCAAAGAAAATCTGGGAGGTCTGTGAAGCTCATCATGGATCGAACCATATCCAATAGAGTCCGATTTCTCCGTTCTGAAACCCCGTTGAGTTGAGGTGTTCCTGGTGGAGTCCATTGAGAGACTATGCCATTTTCCTTAAGATAGTCTAGGAATTCCCGGCTAAGGTATTCACCTCCTCGATCTGATCGAAGAACCTTAATGGGTTTTCCAGTTTGTTTTTCTACTTCATGTCTGAATTCTTTGAACTTTTCAAAGGCTTCAGACTTGTGTCTCATAAGATACACATACCCATACCTAGACAGATCATCGGTAAAGGTAATGAAGTAGACAAAATTGCCTCTAGCCGGCACATCGAATGGGCCGCACACATCAGTATGTACTAGGGCAAGGAGATCTGTGGCCCTCTCCCCATGTCCAACAAAAGGGAGTTTAGTCATTTTGCCTTGAAGACAAGATTCACAAGTTGGATATGACTCAAAAGTCAATGGACTCAATAGCCCATTTTTCTCCAATTTGTTAATCCTATCTTCTGCTATATGACCTAATCTCAGGTGCCATAGATATCTGTCGTTTGGACTATCCCTAGGTCGTTTGGCATTCACGTTTTGCTCGATAGTTAAAACAGGTACATCAATATGCAACTGATAAAGACCATTAACAAGGAAACCATTTGCAATTTTATTTCTTTCATAAAGAATGTTACAATGGTCCTTAAAGAAGGTGATCACATAACCTTCTTGTGCTAAGCATGAAACAGAAATCAAATTCCTGCTAGCTGCAGGCACATAATAACAGTCTTTTAAAACTAAGTCTAAACCAGATGGTAATCGCAGAGGGTATGTTCCCACGGCTACTGCAGCAACTCTTGCTCCATTACCGACGCGTAGGATCATGTCTCCATCCCTCAGCCTCCTGCTATCCTCAAGACCCTGCATAGAAGTGCACAGATGAGCACTAGAACCAGAGTCAAGCACCCAACTGGATGCAGAAGAAACCGTAAGGTTAGACTCAATAACGAGCATACCTCCAGAAGGACCTTCCTTCTTGTTCTTCAGGGTGGCCAGGTAAGTAGGGCAGTTCCGCTTCCAATGGCCGTCGCTGTTGCAATGGAAACACTTTCCTTTGCCATCGACCTTCTTCTTCGGTTCTGCCTTCTTCTTCTTTGATCCTTCTACCTTTTGCTTTTTCACAGACTTCTTTTTCTTTCCATAAGACTTTCTTTTGGAAGAAGTCCGTTCCATAGCAAGAACTGAGCCTTTAGAACCTTTCATAGAAAGCTCAGCGGTAACCAGCATATTCATCAACTCGGCCAAGGAATTTTGAAGTTTATGCATGTGGTAATTCATGATGAATTGCCCATATGCATCAGTCAAGGATTGCAGAATAATATCGTTCTGCAAGTCCAAGTCCAACTTCACACCGAGCTTCTCAAGCTCTTCCATGTCCTTGATCATTGTCAGACAGTGATCTTGGACTGACTGCCCATCACGCATCTTAGCCTTAAAAAGTCATTTCGTGACTTGATATTTGGCTGCGCGACTCTGTTCACCAAACATCTCCTGCAGGTGAGCCAACATTTGGCGAGCAGTCCCGATATCTTCATGTTGGCGCTGGAGCTCATCAGACATCGAGCCCAACATGTAGTATCTGGCCTTATTGTCTTCGTCAATCCATTTTTCCAGAGACGCTCTCTGTTCAGTGGATGGACGAGCTGGTAAGGTGGGAGGGTCCTGGTCCAAAACATGTGTTAACTTCTCTGAACCCAAAACAATTTTGTAGTTCCTGAGCCAATCTTTATAATTGGGTCCAGTCAGTCTATGTGTGTCTAGGATACGTGCCAGTGGGTTGGACGCAGACATTTTCCTGTAGAGAGTCAAAGATTCTAGTTAGATACTGTAATTTTGACTTGACCAATTTGTTTAGGGATTTTATTTTTAAACAAATTAGCTCCCACTATTTTCTCGGATCCCTACACTCCCTCTGTAGAGATGCGAAAATCTCCGCGATTGATGATTTCTAGTGGGTGGTGCGGTCTCACCAACTGACTCATCACCTCACCTAACAGTTATTGGTGATGGGTTAGCCAATGAGTGAACAACTCTTGTTCAATGATTCTCTAATCATGGTGCACCCAAACTTGGTCTCTAATTCATGAATCTCACCGTATCCGGAATATTGATCCACTCCTTAGTTAAGTCAGACCCACCATTTGCATAGACTGGGTTCCTAATTGGGTCTCTCACCGTATCCGGAATATTGAGCCCAACTCATCCTCCAGCCCATAGCATCCAATGCCTAATAGACATGGTTGCGTCTTCCCGGTGCAACTGAGCCACTGTATCCAGCCGAGAACAATCAACCCCGGGAAGGGCCCGCACGTCTACAATGGTGGAAGACCTCGGACTTAATCTTTTCTTAGGGAGAATTGATTCAGGTCTCATTAAACTAGACTTGGCTTAGTCATAACAATTATGACTAACCTAGTGGCATGGGTCAGCTCGGATTATTGACCACCTCAGATCAGAACTGTGTCAACAGATATGGCCAGGTAAGTGAGACCGGTGGAAGGAATATGCCGTTAACTCGCACAAGAACGCATTCAGGTCGAGTAGCTTCCAATTAAAAACCAGTCGGTCGTCTGTGCCAAACTTACCTTAGACACCAAATTGTTGAGTCAGAACCAATTGGGTTAGCCTACAATCCAGACTCTAACCTCTGAGCCTAATTAGGTCTTGCTTGATCGTGACTCGATCTTGACCCAGACTTAATCCTATTAGGCTGGTCAATTTAAGCATTGTTGATCCCATCTAACCAACTCTTGATTCGGTTTGATCAACCGCTTAGACCTAATTGAGCTACCCAAGCCCGAACCCAGTATTATGAATATGTCTTAGATCTGAAATTCTCAATTTTAGACCTAATTAATATTCCATAAACTTAATTCTTAATTAAGTTGGGTTCATAAACAAAATATGCACAATAAATCCTAGGGTTTCAGGATCTAGGGTTTTGCAGAAAGTAAGTTTTGGGTTTCTGATTAAGGACGAACACGCAGCACCCCTACACGTCATAAGAACACCCCATCGAATGGGAAGAGAGGGCCTTTAAACCCTTCTTCGTTCTTATGACCGGACGGCCAAGAGGAACGCCTTAATCAGGAACATGTAAATCTACAAAACAGTTATAGATCTATATCATATATCTCATATACAAATTTAGATCTAATCAAGGCATATTTTGCATACATCTCATGTATCAAATCATGCATGTTTTCAGATCTAAATTATCACATAATAATCTAAAAAATTAGATTTAAATTGATCTAATCAAAATAAATTCTAATCTAGACAATTATGTAGAACTATTCTACAACTAGTCTAGTCATGCATCTATCATATCTCATATGATATTTAAAATTAAATAATTTTTATTTGCTGTTTATCAGATGTTATTATAACACTTATAATATCAGAAAATAGTAAATAAGAAGATCTAAAATATGATTTAATCAGATTAAATCAAAGACATGCAAAACTATTCTATAGAACTATTCTATTCTAGAACTAGTCATGCATATCTTCATGTTCTTAGATCCAAATCATTTAATTTTAATTTTTCTGATTTCAGATCTGATCACATCTCATGTGACATCTGAAATCACTTTATTTTCTAATTAAAATAAAATTAAAATCAGATCTAAACAATTTTAGAACCATGGCTCTGATACCAGTTGAAGGGAAATCCTGATTTCCCGGTCCAGGTTCGTCCAGATCTGATTAGATCAAGAGATATATTTCAAAAATTTTCTCTTGATCTCAATCAGATCTTGATATGTTTCAGATCTGATTCTTATTATTTTAATAAATAAAATAAAATAAGATAAATTAAATCAAATTTAATTTACCTGATTTGGGTAATCCTATTACCCTGTAGATGATCCTGATTGCAGCGGAAGGTTCTGGATCTTAGCCACGCAAGCGCCTGGCCTCTACCGGTATCCACTCGGGTTGGATCTGGAGATCCTCTTCTTCTCTATCACACCTCCAAAAATCAGATCTGGATCTGATCTGGAGGATCTTCAAAACTCTTTTGAAGATCTGCAGTCGTCCTTTTGCAGCAGCGCAGCCTTCTTGCTTTTGATCGCCTTTCCTTGATCTGAATCGCACCAACCAAAGTCCAAAACACCTTTTGGACGTGGAGAGCAAGGGGAGAAGAGACTATGGCATGGAGAAGGAGGGGAGAGGCAGCCTTGGGGCGTGTCTAATAGCATTGGAATTAGGGTTGGGCGCAGGGTCTTATTTATAGACCTCTTGTGATCCAACTCCTCTTCCTCTCAACCAATCACAACCCTTTGTGAAATCAGATCTAAATCTGATTGGTTGGAATAGAGACCCCTGGATTCCTCCTTAGAGGGCGCCTAAGACCAGTCAAACTGGATTCTTAGTAGAACTCTGATTGGAATCCAAAAGGGAGGTGGAGTCCTTGTCCAACAAGGACTCCTAGGCGCCTCCTACTTGGGCTCACGCCACCCTTGGCGTGCGCCCTTCTCCTTGCCAGGTTCTGGCAGGGGGACAGGCCCCCACCAGCTCTCCAATAGGTGCATGACATGTGGTCAAAAGTCAAAGGGTCAATGGTCAACGTTTGACCAGTCAAAGGTAGACTTTTGACCAAAGTCAAAGAACAAGAAATGGCAGGTGACCAAAAATGGCAGGTAATGTCTTACAAATAAGACAACCTATTCTGACTTGGACAACCTCCAGTCAGACCATATGAAGGCCTCTGATTGAGCACAAACTCCTTTGGCTCAGTCAGGACAACTTATTTATGATAGTAAAAGAAGAACGTTAGGTTCAATCGAGTGCTAGCACGATTTCCTTGAACCTAATTGAATCTCATTCAGATCAATTGAACTAGATCAGTTCAATTGATGATCACCAGATTCAAACCCTTGTTTGTGTGACCCAGTTAGGTTCAGTTCTGTATGGTAATGGGATATGTCATGATCTCTATCATAGACATCATCGAAACTCCTTTCGATGGATCAGAACTCTTCTGATTCGAACAGCTAGAATGATCGATCATCTAAATCATTCTAATTGCTCCCAAAATCCACCAGTGACACCTAGCAGTATATGGTGGCAACCCATCAGAGCTGAATGTGAACCTCTTGGTGCAGCTACCTGTGTGATTAAGTTCTTCTATCTTGAGCCCCGATCAGATTAGGGTTAAGGTGAACTCGTCAAACCCTAGTCTCTGTCATATGATGTAATCATTCGATTCGAGTCCAATGTGAAAATCTAAATAGAAACTCTTTCTATTATTTCACTCTGCCATGGCCATGGGCTTCAGGACTTGATTCTCATGATTATCATAGGGCTGCTCCTCTACCACCGAGGTAGATAGATCCCATCTTGATGCAATCCAGTTCCTACAATGAACATGCTATAGCCAACATACACCTCAGGGTTCCATATGGCTAGGAGACCGAGTAATGGTGTAGTCAAACTATAACACCCTCAAGGTGAACTGCCGATGCATCTCAGGTCAAAGAACCAGACACACTACTGCAGCATCGAGTCAGTCATTGACGAGAAGGTAGACTTCCTAATGACTACTCGAGGTGGTCACGCTCAGTGCCCTCGTTCTCTAACGAGTACCTGTACTCTCGCTCCGGTGTCTCCACACCGTAGACTCAAGACTCATCTACTAAAGAGAAGCGATCGTACACCAACCTTTCGGATCAATCACCATCCTCGTGATGATCCTATGGTCGGGAGCTGTTTATGAGTTAATAATGATTATTCATGTCTTAAATTTTCAACTCTTGAAAATATGAATTATCATTACCATTAACTCAAAGGATGTATCACAGACACTAAATACACATGTGTGATAGAAAATAACCCATTTTATAAATTATAGTCAAAATTATAATTTTGCCCCTAGAAGTGTATTACAAGTGTCAGCCAATTCTGGCTTCTAGGGCACATATATCTAACATATTCTCCATGACCAAACCAAATAAAAAATAGCCAATAGGTAGATCTAAAAATTACCTTGATTAGGGATGGTGGACAACAGCCCTTAGATCACTTTCTCATGAAGCTTAGAGAAATCTTAGATCTGAATCTCACTGCTGATCTCTACTGAAACTTTATCTTCTTCCTCCTTCACACTTAATCGGACTCTGATACCAAGTGTTGGAATAATCGATACTGATTTGACACCAATTATTATGCCTATGACTATTTGGAACCACAGTCATAGATCCGATCTATTGCGAGAACTTGGGTGTTAATCCAAAAATACGAAGAAAAGCAAAAATTGATGGCAGCACCTAGGGCTTGCCGTTGAAACCAAAAAGAAAAGAGAGAAGAGAGTTAGGGAAAAAAGCTGTGTATTGCTTCCACTCTTGTAAAAGGTTACAATACCTGGGTTTATATACCCTAAGATTTCTACTATACCATATGAACCCTGATAAACCCAAACTCTAGCTTAAAAACTTTCTTAGGCTAACCCAATACATGAAAGCACTCACCGAGCCCATATACATCCATGTCTTCCATGCTCTCATTTCCTAAATCTAAACCCGACCCATACATATGCTAGCCACCTTAAGACCTTATTGGACCCGACCGTAAGACCACAAATAGAAAACACCATTCAATTCTGTTCACCACCATCGAGCCAGCTCTGTCAGTAGCCAAGCTAGCTCTACTGCATCTCGTCCGAACCCTATGTTCTATTTGCCTGAGATAGCTAGCTCAACTGCACTTTGAGTCGGCTCGATCTCAGTCCGAACCAGCTCGACTGCATATCCGAGCTAGCCCGCCTGTGTATCAACCTCTTATTTTAGCTGATTCTTCTTCTGACTTTGATTCTTTGCTCTACCTTGTATCTCAGGTCTCTAAAGCACCTACCAAACCCCCTTAAGGTCCTTAAACCTGAATCTCGAGCTCGTATAGGGCTATACGCTGCCTTCATCCTAGGATAACTCCTATCCTAGCCCTAGGACTCACACCTATCCTAGTCTCTCGTAGCCAATACCCTGGCTCCTTCCGTGGCCCCCAAGGCTTAGGAGCACCACACTAAATCCTATACTTTTATTATTGCCCTCTTTAGGTTCTCGAATATGTCCTTCACCTTCATGGTGCCAAACACATTTAGGTTCATCATAGGATTTCTATCTCTATGCATCATGGCCAAGGTTCGACCCATGATTTTTTTATTTTGGAACTATTTTACTTTCAAATGCCATCCTACTGCCAAAGACTGATGGTACATATCTCCCCAATTTGACAAGAAGGGATTGCTAAAGGGTGCCCCACCTCAGTTCATAATTGGAAGGAGAGATTCTTCTTTGTCTCATGCCCCCTCCTAAAGCTAGGATTTTCCTTCTAGGAGAATTTGAGAGATTCAGTCCGTCGAGCCCCTTGACTAGAAAAGGAGGACCGAGACTCGACTAATAAGCTTAAAGACTATCAAGCTCCCCTCATATTTAATTTGCTGGACGATCGGACCTTATTTAACTTCGAACTTAGTCTCCTTAATCTGGCAGGTAGATTTTCATATCTTGATGACTTTGCCTTATACTCTCTTCTGACCTTAATCTTTATTATTGCTGAGATGACCTTGGATGAGCAAAACCGCCTAACCTAGGGGATCAAGACCTTTAAAAGGAAGGGCAATCATGGAGAAGAGCCATAAAAAAGGGCCAAGGTTGGGAAAATAAGTTTGGCCATGCCGACCCAAACTGTGCTCGCTCCGGAAGCCTTCATGGCCATGCCGAGCCTGACCTTGCCCAACGACAGCAACACCCTCATGCTCCTCAAACAGGAGAGAGTAGCTGAAAAAAGAAAGAAGGCTACCACCAGGAAGGTCAAGAGGAACACCAAAAGGTTCGATGATGATAGCTCTAGCTATCTTTCCTTGCAGTTGTAAAGACTGATTTAAGCATTGCACCAATAGGTATGTATAAGATACATACTATATTATCATTAAACTCTACTATTTTAAACTCTTGGGTATTGGATACTGCATGCAGTTCTTATATCTATAAATCTTTGTAGGGGTTGCAAAAAATTAGAGTATTGAAGAAGGATGACTTTGAGCTCTACGGCACTGGAGGAGAGTCCATCCAAGCTGAAGCTGTAGGAACAAATATATTGAAGTTATCTTCTAAGAAGATCTTAAAGCTAGAAAATTATTATTATATACCTAAAATTATTAGAAATATTGTTTCTATACCATTGCTATTATAACATGGTTATGGAATAAATGTAAAGAGCAATGGTTGCTCAATTATTTATTCTAGTAGAATTCTCTAATTATGGCATTTTTGATAATAGTCTTCTGATTCTATCTCTAAATGACAATATTTTTCATATTAATAAAAATAAAAAAAATAAAAGAGAGAACAAATAAATAATACTTTATTTTAACATTGTCAACTTGGTCATATAAATAAGACAAGAATTAACAAGTTATACAATTTTTTTTTTTTTTTGATCCATATGATTGTGAATCATTAGGAACTTATGAATCTTGTCTTATAAGAAAAATGACCAAGACTCCATTTGTGGACATGAAAAAAGGATAATTGAGTTATTAGAACTTGTACATATAGTTATATGTGGTTCTATGACAACTCAAGCTAGAGAAGGATACTCTTATTTTATAATGTTCATTGATGATTTATCTAGATTCAGATTTGTGTATCTTGTGAAACATAAATGCAAAGCTTTTGATAAATTTAAAGAGTATCAAAGTATGTTAAGAAATAAACTAAAAAGAGTATAAAAACTCTTCAATTAGATCAAGAAGGAGAGTACTTAACCAGTGAATTTCTAGATCAACTTAAAGTAAAGGAGAGTCTCTTTGAATGGACCCCTCTTTATACACTATAATTAAATGGTGTAGCTGAAAGGAGGAATCATACTTTATTAGATATGGTACGGTCCATGAAGTGCTTTATAGAGTTATCTATTTTTTTCTGGGATTATGTCCTAGAGACCATTGTTTATATCTTAAATAGAGTGCCTTCAAAATCTGTGTCTAACACTCAATATGAGATATAGAGAGGAAACAAATCTAATCTTAACTATTTTAAGATATGGGGTTATTCAATATATGTCGGAAAAAAAATTGGACATAAGCTAGATGCTAGAGCAGATAAATGTTTATTAGTAGAATATCCTAAGAAAAGTATGAGATATCTATTCTACCACTCTACTGAATAAAAAATCTTTATTAGTAGGCATGCCACTTTTATGAAGAAAGAGTTTATCCTAGAAATAGGTAGTAGGAGAAAAATTAAACTTAGTAAAGTTCAGGACCTACAAATAGAAACACAACAAATTTCTTAACCAGATGAATACATTAATGAAGTACAACCTCAACACATAACTCCTCTTTGAAGGTCGGATAGAGTGCAAAATGCACCTCTAAGGTATGGATTTATTATTGAGAAAAATGAAGTCCAAATCATTGAAAATGATGAACCTCTGACCTACATGGAAGCTATCATGAGTAGGGACTCAAACAAATAGCTGCAAGCCATGAAATCCAAAATGTACTCCATTTAGACCAACAAAGTATGGACTTTGGTTGATGCACCAAAGGGTGCGACCCCTATTAGGTGTAAATAGGTCTATAAGAAAAAGTTTGGAGTAGATGGCCAAGTTGAAACCTATAAAACCATATTGGTGGCTAAAGATTTTAGGCAAAAGCAGGATGTAGATTGTGATGAAATATTCTCACTTATTGCCATGCTCAACTCTATTCAGATTATGTGTGCTATAGCAGCATACCATGACTATGAAATTTGATAAATAGATGTGAAGACCACCTTTTTTAATGGTTATCTTGAGGAAGAGGTTTACGTATCTCAGCCAGAAGGATTTATCTCAAGTGGGAGAGCAAATTAGATATGCGAGCTTAAGAAATCTATTTGTAGATTAAAGCATGCTTCAAGGAATTGGAACATCAATTTTGATATCATAGTCAAAGAGTTTGGCTTAATAAAAAGAATTGATGAAACTTATATGTATAAGAAGGCTAGTGGGAGTTTCATAGTCTTCTTGGTATTGTATGTAAATGACATACTTCTCATTCGTAATGATATCCCAATGTTACAATCGGTCAAGTTATGGCTATCAAGTAAGTCTTTTATGAAAAACTTGAAAGAAATATCTTATTTACTTGGTATAAAGATCTATAGGGATAGATCTAAAAGGATGCTAGGCTTGTCCTAGTCTAGGTATATTGACTTAATGCTAAAGAGGTTTAGCATGGATGGAAGTAAAAAAGGTTACTTACCCATGAGTCAAGGCATACATCTCTCTAAGAAGATGTCTTCCATGACATCTAAAAAGAGAAATAGAATGAGTTCTATTCTCTATGCTCTAATAGTAGGGTCAATAATGTATGTTATGCTATGTACCAGGCCTGATGTTTCTTATGCCTTAGGCATAGCCAGTAGATTTCAAACTGATCCAAAAGAAGATTATTGAAAAATAGTGAAAAATATTCTTATGTACTTAAGAAGGACTAAGAATATTTTTCTAGTATATGATAAAATCTGATCTAAAACTAGAAGGATATTCTAACTCTACTTTTCAATCAGATTCAGATGATAGCAATCAGATTCAATCTAAATGGTGAGCAGTGAGTTGGAAAAGTTTCAAGTAGCAGACTATGGCTGACTCAACTATTGAGGTAGAGTACATAGCTATAAATAAAGCCATCAAGAAAGCTGTTTGGATGAAGAAGTTCATCACTGAATTAGGTATCGTTCTTGAAATTGAGAATCCATTCCACTTTACTGTGATAATTCTGGAGTAGTTGCTCAAGCAAAGGAATCGAGGTCTCATCATAAATTCAATCATATTCTAAGATGCTTCCACCTCGTTCGTGAGATTATCGAGAGAAAAGATGTGGTCATTGAATGAATAGATATAAATAACAACATAGCAGTCCATTCACTAAAGCTCTACCACAGTAGTAGTTTGATCGCCATCTTGATTGTATGGGGTTAAAATATAAGGATGATTAGCTTTAGTGCAAGTGAGAGATTGAAAGGAATATACCCTACAAGCTAATCAAAATATGTATTTTTGATGGATTGTTCTTTTAATCTTCTGACTCTTGTAATGATATTTTATAAATAAATAAAAAGTATTTATATTCCATCATATATTGCATCTCATGTTTATTTAAGATTATGATGAACTCCATAGATTAGAGCTATGATTTTAGGATTATGATGAGATCATACCAGTAAGACCTAAAATCCTAAAATCTTAATCTAAAATATTTTTAGTCAATGGATTATTGAATTGAGGATCAATGTTTTTAGAAAGACTAGCACATCCTATGTATGCATGATGGAGAGGGTGATTGATCTCACATTTACTTGTGTAAGATACTAATATAAGGATGTGGGTGCTCATTAGAGAATGAGTTACTGAATTGATCCGACTTGAGAATATTTTATGGAGTCTTACTTGTCAAAAGATATTTTTCTTAGTGAAAGTTGTGCAAGTAATCTTCTGACCTGAGACTATCATAGAACCTTGCATAGATGAATCTTCATTTTGGTTCATACTCATTCATGACTAAGTTATGTATGGGGTGTTTTGAATATAGTGGATTACATATAGAGGGTATGAGTAGGTCAACATGAAATTGATCACTCCTAGTAAGAGAAGATTGCATCCAACTTGCTTCAATCATATGATGATTCAGGAAGTCTTTAATCAAAGCATAATGAAAATTAAAAATAATTTCTCATGTTTCATTAATCAAATTATTATTATAAGATTGAAAGAGATATGAATATGATATTGGATTTGACATGATTCTATATCTAGAGTCGTATTTAGGATGCAGGATGATCGCATGATTAAATTATATATTAACTAACCACTGAAGGATATTTTTAGTATTTCTATTAAAATTTTATATCCTTCAGATAGACATGATATATTGTTAGACATCAATCTTGTCTTATGGGTTTGATCAAATTAAAGAATTTAATTTGATCATCAATTAGAAAGGATTCTAATTGTTGAAATTAGGTTAGCTCGATTTGACCTAAATCGATTAGATTGGATTCTAATCGAATCAGGTCAACTTGTATCTGGACCTACTGTTGGCTAGATATGAAATCCAATGGGTCACACGTAAAGAAAATTGAACAAGGATCTAATTAGATTAGATCATGTTTGCAAAATGAATATGTTAGCATATGTTGCAAATCCTAACTTCTATGTTCGAATTAGATTTGAATTTGGTTCCTAGTTAGGCCAACTAAATCTAATTAAACTTAGTTTTGAATCAGGTTTGAATTAGGTTGACCCTTGTTTAATTGAGTCAAGGGAATGGCACATTTCATCTAATATCCCATGTGCTAGAGAGTCTCTCTCTTGATGCGTGAGGAAACTTCATAGTGCAAGGACATGCGGTACATCTATATTTTTGGTGCCCCCTCCTTCTCATGTTTATCCAAAGTTTATTTCATGTACATTATATGGTGTGGACTTTAGATTCTTATGAGGCACATAAGACTCCTTCTGTAGGTGGAATACTGTGGTGGTTATCTAGAATTTGGATAAAGAATGAGACCTTGCCACCCACCCTTATCTTTGGCACCACTTGGACTTAGAGTCCAAGTGGTTGTGGCCTCCTCTTTTCCCATGTCTAGAGTTCAGATTGGCACCACACCTCTTCGCCTTTGGATGGTCATGGGATGAAATCTCATCTATAGAATTGGTTGGTGCCAATATTAAACTCATGCGATGCTTCAGAAAGCAACGGAGAATTAATTCCAAAAAGTCCTTCTACATGAAGTGACTCTTGGATCTAATTCCTTCTACTTTCATGTGGCTTAAGATTATCTAATGGGCTTGAGAAATATAGAGAGGCATAACATGTGGATACGGAAGGGGCGTGAGATGATGTGGAGGCAACCCTACGCACACTATAAATAGGGTGGTGCACCGGGTATCCAATTCATTTGTTCCATCTGTTCTTTCTTACATTGCCTCCATACTGTCCAATTATTTTCTTCTTTTCCTTATTAAGACAAGATCTTGATAAGGATAAAAGGTCTTCTTTAGGACAAGGGTCTAGGAAGAAAATTAAGGAAGACAAGGAGAAAAGAAAGGTAGAGAAAAGAAAGGCTAGGAAAAAGGAAGCAAGGCCTATGGTTATGCTGCTTGAAGGAATTCTTGAAATAAGAATTCAGTGGAAGGAACTAGTTCTTGAAAGGGTTAGTATCTTGATCAAGATTCTGTGTGGATCAACATTGGAGGGCGAATACTTGGGCACTTGGAACCTCTACCGAAATTAGGGTTAAGCGATTCAGGTATTCCACTAACCCTTTTTGATATGCTATGTATATGTTATATGTGATTATAATCATCAAGGAGGTCCTGGAATAAGGTTTGATTTTTAGAATTTTATTATAAATTTTTAAAATTTGTGCTTCCACTCTAGTCATCAAATCTTATACCAGATGCAAGTGGTGAGCACGATCCGCTTGTATTTGGTGGATGATATGGTGATCCATATGCTTAGTGAAACTTTTTCAATGATGATGTGGAAGAAGCTCAAGTAGATGTATATAGAAAAGTCACTCACCAATCTTCCTTCCTTTAGAATCAATTCTACTAGCTACGGATGAGCATGGGATAGAGCATGCAGGAGCATCTTAATAACTTTTAGAAGATCTTCACTAAACTCCTCAGCATTGGTGAAAAGGTTAAGGAGAAAACTAGGACGTTGGTCTTGCTTTCATCATTTTTTTCTTCTTTTGAATCTTTAGTGACTACTCTTCTTTTAGGAAAGAGCACAATCAAGATGGACAAGATTACTTCTATACTTCTCTAGAATGAGTTTATCAAGTGGAAGAATGGAGCCTTAAGTTCAGGTGGTGATTCGACTATGGCAGTAACTGGAGGTGGTGATGGTAGAGGTCAAAATGATAGAGGATCATAAGGTGGGCTATCTAAGTCCAAGTCGAGGGACTCCAGCAAGATTAGATACTACTGATTGATGAGTTGGAGCATCGAGTCAAAGATTTTTCATAGCTTAGAGATCGAATGAAGGCTGCATTAGCGATGATCCAAGCTAACGACACTAATGAGATCGATGATGTGCCTATAGTCTCTAATGATGTATTTACTTCTTCCCAATAGTGGATTTTAGATTTGACATGTTTGCATTATATTATTATAGAGAGAAGCTATTTGACTTCCTAAAAAGCAGTAAGGGCACTATTCATTTGCCAAATGGATTGAGCTATGTGATCAAGAAAATCAGGATCGTCAACTTGTAGACACATGATATAGTGAGAAAATTGAATAAAATCTGATATATACCTAGTATCAAAACAAATCTGATTGCACTGAGCAGACTAGATTCAAGTAGCTATAGATGGAGAGCTGATGATGGAATCTAAAGATCATGCATGATAGTAGGATTATTATGAGGGAAAGAATGTATGGAGGACACTACCTCTTGGTGGGGAGCTCAGCATAAGATGGTGTTTTAGGTAACAGTGGGAGCACAGCATGAGGTGGAGCTCCAAGAGCAGATGGATTGGGCACGGGATTGGAGACTCAAGAGGATGACAAGTGACATCACAGGATGAAGTTCCTATTATCGTCGGAGGCTATCCTAAGTAGATCTCAGGTCAAGCAGGTCATAGCGTATGATGAAGATAGGATCAAGTGACTTGGCTCAACTCCCATATTTGTCCATCCATAAGCAATCAGGTATTTGTCTCAGGGCATGGGAGCGAGATCATCCAAAAGTTCTCACAATAAGGTGAAGGCCGAATGTCAAGTCAAGATGGAGATTGTTGGAAAAAGTATCTTGAATTCGACCCACAGCAGTAATAAAGGAGCTCACGGTGAAGCCCACACGAAGAAGCCCATAGGAGGATGTGGCCTACAAGCACATGTGACCCATAGGCACATGCGGCCTATAGCATTATGGAGCCTAGGTGCATGGGCTCGATCGAGGTGCATGTGCATGGCCTAGGCACGCATGGGAGTGGCCTAGGTAAACGCACATGGCCCAGCACATGCATACATGGCCTAGTCATGTGGGCATGGCCTGCTAGCACCAGGCATGGTCCACCATGGTCCATGTGTGCCACTTGGCATTTTGCATGTTCCATGCCTCACACGTGGACCCCTTAGCAGTCTATGGCCATTTCATGCAATGCATTGGGGTTTTGGTGCTGTTTTTCATGCAGGTGCAGGATCGAATGGCTACGGGAGCATGCGAGCCTAATCAGATGGCCAAGAGGGTATTTTGGATCCTGCTAGGAGATCTAAATTGACTAAAACTCGATTTTAGGGCCTTTAAGAGAAGTCTGATGGCTTGTGGAGCCAGGAGCAGTAGTAGGTTGATCGACAGAGCCACAGAGGGCATGGATGGAAGCTAGATAGCGGTCAGAGCCTCAGGTGAAGTGCTTAGGGGGTCTCCTTATGAGAAAGAGAGCTTTGCAAGGGATAGTGCTTCTTATTGAGAGAGAGGGATATCGTGTGAGAGTTGAGAGAGTGTAATCTACTATTGTAAATTTTTTTCTCATAGAGAAGCTTTGATAAATACTATAAATATACCAATAAAGTATTAAATTTTGAACTAATTTATTTTTATTTATAAGAATTAATAATTTTATTTATCTTTTGTAGATAAGATGATTGCAAATAAAAAGAGCTTAATTTGTTGGCTAAAAGAAAGAAATTTAGAGCAAATCAGACTTAAATTGAATTTGAATGAAAGCTCAAAAGAAAAAAAAGAAAAAAAAAAGATAATAAAGAAAATCATCCCAAAACAAAGCCTGGCTTGAGATCCAGCTTGCAGCCTAGCATGCGCAGCCCATGCATGTGTAGCCCGTGCGCATGCGAAAGCCCACCGTAGCCTGTGCACTAGTGCACCACCTAAACCAGTCGGCCTATCATGGTCCATGATGGATCAGAGTTTTATGTGGTAGGCATGGATCCTTAAAGGGTCCACAAAAAATATCACATGGCATATGGGGGCAAAACTAACTTTTTGGGTGGCATGGCAGGCTTTGATTTGAAGGAAAACTAGCTTTTCCGCCATAGGATCAATCTGATCTGACCTGATTTATAATTTTTTTTTTAAAAATTTTTCTATGAATTATAATTAGATCTTAGAGTTCTCGGATCTAATCCTTATAATTTGATATTCAAAATAAAAATAAATTAAAAATAAGAACAATAATTATACCTAATTTGGGTAAACTAGTTATCCTATCAATGATCTACCATCGCATGGGATTTTGGATCTAGCCATGCACGCGCCTAGCCTCTATTAGAGTCTACTTAGGCTAGATCTGGATGTGCTCTCCTTCTGAATCTAATCTCCAAAAATCAAATCAGATCTAGATTTGTGAAGCCTTCAAAACAATCTTCTAAGGCAACACCTTGTCTCTTGATGTAGAAACTCTTGTCTTGATCTTTGTTTTAGCTTTTCTCAACACTTGATCGCTGAACCTTCATCAAACCTAGTATGGATGTGGAGAAGAGAAAGAGGAGCACTAGAGGGGGCATGGAGAAGGAAATGGCGGCAGCATATGGGCATGGAATCAATAGAGTTCTTTTAAACCCTAGGGTGCAGGGTCTTTAAATAGACTCCTGCACCAACTTAGTGTCCCAATGCATCAAGTAACTAGCTTGCTTGATCATTATGGGCTCTAGGCCTGTTCTCCATGCCAAATGCTGATCACCATTAGTGTTTTTGTCACCTAAAACACTCCCAAAAGTGGCGACATGAAAGGATAAGGAAGAGTCCAAGGCCCCAAGGACTCTTCCTTCTAGAATTTGATCCAAATCAAATTCTGATTTAACCTATTGTAGGCACCACCAAAATTCATCAAATTGGGCATGCCCAAAGTAGGACTCGAGCCTAATAACATGCCTAAAAATCAAAGGAAAAGAGTCCCTAAAAAATTTTCTAGGAGGCTCAGACCCAATGACCCTTAATTCTCTCAATTGGGTCAACTATTGACCCTTGTCCAGTTACACTTAGAATGGATTTATTTCAAGACTCGATCTAATCTGGACAAGTTCTAGCCAATTAAAAATAAACCCATTCATGATCCATGGATGAGATAAATCTAATTTGACTCAATCGAGATGAATCAGAAAGACTACAGAAAGAGAATGTTAGGCTCAATCATGTGCTAGCACGATTTTCTTGAACTTAATTAGATCCAATCCAAATCAATCAAACTGGGTTGGCTCAATTGATCACATCTAGACTCAAACCCTTGTAGGTGTGATCCAATTAGGTTCAGCTCCATATGATAATGAGATATGTCATGATCTCTATTATCGACATCATTGAAACATCTTTTGATGGACTTGAACTCTTCTGATTCATCCAATTAGAATAATCGATCATCAAGATCATTCTAATTACTCCCAAAATCCACTAGTGACATCTAGCAGTATATTGTGTCAATCCATTAGAACTGAATGTGAACCTCTCAGTGCAGCTACCTATGTGATTAAGTTCTTCTATCATGAGTTTCGATAGGATTAAGGTTAAGATAAACTTGTCAAACCCAACACCCTGTCATATAATTGAATCATTCGATCTGAGTCCAATGTGAAAACCTAATAGAAAACTCTTTTCTATTACATCACACTACCATGGCCATGGGCTTAAAGATCTGATCTCATAATTATCATAGAACTACTCCTCTACCAAGGTTAATAGATCGCATCTTGGTACAAATCAGTCCCTACAATGAACATGCTATAGCCAACATACACCTCAGGATTCCGTATAGCTAGGAGACTGAGCTATGGTATAGTCAAACTATAACACACTCAAGGTGAACTGCCAATGCACCTCAAGTTTAAGAACTAGACACACAACTACAGCATCGAGCTCAGTCATTAATGAGAAGGTAGACTTACTTATGACTATTCGAGATGGTCACGCTTAGTGCTCTTATTCTCTAATGAGTACCTATACTCTCACTCCGGTGTCTCCCACTATAGACTCAAGACTCATTTATCCTAAGTAAGTGATTGTACACCAACCTTTCAGATGGATCATCATCCTCATGATGATCCTACGGTTGGAAGCTATTTGTGAGTTAATTATGAAAATACATGTCTTAAATGTTCAACTCTTAAAAATATATATTAGCATTCCATTAATTCAAAGGATGTATCACAGGTACTATGTACACAATGTGATAGAATAAAATAACTCTTTATTAATTTTTAAGTCAAAATTATAAAAATGCCTCCATGAATGTGTATTACAAGTGTCAGTAAATCTAGCTTCTAGGGCACTCATCTAACAAACTTCCACTTCATCTAAAGTTAATTGGCTATAAATCTAAGTCCTATCTTCTCAAGGTGGGCTTCAATCTTCTGCTGGCTCAATGGCTTCATTAATGGATCCATCGTATTGTCTACGGAGTCGACTCTCTTGACCTCGACATAACTCTTCTCGAGGTAATCACAGATGAGGTGATATTGCCGCTTGCTATGCTTCAACTTCTAGTGAGACCTCGACTCCTTAGCTAGGACTATGGTGCCATTATTATCGCAGTATAGAGAAACGACATTCGATGGCATCACTCAAAGCTCTATGGCCTGTGGTGAACTTCTTGTACTAGAATACTTCTTTTACAGCTTTCAATGCAGTGATGTACTCAGCTTCTATGGTGGAGTCTACAATCACGGTCTACTTGGAACTCTTCCAGCTCATGGCACCACTATTGCATATGAACAAACTTTCAAATGTTGACTTTCAATCATTTATGTTGGACATAAAATCTGAGTCTATATACCCCTGAACCTAGAGTTCTCCATTTTCAAATACTAGAAATATATCCTTAGTCCTTCTCAAGTACTTAAGGATACACTTTACAGAAGTTCAATGCTCTTTGCCTGGATTCAGTTGATATTTGCTCGTGACACTCACGGCATACACAATTTCAGGTCGTGAACACAACATGGCATACATAAGCCTTCCTATTGCCGAAGTATAAGGGATCTTACTCATGCATTCAATCTCCTCAAGTGTGCTGGGGCACATCTTTTTGGAAAGATGAATGCCATGCCTAAAGAAAACTAGTCCCCTCTTGGAGTTTTTCATGCTAAACTACTTCAGCACCTCCTTTATGTACATCTTCTATGAAAGACTCAGCATCCTATTCGGTCTATCCCTATAGACCTTAATTTCCAATATAAAGGATGCCTCTCCTAGGTCTTTCATAAAGAACTCTTTTGACAATCATATTTTGATAGATGTCAACATGGGAATATCATTCCCAATTAAGAGGATGTCAGTACGAGGAAGACAACATCGCTCCCACTGACCTTTTTGAATATAGAGGGCTCCTTCTCATTTTTGATGAAATCAAATGATTTGATCACATCATTAAAATGAGCATTCTGGCTTTGAGATGCTTGCTTGAGTTCATATATGAATCTTTGCAGCTTACAGACCTTGTGATCATTATCACTGGATGTGAAACCAAGGAGCTATTCCATATAGATATCTTTCTCAAGATATCTATTTAAGAATGCCATTTTTACATCCATCTGCCATATTTTATAATTGAAATATGCTTCTATTGCAAGCAACGTGTGGATGGATTTAAGCATGGCTACTAGTGGAAAGATATCCTGATAGTCAATGCCTTCGCATTGACTATACCATTTTGCTATGAGCCTAGGTTTGAATATCTCTATATTTCCATCGCTATCTATCTTTCTCTTAAAGATCCATTTACACCCAATAGGTACTATACCTTTAGGTGGATGTACCTAGGTTCAGACTTGGTTTGAGCGCATTGAGTCAATCTCTGATCTCATTGCCTCTAGCCATTTTTTAGAGTTGATATCTGATATCTGTTAGGAATGTGTCCCAAAGTCAATTATCAGTCTGTTGATGGTTGAGCCATATATTTATAATTATATATAAATTATAAATTAATAAAAGTTATTTTGACATTTTTCATCATAAATTCTATTGTCTTCTAATGAACTCCTATGTTGTGATGAAGTTCTTAGGACTATCTAGATTCAACAAAGAAGGATTTATCATTTAGTCCTTAAATAGTTCACGACCAAATGATACGTTATTACTTAGGAAGACAATGTTTATCAAGTATAGGTCATTGTGTGCCATATAGGTTGGTTGTCCTCATAATCAAGAAGTATTGAGATACTGATATGGCATGTAAGTGAGATGTATGGGTACATCTGCACTGAACGTGATCAACTCCGGGGCTTTTTTCCTATCAAAATTAGCTTTGATGGAATATGGGTATAAATGTCCCTCCGATCTGAGATCACCATGGTGACTTCCAAGCAACTCATTATATTTTAGTGCCAGACTATCTGAATTTTTAATTCAGTGATGAAAGGTTTCTAGAAACTATTAAGTACTTATGGAGTTGGTGCGTGTATCAAAATGGAATTGACCACTCCTGATTTTAGGAGCTGTGTTCAATTATATTTCAATTTAGCAAAACCTTAGCCAGGATAGTCTTAGTGAGGAGTCATGGAACTAATCGCTTTGAGACACGACATGGATATATTTTCTAGGATTGACAGTCTAATCTTGAGTCATCTATTACATAGAGGTCATAGAGATGAATTATATGGTAACCATATTCGCGTAGGTTCTAAATATTATGATTACGATTATTTGATCTATCTGAATATCGAGTACCATTACTAGATGGTCACTTTGATTAGTATAGAAATTGGTTTCTATGCTACCGACTTAGGTTTGGACCTACGGGGTTACACACATTTGGAGTTCCTATCTGATCTGATGGCTGATCGAGAGTTTCGTTGGTCTGAGACTCTATGGTCAAGAGTCCTATTAGACTAAAACTCTATGACCAAGAGTCCTACTAGACTAGGACTCTGAGTCCTACTTGTCTGAGACTCTCTGATCATGAGTCCTAATAATCTAGAACACTATGGTCAAGAGTCCCACTAGACTGAAACTCTATGACCAAGAGTTCTACTAGACTAGAACTCCGAGTCCCCATCTGGGACTCTCTGATCAAGAGTTCTACTAGTCTAAGACTCTATGATCGTGAGTTCAATTTGTTTAAGACACTGAGTTCAAGAGTCCTACTGATTTAGGACTCTTCAAGAGTTTCATGTTGATAGGACTCTATTGCCCAGTAACCCATTCGATTTGGACTTAGATATTTTTGAAGGATTAATTAGTAATTTGATTGTTGATTAGGTCAATTTTATTGAGTGATGAGGATTTGATCAAGTTTGATTGAATTTGATTCGATTGGATTTGACCTGATCAGGTCATGAGATGACCTAATTGCTATGGAAGTTTTGACCTTGATTTGATCAAGATGTAGATCTAATTAATTTCTAATTTGATTAAAATTTTATTAAATTAGACTAAGACTAATTTGGTTGGATTTAACCAAATTTAATTGGGTCTAGATTAATTAGTTTGGTTGAAATCACTTAGGACCAAGTCAAATAAAGTTTGAATTCTCCCATGCGCCCACTATTTTTGACTTTTCTACTCTGCTTCCCACACCCTCCCTTTCGTTTGTCAAATAATTTTTGAAAAATAAAAATGTGCATGCAGAAGGAGAGTCCTTCTACATGTTAAACATAAGGGAGGGGGCATTGGATAAGGATAAGAGGCTCATTTGATTTTTGAAATCAAGTGAGTGTTTAAAACCTCTCAACCACTCAATCCTTATCATTTTTCATATAGTTTTCCCATGGTATTCACATCAATAAATTATAAGAATTTTTATGCATGTAGTAGAAGAGGATTGCATTATGTGGTAAAAATTTTAGAGTGTTTGGACATCAGTTCTAGGCAAGAAAAATCTTGGAGTGAAGGTTAATAAGATCCTATAGCACTTTTTTTTCCTTATGCCTCTCTTCTCTTATGATTTTTACCTCTAAGAATATTTTATTTTTATATATAATATAAATAAGAATTATAGATCTAAAAGTTATCTTTCCATAAAACTTATTTCATAGAAAAACTCCACACAAAGAGGGCATGATAGGATTTTTAGTGTGTTAGGATTTTTGGGCCGAGTGAAATCCTAGATTTGGGAATCTAGGTTTGGGTGGAGAGGTCGAGTGCTGTGAGCATCGGATCGCCACCAAATTTGAAACATATCTTCATCATCCTCCTGTATTTATGTTCTAATTTTCTAAAATATCTAAAAAATTAAAAAGTATATGATCAATCAGATCGATTATGATCAGCCATCGAAGGCCTTGGTGAGGAGCTAGCACTCCAGTGGGACTGATCGGGACTAGGAGCTCTGTGTGGACTAACCGTAGAAGCCGAACATGTGTGCGACTATGATATGATATCAGAGTATTATCCAGTAGACTCAAATTATGATGATCGACTACCTATGAAAAGATATTATATTCTGAACACGTAGATATAGTAAATAGTTTATTACATAGTTTTATTTTCAGATCTATTGATGTATGCGTGCATATTATGTTTAGATCGTAATGTGTAGGGTTAAATAATCTGATATGATGAGTAGATAATTAATTAAATTAATTATTTTTTACTACATCATTGCTATTTTTGAAATATTTTTCGAAAATAGCATGGCAAATCCTGTACTATTTTCTTCAATTGATATCAGAGAAAGATTTTTTAAATATGATATGCTTACATATTTAGATTAATAATTTAGATTTGATCTAAATATTGATCTAATAATTAGAGTAATTAAATCTAAAAAATTAAAATTCAGATCGCACAGGTTGTAGGTTGTCTTATTGTAGGGTTTACCCCCTATAGTAAAAAGATTGTTTTGGTACATTGCTAATCTATATCGTTAATCATAAAATTACTAGATTTGATCTAATATTTTTATAATTTAATTATATTAGGCTTTAATCTGATTTGTGATCATGAATGCATTATTAGATAAAGATTGATTCATAATTTCATGATTATGTAGTGTACATAGTTTCAGATTAAATCCTACAACTAGTATTGTTTGTGAATTGAGATAATTTAATATTGAAATGAGTCGACTCAATTGGTGAACAATACTAAGTTATAAAGAATCTTTTAAAATTAAAAATATTTTCAAGATGCCAAACCCTAATCCTTAGCCCATAAACTTAATTAAAAATTAAGTATAATGATTTAGTGTCTAGAATTGGGAATTAAGACTAAGTCATTAATCAAAAACTTATGGGTTATTGGGTTAGCTGAATTAGGTCCATAAATTGGATTAGACCTAAGGTTAGTTAAAAGATTGACTAATTTAGAGTAATTGATCAAATCTAATTAAATGTTAATTTAGATTAGGTCAAGGACTCTATAGACTTAATTACAATAGTTGTAGTTGGTCAAGTCCATGCCTTTAACAAGGACCAAATGGACTTGATTCAAGGCTACGCGGTCGAATCCAAAATTATTAGGTTGGTCAAATTAAAACTAATGAACCGGATGGTGTCTAAGGTAAGTTTCGCAGTTTGACCAGTGATTCTTAATTGGGAGCAACTCGCACTGATTCGATCTTTGACGAGTTAATGGCATATCCCTTTCATTGATCTCGCTTACCTGGCCATCCTGGTGAGTTAGATTTTGATTAGATCACTTGGTGATTCAGACTCACCTATGTCTATTAGATAAATCAGTCTGATTGATTTAGGTGCTCCTAATGCCAGCTTAGATTAGATTCTTTTCTAACTTAGTGAAGTCAGTGGGAGGATCGAAATTGGCTCGCTGAATTTTTTTAAATTAGTTAACTAAATCCTCTAAAATTATTAGGTCCTTAAAAATAAAATAGTTATATAGATAACTAAATCATAGCCTCCCATTAAGTTGAGTGATAATGGGTTCATTATTATAACGATCATTGGAGGCCCAAAGGCCTGATGATTATTGACTAATGAAATTATCATTCATAAAATGATAATTTGGTTAAGTCTTTCTGATGGTGGTTAGGTTGGCCAACCAAAGTCAGGCCTGATTATTTATTGGTTAGATAAGACCAAAAATGATCATGTTAATGGTTGGACCTATCCGAACCTTTTTTAGTGGAGGCCAAAGCCGACTGATTAGGTCTGTGGGGCAAAATCAATGTTACTAAAAGTTATTTAGAGAAATAATTGATTTTGAATCTACCCATAGGTGCACATGGCTTGATCAACCAAAGTTGGGCTCATGTGTAGTCTATATGAATTCTAGTACCCACTAAGGAATTAGAGTAATTCCTCAAATTGGAGGTAGAGGCTACCAATTCATATAAAATAGTGGAAGGACCTTTAGACTGAAGTCCAAGTCTTTAGGATTAATAATTAATATACTAATTAGATTTGGTTTTTTTTTTTGTGCAGACATGGCAACTAATCTATCACTTTGATCATTGTTAAACCATGATAAATTAATGGGATCCAAGTACGATAGCTGGTATCGTAAGTTGAAAATCATCCTAGAGCATAAGTGGATCCTTTATGTGGTAACGGATCGAGCACCTAAGGAGTCAGCCTCGAATGCTAGGACAGCGGTCCGAGACACTTATCTGAAGTGGCTCAATGACCGCACCACCGTTCGATGTATAATACTGATGGCAATGAATGACGAGTTCAGTCGTAGGTTTGAAAATGCCCAACCATAGGAGATGCTTCAAATATTGAATGACTCTTTTGGCACACCGAACGACGTTGAAAGACACAAAGCAAGTTGTGCCATTTTCAACACTCGGATGAGGGACGAAGCCTTAGTCATCGATCGATTATTGTACATGATCGAGATAATTGATCATCTCAGCAAGTTGGGCTTTTCTTTGTATGAGCAGCTCGATAAGGATGCGATCCTTAATTCTTTGCCCAAGTCCTTCCTTCCCTTCCTAACTCATTTTAGAATGACAAAACCTATAATGAACTACCACAGCTTGTTGGGATTGCTGTAGAACTTTAAGAAGGATCACCAACTCCATAAATAGATGGTGAATGTAGTAGGAGTGTCTTCTTTCGATCGTCGACCCTTTAAGAAAAGGAAGAAGAACAAGAAGAAGAAAAATAAGAAGGTGCTGCCACATGCTGGGATGACTGCATAGGGTCAGACTAAGAAGTGCAAGCCCGATCAGAGTCAGGCAAAGTACTTATGCAAGAAGTAGGGATAGTGGAAGAGGAACTGCCCTCTGTACATTGCCTCCCTGGATCCGAACAGGCCGAGGAAGAAGCAAGTGGTTGCTGGGCAAAGTAATTATATGATAACACCTTACAATTTTTTCTTATTTGATTCTACTGCTTGGGTATTAGATACTGAAAGCCCTTATCATATTTATAATTCTATGCAGGGCTTGTAGATTAGTAGAAGATTTGATCAAGGTGAGAGATTCTTGAACATTGGAGATGGAAGATAAGTTTCAATTCTAGCTTTAGGAATCATGAACCTTATAATCAATTCAAATAAAGTTATTCTTAATGAATATCATTATTATCCAACTTTCTTATTGAATGTCATTTCTGTAGGCCTTTTGGCCATGAATGATTTTGAAATATCAATAAAAGAAAAATTTTATAATATCATTTTGAATGGTGTTACAATTTTGATTGGATAATTGAATAACGGAATTTATTTACTTTTTGTGCCTGTTAACGTGGTTCAATCCTTTAGTAAATGCCCAAGAATTAGTGATGTATCTAATGTCTACCTTTGGCACTATAGGCTAGGTCATATTAGCAAGAATAGAATTAACAGATTAGCTTAAGAAGAAATTCTTGAGGTTAGTGATTGTAAGTCACTTTCGATCTGTGAGTCCTATCTTTTTGGTAAGATGACCAAGTCACCTTTTACTGAAAAAGGTGAACGAGCCACTGAACTCTTAAGTTTAGTACATTCGAATATATGTGGACCCATGAGCTCAAGTGTCAGAGGTAGATATTTCTACTTTATAATCTTCACAGATGACCTATCGAGGTATGGGTATGTCTATTTAATGAAGCATAAATCAGAGTCATTTGAAATGTTCAAACTATTTCAAAATGAGGTAGAAAAGTAAATTGGGAAGAGTATTATCGATCTAACTGAGGGGGTGAGTACCTTTTTAATGAGTTTCAGATGTATCTTAGGGAGAATGGGATTCTCTCCCAATGGATCCTTCTTGGAACACCACAACATAATGATGTGTCTGAAAGAAGAAATCGGATCTTGTTGGACATGGTTCGATCCATGATGGAGTTAGCTAATCTTTCTATGGGGATATGCAATCGAGTTAGCTTGTTACATTCTAAATAGGATTTTAAGTAAATCTATTAATAAAACATCATATGAAATATGGATAGGGCGTAAGCCAATGCTTTTACACCTTAGGGTTTGGGGTTGTCCGACTTACGTCAAACATTTGATGACAGACAAGCTTGGACCTAGGTCTGATAAGTGTAGTTTTATAGATTACCCAAAAGAAACCAAAGGATACTACTTCTACCTTGCTGATGTGCAAAAAGTGTTTGTCAGCCTTAAGATAGTCTTTTTAGAAAAGAAGTTTCTTGGTGAAGGAACTAATGCCTCCAAGGTCAAACTTGATGAAGTACGATAAATGGAAGAACAGACACAAGTCCTTGAACCTGAGTTGGATCTGATTAGATCAGACCCAGAACCCATTATAGAAGTACCCTTAAGGTAATCTGGTAGAGTACCACATTAATCGGATAGATACTATGATTTTTTTATTCGAGATGGGGATCCTATCGAACTCGATGAGAACAATCAGAACCCAATCACCTATATGGATGTAATGTAGAGATCCAACTCTAAGAAATGGCTTGAGGCCATGAAATTCGAGATGAAATCCATGAAGGTCAATGATGTATGGACATTGGTTGACCCATCTGAAGGAACAAAATTCATAGGATGTAAGTGGGTCTTCAAAAGGAAAAGAGGTGCAAACGGAAAGATGGAGACCTATAAAGCCCATCTGATTGCTAAGGGATATCGTCAACGTTATGGTATTGACTATGATGAGATGTTCTCTCCTGTGGTAATGCTCAAGTTCATTCGGATAATGCTTGCCATAGTTGCCTATTTAGACTATGAAATCTGACAGATGGATGTGAAAACAGCTTTTCTGAATAGAGAGCTGGATGAAGAGGTGTATATGATACAACCTGAAGGTTTCACGTTCATAGATGAGTCTAAGGTGTGTAAGCTTCAAAGATCCATTTATGGACTAAAGCAGGCATCTTGGAGCTGGAACATATGATTTGATAGAACAATCAAAATGTATGGCTTCGTTAAGAATGAAGAGGAGCCCTGCATATACAAATAGGCTAATGGTCCAGCAATAGTATTCTTAGTATTGTATATGGATGACATTCTTTTAATCAAAAATGATGTTCCTATATTACAAGAAATAAAGATCTTGCTGTCATCATAGTTCTTCATGAAAGATCTGGGAGAAGCTTCCTACATTCTAGGGATGAAGATCTATAGAAATAGATCTAAAAGATTGCTTGAATTGTCCCAGTCTACATACATTGACACTATGCTGAAATAGTTCAGCATGAAAAATTCCAAGAAAGGCTATCTACCGATAGGCCATGAAATTTCTCTTTCAAAGAGGGATTGTCTAACAACACCTCTAAATAGAGAGCGTATGAATAGAATACCATATGCTTCAACAGTGGGTTCTATAATATATGCCATGATATGTACGTGACCAGATGTGGCATACTCACTAGGTGTAGTGAGTAAATACCAATCTAATCCAGGGGAGAATCATTGAAAGATTATTAAAACCATCCTAAAGTATTTAAGAAATACTAAGGACTAGTGGCTTGTATATGGTGAATCGGACTTAAAACTTGTAGGGTTCACAGACTCCAGTTTTTAGTCCGATCATGATGATAGCAAGAGTGTGTCGGGATATATATTTATCCTTAATGGTGGGGTCATTTATTGGAAGAGTTTCAAGCAGCACACTATGGTCGATTCAGTTTGTGAGGCAGAGTTTGTCGCTGTATCAGATGCTACCAAAGAAGCGATGTGGCTAAAAAAATTTATCACCGAGCTTGGAGTAGCACCCTCTCTTGACGGTCCAGTTTTACTCTATTACGACAGCTCTGGAGCCATTGCTCAAGTAAAGGAACCAAAGGCACACCAGCGGACGAAGCATATTCTGGCCACTACCATCTTGTCCAAGAGATTATGGATCGAGGTGACGTTGACATTTAGAAAATCGATGGGAAGGAGAACCCGGCTGATCCATTCACTAAAGCTATTGCAGTGAAGGAGTTCGATGACTTTAAGTCGAAGATAGGTATTAGATACTATATCGATTGGCTTTAGTCCAAGTGGAAGATTGTTGGAAATGTGTCTCAAAGCCAATCGTCAGTCTGTTGATGGTTAGGCCATATATTTATAATTATATATGAATTATAAATTAATAAAAATTATTTTGATATTTTTCATCATAAATTCTGTTGTCTTCTAATGAACTTCTGTGTTGTGATGAAGTCCATAGGACTATTTAGATTCGGCAAAGAAGGATTTATCATTTAGTCCTTAAATAGTTCATGACCAAATGATACATTGTTACTTAGAACGATAATGTTTATCAAGTATAGATCATTGTGTGCCATATAGGTTGGTTGTTCTCATAACCAAGGAGTGTTAAGACATTGATATGGCATGCAAGTGAGATGTATGGGTATATGTGCACTGAACGTGACCAACTTCGGGATTTTTCTCCTGTCAAGATTAGCTTCGATGGAATATGGGTATAAATGTCCTTCCGATCTGAGATCACCATGGTGACTTTCAAGCAACTCACTATATTTTGGTGTCAGACTATCTGAATTTCTAATTCAATGATGGAAGGTTTTGGATACAGTTAAATACTTATGGAGTCGGTGCGTGTATCAAGATGGGATTGACCACTTCTAATTTTAGGAGCTATGTTCAATTATGTTTTAATTTAGCAAAACCTTAGCTAGGATAGTCTTAGTGAGGAGTCATGGGACTAATTATTTTGAGACACAACATAGATGTATTTTTTAGGGTTGACAGTCTAACCCTGAGTCATCTATTACATAGAGGTCATAAGGATGAATTATATGGTAACCATATTCACGTAGGTTCTGAATATTCTGATTGCAATTATTTAACCTATTTGGACATTGGGTATCATTGCTAGATGGTCACTTCGATTAGTATAGAAATTAATTTTTGTGCTACTAGCTTAGGTTCGGACGTGCATGGTCACACACATTAGGAGTTTCTATCTGATCTGATGGCTAATCAAGAGTCCCATTGGTCTAGAACTCTATAATTAAGAGTTTCACTAGACTGAGACTCTGTGACCAAGAGTCTTATTGGACTGGGACTCTGAGTCCTACTTGTTTAGGACTCTCTGATCATGAGTCCTGATAATTTAGGACACTATGGTCAAGAGTTCCATTGGACTGAAACTCTATGACCAAGAGTTCTACTGGACTGAAACTCTGAGTTCTACTCATCTAAAACTCTCTGATCAAGAGTTCTACTAGTCTAGAACTCTATGATCATGAGTTTGATTTGTTTGGGACACTGGGTTCAAGAGTCCCACTGATTTAGGACTCTTTAAGAGTTTCATATTGAGAGGACTCTATTGCCTAGTAACCTATTCGATTTAGACTCAGATATTTTTGAAGGATTAATTAGTAATTTAATTACTAATTAGCTTAATTTGATTGAGCGATGAGGATTTGATCAAGTCTGATTGAATTTGATTCGATTGGATTTGACCCGATCAGATCATGAGATGACCTAATCACTATGGAAGTTTTGACTCTGATTTGATCAGGACGTAGATCTAATTAATTTTTAATTTGATTAAAATTTTATTAGATTAGGCTAAGCCTAATTTGATTGGATTTAACTTGATTTAATTGGGTGTAGATTATTAGTTTGGTTGAAACCAATTAGGACCAAGTCAAATGAAGTTTGAATTCTCCCATGCGCCCATCATTTTTGACTTTTCCACTCTGCTTCCCATGCCCTCCCTTTTGTTTGTCGAATATTTTTTGAGAAATAAAAATATGTATATAGAAGGAGACTTCTTCTGCCTGTTAAACATGAGGGAAGGGGCGTTGGATAAGGATAAGAGGCTCATTTGATTTTTGTAATCAAGTGAGTGGTTAAAACCTCTCAACCATTCGACCCTTATGATTTTTCATGTAGTTTTCCCATGGTATTCATGTCAATAATTTATGAGAATTTTTGTGCATCTAGTAGAAGTGGTTAAAATTATGTGGTAAAAATTTTAGATTGTTTGGACATTAGTTCTAGGTGAAAAAAATCTTGGAGTGAAGGTAAATAGGATCCTATAGCACTTTTTTTTTCCTTATGCCTCTCTTCTCTTATGATTTTCACCTCTAAGGATATCCTATTTTTAGATATGATCTAAATAAAGATTATAGAAATAAAAGTTATCTTTCTGTAAAACCTTATTTTATGAAGAAACTCTACATAGAGAGGGCATGATAGGATTTTTAGTGTGTCAGGATTTTTGGGCCGAGTGAAATCCTAGATTTGAGAATCTGGGTTCGAGTGGAGAGATCGAGTGCTGTAAGATCAGATTGCCACCAAATTTGAAACACATCTTCATCATCCTCTAATATTTATATTTTAATTTTTTAAAATATTTAAAAAATCAAAAAATATACAATCAATCAGATCGATCATGATCAGCCATCGAAGGCTCTAACGAGGAGCTAGCACTTCAGTGGGGCTGATCTGGATCAGGAGCTTCGTGTAGATCAACCATAGAGGTTGGATATATATGTGGCTATGATGTGATACTAGAGCATTGTTCGATGGACTTAGATTATGGTGATCATCTATCCATGAAAAGATATTATATTCTGAACATGTAGATGTAGTAAATAGTTTATTACATAGTTTTATTTTTAGATCTATTGATGTATGCATGCATATTATGTTTAGATCCTAATGTGTAGGATTAAATAATTTGATATGATTAGTAGATAATTAATTAGATTAATTATTTTTTACTGCATCATTGCTATTTTTGAAATATTTTTTGAAAGTAGCATGGCAAATCCTGCACTATTTTCTTCAATATCGTCTCGTCATAGGTCTTGGGGTCATCACCATGAATCTCATTTTTCATGAGGAATATTTTTTCTACATTCTCTTGAATAGTACCTAAGTATCTCTCAAGAGGATAAAAAACTTTAGTTGATTTATGAGGTGGTGGAGGTAGTGTTTGGACTAGTTCTAACTGATTTGATTCCTTAGGTTTCTTAGCTCGTTGCTCATCGGAGACCTTTTCCTTGAGCCTAATCTATCTTCCAATGCACCATCCTAAATAAATTATTTTTTAAGAAAGATGGCATGTCGACTCACAATCATATTATGATCTTCCAAAATATAGAAATAACATCCTAATGATTTCTTAGGATATCCAATGAATTGAGCTCCAAAGGACCTAGACTCTAATTTGTCTTCTTGCTAAGTCTTAATGTGGGCCGAACAACCCCAAATTCTGAGGTGAGACAGACTTGGTTTCTTATCATACCATATCTTATATGGTGTGGTAGGAACGATTTTAGAGAAAATCCTATTCGGTAGGTATATTACTATCATAAGATTATATCTCCAAAGAAAATCAGGAAGGTCCGTGAAGCTCATCATGGATCAGACCATATCCACTAGGGTCTGGTTTCTCCATTCTAAAATCTCATTGAGTTGAGGTATTCTAGATGGATTCCACTATGAGACTATGCCATTTTTCTTAAGATAGTTTAGAAATTTTCGACTAAGGTATTCGCCTCCTCGATCTGATTGAAGAATAGTAATGAACTTTTTGATTTGCTTTTCTACTTCTAGTCTAAATTTCTTGAACTTTTCAAAGGCTCTAAACTTATGTCATATTAAGTACATATATCCATACCATGATAGATCATCGATAAAGATAATGAAGTAAACATAATTATCTCTGACCGGCACATCAAATGGACCGCACACATCTGTATTTACCAGGGCAAGTAGGTTCGTGGCCTTTTCTCCATTCCTATAAAATAGAGCTTGGTTATTTTATCCTGAAGGCATGATTTAAAAATTGGATATGACTCGAAAGTCAATAGACTCATAAGTCTGGATTTCTTCAATTTGTTAATCCTATCTTTGACTATATGACCTAGCCTAAGGTGCCATAGATACCTATCATTTAGACTATTCCTAGATTGCTTAGATCCTATGGCATTCACATTTTGCTTGATATTTAACATAGATACATCAACATGCAATTGATAGAGACCGTTAATCAAGAAACCACTTATAATTTTATTTCATTCAGAAAGAATAGTACAGTGATCTTTAAAAAAGCTAATTACATGACTTTCCTATTTTAAACAAGAAATAGAAATCAAATTCTTGCTTGCTGCAGGCATAAAATAATAATCTCTAGGAACTAAATCTAAGCCAAATGGTAGTCGAAGTGGGTAGGTTCCCACGGCTACAACAACAACTCTTGCTCCATTTTCAACGTGTAGGATCATCTCATCATCCCTCAACCTCCTGCTCTCCTTTAGACCCTGCATAGAAGTGCACAAGTGTGCACTAGAACTAGAGTCAAGCAGCTAACTAGATGCAGAAGAAATTGTTAGGTTAGATTCAATTATGAGCACACCTCCAAAAGGACTTGCCTCCTTCTTGTTCTTCAGGCTGGCTAGGTATAAAGAGCAATTCCGCTTCCAATGGCCATCGGTATTGCAGTGAAAATGCTTTTCCTTATCAGCGGCCTTCTTCTTCGGCTCTTCCTTCTTTTTTTTCTCACCTTCCACCTTCTACTTCTTCACAGACTTCTTCTTTCTAAAAGATTTTCACTTGAAAGAAGTTTGCTACACAGCAAGTACTGATCCCTTTGAACTTTTTAGAAAAAGCCCAGCAGTAAGCAGCATGTTGATTAACTTAGCCAAGGTACATTGAAGCTTATGCATATGAAAGTTCATGATGAACTGTCCATATGTATCAGTCAAGGACTATAGGATCACATCAATCTGCAAATCCTTGTCAAGCAGGACACCAAGCTTCTCAAGCTCCTCTAGATCTTTGATCATTATCAAACAATGATCTTGGACCGATTTTCCATCATGCATCTGAGCCTTAAAATATCTTCTAAAGACTTGATATCGGGCTGCGCAACTCTGAACAACTCTTGTAGGTAAGCCAATATTTGGCAAGCAGTCTTCATGTCCTCATATTGGCACTGAAGCTCATTAGACATCGAGTCCAACATGCAGTACCTAGCTTTATTATTATCATCCATCCACTTTTCTAGAGGTGCTCTCTCATCTATAGTTGGACAGGCTGGTAAAGTGGGTGGGTCTTGGTCCAATACATAAGATAGCTTCTCGAAACCCAAAATGATTTTATAGTTGCTGAGCCAATCTTTGTAATTAGATCTGATTAGTCTGTGGATGTCTAAGATTCGGGCTAGTGGATTTGACGCAAATATTTTCTTGTAGAGAGTCAAAGTTTCTAGTTTGATTTTATAATTAGACTTGACCAATTTGTTTAGAGATTTTATTTTTAAATAAATTAGACTCCCACTATTTTCTTGGATCTCTACACTCTTTTGGTAGAGATGCAAAATCTCCACGATCATAGACTTCTAGTGGATGGTGCGGTCCCATCGATTTGCTCACCACCTCACCTAACAGTTATTAGTGATGGGTCAATCGATGAGTGGATAACTCTTGTCCAATGATTCTCTAATCATAGTGCATCCAAACATAGTCTCTAATTCATGAAGCTCACTATGCCTGGAATATTGCTCCACTCCTTAGTTAAGTTAAACCCACCATTTGCATAAATTAGATTCTTGATTGGATCCCTCACCGTATCTAAAATATTGAGATCAACCCATCCTCCAACCCATAGCATCCAATGCCTAATAGACATGGTTGCATCTTTTTGGTGTAATTGAACCACTGTAACTAGTTGAAAATAATCAATCCTGGAAAGAGATCACACATCTATAATGGTGGAAGATCTATGACTTAATATTTTCTTAGGAAGATTTAATTTAGGTCTCTTAGACTTGATTTGATTTAGTCATAATAATTATGACTAACCTAGTGGCATGGATTAGCTTGAATCATTAGCCACCTTAAATCAGAACTAGGTCGATTCAACCAGCCAGGTAAGTGAGATCAGTGAGAGGAATATGCTATTAACTCATCGTAAACATATTTAGGTCGAGTAGCTTCAATGTAATGACCACTGGTCATATTTGCCAAACTTACCTTAGACATCGATTTGTCAAATCAGAACTAATCGAATTAGCCTACAATCCAGGCTTGAATCATGAAGTCAAATTAGATCTTGACTTGATCGATCACATGTGACTATGAGTCTATTAGATATGTATGCCCTAGAAGGCAGAAATGGTTGACACTTGTAATACACTTCTAGGGGCAAAATTATAATTTTGACTATAAATAATACAATGAGTTATTTTCTATCACAAATGTGTATTTAGTGTCAGTGATATATTCCTTGAGTTAATGGTAATGATAATTCATATTTTCAAGGGTTGAAAATTTAAGACATGAATTTTTATTTATTAATTCATAAAATGCTCCCGACCTTAGGATCATCATGTGGATGATGATTGATCCAAAAGGTTGATGTATAATTGCTTCTTTATAGTAGATGAGTCTTGAGTCTACGGTGTAGAGATACCAAAGTGAAAGTATAGATACTCGTTAGAGAATGAGGGTACTGAGTATGACCACCTCGAGCAGTCATAAGAAAGTCTACCTTCTCATTGATGATTGACTCAAAACTACAGTGGTGTGTCTGGTTCTTTGATCTGAGGTACATCGATAGTTCACCTTAAGGGTGTTATAGTTTGACTACACCATAACTCGATCTCCTAGCCATTTGGAACCCTGAGGTGTATGTTGGCTATAGCATGTTCATTGTAGGAATTGAATTGCACCAAGAAGGAATCTATCTATCTTGGTGGATGAGGAGCAGCCCTATGATAATCATGAGAATCAAGTCCATAAGCCCGTGGCCATGGTATGGTGAAATAATAGAAAGAGTTTCTATTAAGGTTTTCACATCGAACTTAAATCGAATGATTAAATCATATGACAGAAATTAGGGTTTGACGAGTTCACCTTAACCCTAATCTAATCGGGGCTCAAGATAGAAGAACTTAATCACATAAGTAGCTGCACCAAGAAGTTCCTTTTCAATTTTTATGGGTTGCCACCATATACTTCTGGGTGTCATTGGTGGATTTTGGGAGTAATTAGAATGATTTAGATGATCAATCATTCTAGTTATCTAAATCAGAAGAGTTCTGATCTATTAAAAGAAGTTTCGATGATGTCGATGATAGAGATCATGACATATCCCATTATCATACAGAACTGAACCTAACTAGGTCACACAAATAAGAGTTTGGATCTAGATATCATCAATTGGACTAACCCAGTTCAATCGATTTGAATTAGATTCAATTAGGTTTAAGGAAATCGTGCTAGCACACGATTGAGCCTAACGTTCTTCTTCTACTATCATTAAAAGTTGTCTCGACTGAGCTAAATATATTTTTGCTCACTTAGATACCTTTACTTGGTCTTACTGAAGCTTGTCTAGATTAGAAAAGGATTGTCTTCATTTATGAGATAAATTTGAGACAACACCTATCATTTTTCATCATCTGCTAATTCTTATCTTTTGACTTTGGTCATACGTTAACCTTTGACCCTTAGACATCTGCCCATGTGTCATGCACCCGCAGGAGAGTAGATAGGGGCTTGTCCCCTTGCTAGAAATTGGAAAGGAGGGGGCGCATGCCTAGGGAGGCATGTGCCCATGGATAGGGACGACTGGAGTCCCATACGAATGGGACTCCAGGTTACTTCATTGAATCAACTTAGGAAGGCGCCTAAGACTCAGCTTTGATCAGTCCTGGCACCACCTAAGGATGAATTGAAGGGGCTCTCATCTAATTAGATCAGGTGATATCATCTCACCAATTAGATTTAGATCTGATTGCATGAAGCAACATGATTGGCCTGGTTGATGTGGCACTACATGGCGTAGCAGGGTCTATATAAACCCTATCTGCGCCTAACTTTTATAAAGTCTCTCTTAGCCTATGTCCCAAGGCTGCCCCTCTCCCTCCTCCATGCCATTTTCTAGTTCTCTCTCTCCTCTCCATGCCCAAGGGATGTTGGGTTCTAGTTTGGTGCGATCCAGGCAAGAGAAAGCTGACGAAAAAGGAAGAAAGCAGCACTGCTGCAGAGACGACTGCTGATCTTTAGAAAGAGTTTTGAAGATCCTCCAAATCAAATTCAGATCTAATATTTAGAGAAATTAAAAAAAAGGAGAAGATCTCGAGATCCAACCTAAGTGGATGCTGGTAGAGGCTAGGTGCTTGCATGGCTAGATCCAGAACCTCAGGCAATTAGTAGGATCATCATAGTATAATCTGATTACCCAACAAATGGTATAAATTAAATTATATTTAATTTATTTTTATTTTATTTTATTAGATCTATAAAATTAGATCTAAAACTCTCAGATCTATTTTGGATACATGAGAAAATTTTTTGAAATATCTCTCTTGATCTGATCAAATATGAATGAACTTGACCCGAGAAATCAAGATTTCTCCTTCAACTGATATCAGAGCGAGGTTGTAAAAATTATTTAGATCTAATTTTAATTATTTTTAATCTAATAATTAGGAGATTTTAGATGTCACATGAGATGTGATTAGATCTAAAATCAAAAAAATTAAAATTAAAAAATTTAGATCTAAGTTTTACAAGATGCATGACTAGTTGTAAAATAGAATAGTTCTATACATAGTCTTGCATGTTCATAATTTAATTTGATTAATTTATAATTTTAGATCTATTTATTTAATATTTTTAATATTATAAATATTATAATAAGATCTAAAAAATAGTAAATAAAATTATTTAATTTTTGAATCATATGAGATATGATGAATGGATGATTAGACTAGTTGTAGAATAGTTCTACATAATTATCTAGATTAGAATTTATTTTGATGTGATCAATTTAAATTTAATTTTTTAGATGTATTATCAGATAATTAAGATCTAAAAACATGCATGAAAAGATACATGAGATGTATGCAAAACATGTATAAAGTTAGATCAATTTTTATCTATGAGATATATGATGTAGATCTAACTAGTTTTGTAGTTTTGTATATTTCTAATTAAGGCATTCTCCTTGGCCATCTGGTTATAAGAATAAAGTAGGATTTAAATGCCCTCTCCTTTCATTCGATGGGGTATTCTTATAATGTGTAGGGGTGCTGCACGTTCGTCCTTAATCAGAAATCAAGAACTTACTTTCTGCAAAATCCTAGATCCTAAAATCCTAGGATTTAATATACATGTTTTATTTATGAATCCTAAACTTAATTAAGAATTAAGATTATAAAATATTAATTATATCTAAAATTAAGAATTTTAGATCTAAGATATATTCATAATATTGGGTTCGGGCTTGGGTAGCTCAATTAGGTCTAGCGGTTGATCAAATTGAATCAAGAGTTGGTTAGATGGGATCAACAATGCTTAAATCAACCAGCCTAATAGGATTAAGTCTGGGTCAAGATCAAGTCACGTGAGTGATCGATCAAGCTAAGACCTAATTAGGCTCAGTGGTTAGAGTCTGGATTGTAGGCTAATCCGATTGGTTCTGGCTCAACAATTTAGTGTCTA
>QRFJ01000159.1:622347-635242 GCA_006176705.1 Cocos nucifera | reverse complement strand
AGATGTGATCAGATCTAAAATCAGAAAAAATTAAAATTAAATGATTTGGATCTAAGATTATGAAATATGCATGACTAGTTCTAAAATAGAATAGTTCTATAGAATAGTCTTGCATGTTTTTGATTTAATCTGATTAAATCATATTTTAGATCTATTTATTTACTATTTTTTGATATTATAATGGTTATAATAACATCTAAAAAATAGCAAATAAAAATTATTTAATTTTAAATATCATATGAGATATGATTGATGCATGTCTAGACTAGTTGTAGAATAGTTCTACATAATTGTCTAGATTAGAATTTATTTTGATTAGATCAATTTAAATCTAATTTTTTAGATTATTATGAGATAATTTAGATCTGAAAATATGCATGATTCGATACATGAGATGTATGCAAAATATGCCATGATTAGATCTAATTTTTATATATGAGATATATGATATAGATCTAAAACTAGTTTTGTAGTATTGAATGTTCCTGATTAAGGCATTCCTCTTGGCCGTCCGGTCATAAGAATGAAGAAGGGTTTAAAGGCCCTCTCTTTCCATTCGATGGGGTGTTCTTATGATGTGTAGGGGTGCTGCGTGTTCGTCCTTAATCAGAAACCCAAAACTTACTTTCTGCAAAACCCTAGATCCTGAAACCCTAGGATTTATTGTGCATATTTTGTTTATGAACCCTAACTTAATTAAGAATTAAGATTTATGAAATATTAATTAGGTCTAAAATTGAGAATTTCAGATCTAAGACATATTCATAATACTGGGTTCGGGCTTGGGTAGCTCAATTAGGTCTAAGCGGTTGATCAAACCGAATCAAGAGTTGGTTAGATGGGATCAACAATGCTTAAATTGACCAGCCTAATAGGATTAAGTCTGGGTCAAGATCGAGTCACGTGATGATCAAGCAAGACCTAATTAGGCTCAGAGGTTAGAGTCTGGATTGTAGGCTAACCCAATTGGTTCTGACTCAATAATTTGGTGTCTAAGGTAAGTTTGGCACATACGATCCGACTGATTTTTAATTGGAAGCTACTCGACCTGAATGCGTTCTTGTACGAGTTAATGGCATATTCCTTCCACCGATCTCACTTACCTGGCCATATCTGTTGACACAGTTCTGATCTGAGGTGGTCAATAATCCGAGCTAACCCATGCCACTAGGTTAGTCATAATTGTTATGACTATGCCAAGTCTAGTTTAATGAGACCTGAATCAATTCTCCCTAAGAAAAGATTAAGTCCGAGGTCTTCTACCATTGTAGATGTGCGGGCCCTTCCCGGGGTTGATTGTTCTCGGCTGGATACAGTGGCTCAGTTGCACCGGAAAGATGCAACCATGTCTATTAGGCATTGGATGCTATGGGCTGGAGGATGAGTTGGGCTCAATATTTTGGATACGGTGAGAGACTCAATTAGGAACCCAGTCTATGCAAATGGTGGGTCTGACTTAACTAAGGAGTGGATCAATATTTCGGATACGGTGAGATTCATGAATTAGAGACCAAGTTTGGGTGCACCATGATTAGAGAATCATTGAACAAGAGTTGTTCACTCATTGGCTAACCCATCACCAATAACTGTTAGGTGAGGTGATGAGTCAGTTGGTGAGACCGCACCACCCACTAGAAATCATTAATCGTGGAGATTTTTGCATCTCTACAGAGGGAAGTGTAGGGATCCGAGAAAATAGTGGAAGCTAATTTATTTAAAAATAAAATCCCTAAATAAATTGGTCAAGTCATTAATTACAGTATCTAACTAGAATCTTTGACTCTCTACAGAAAAATGTCTGCGTCCAACCCACTAGCACGTATCCTGGACACACCATAGACTGATCGGACCCAATTATAAAGATTGGCTCAGAAACTACAAAATTATTTTGGATTCCAAGAAGTTAACTCATGTATTGGACCAGGACCCTCCCACCTTACCAGCTCGTCCATCCACTTGAACAGAGAGCATCTCTTGAAAAGTGGATGGACGAAGATAATAAGGCCAGATACTACATGTTGGGCTCGATGTCTGATGAGCTTCCAGCGCCAACATGAAGATATCGGGACTGCTCGCCAAATGTTGGCTCACCTACAAGGAGATGTTTGGTGAACAGAGTCGTGCAGCCAAATATCAAGTCACTAAATGACTATTTTAAGGCTAAGAATGCGTGATGGGCAGTCAGTCCAAGATCATTGTCTGATGAATGATCAAGGACTTGGAAGAGCTTGAGAAGCTCGGAGTGAAGTTGGACCTTGGATCTGTAGAATGATATAATTCTGCAATCCTTGACTGATGCATATGGGCAGTTCATCATAAACTACCATATGCATAAACTTCAAAATTTTTGGCCGAGCTTATGAACATGCTGGTTACTACTGAGCTTTCTATGAAAGGTTCTAAAGGCTCAGTGCTTGCTATGGAATGAACTTCTTCCAAGAGAAAGTCTTTTGGAAAGAAGAAAGAAGTCTGTGAAAAAGCAGAAGGTGGAAGGAGGAAAGAAGAAAAAGGCAGAGCTGAAGAAAGAAGGCCGCTGACAAAGAAAAGTATTTCCATTGCAACACTGACGGCCACTTGAAAGCGAAACTGCCCTACATACCTGGCCACCCTGAAGAATAAGAAGGAGGTAGGTCCTTCTAGAGGTATGCTCGTTATTGAGTCTAACCTTACGATTTCTTCTGCATCCAGTTGGGTGCTTGACTCTGGTTCTAGTGCTCATTTGTGCACTTCCATGTAGGGTCTTGAAGATAGCAGGAGGCTGAGGGATGGTGAGATGATCCTATGCATCGAAAATGGAGCAAGAGTTGCTGCTGTGGCCATGGTGGAAACATACCCTCTTCGATTACCATCTGGTTTAGACTTAGTTTTAAAAGACTTGTTATTATGTGCCTGCAGCAAGCAGGAATTTGATTTCTATTTCATGCTTAGCACTAGAAGGCTATGTAATTAGTTTTCTTAAGGACCATTGTAACATTCTTTATGAAAGAAATAAAATTGCAAATGGTTTTCCTTATTAACGGTCTTTATCAGTTACATATTGATGTATCTATTTTTAATATCGAGCAAAATGTGAATGGCCATGAAAATCAAAATGACCTAGGGATAGTCCAAATGATAGGTATCTATGGCACCTAAGACTAGGTCATATAGCAGAAGATAGGATTAACAAATTAAAGAAAATTGGGCTATTGAGTCCATTGACTTTTGAGTCATATCCAATTTATGAATCTTGTCTTCATGTGGCAAAATGACTAAACTTCCTTTTGTAGGACATGGGGAAAGGGCCACAGATCTTCTTGCCCTAGTACATACTGATGTGTGCGGCCCATTTGATGTGCCGGCTAGAGGCAATTTTGTCTACTTCATTATCCTTTATCGATGATCTTATCTAGGTATGGGTATGTGTATCTTATGAGACACAAGTCTGAAGCTTTTGAAAAGTTCAAGAAATTCAGACATGAAGTAGAAAAATAAACTGGAAAAACCCATTAAGATTCTTCGATCAGATCGAGGAGGTGAATATCTTAGTCGGAAAATTTCTAGACTATCTTCAAGGAAAATGGCATAGTCTCTCAATGGACTCCACCTGAAATACCTCAACTCAACGGAGGTTTCAGAATGGAGGAAATCGGATCCTATTAGGATATGGTTCGATCCATGATGAGCTTCACAGACCTTTCCTGATTTTCTTTGGGGACACTCTTTGTTAACTGCAATATATTTACTGAATAGGATTCCTTCTAAAACCGTTCCTACCACACCATATGAGATATGGCATGGTAAGAAACCAAGTCTGAGTCATCTCAGAATTTGGGATTGTCCGGCTCATGTCAAAAGACAACAAGCGGACAAGTTAGACTTTAGGTCCTTTAGAGCTCGATTCATAGGATATCCTAAAGAGTCATTAGGATATTATTTCTATATTCCAGAAGATCATAATGTGATTGTGAGTCGACATGCCATCTTTCTTGAAAAATAGTTTATTCAAGATAGCGGCATTGGAAAGCAGAATCAAGCTCGATGAGAAAGTCTCACAAGAGCAACGAGCTAAGGACCAAATGGAACCAAATCAGGTTGAGCCAATACAATCACTACCTCCTCCACCTCGTAGATTGGAAAGAGTTTTCCATCCCCCTGAGAGGTACTTAGGTACTATTTCAGAGGAAGTAGAGGAAAATGTTCCTCATAGGTAATGGAATTCATGGTGATGATCCCAAAACCTATAATGAGGCGATATCAGATATCGACTCCGAGAAATGGTTAGAGGCAATGAAGTCAGAAATTGACTCGATGCACTCAAACCAAGTCTGGACCTTGGTAGATCCACCAGAAGGTATAGTACCTATTGGGTGTAAATGGATCTACAAGAGAAAGATTGGTGCAGATGGAAATGTGGAGACATTCAAAGCTAGATTAGTGGCAAAAGGTTATAGTCAACGCGAAGGCATTGACTATCAGGATACCTTTTTGCCAGTAGCTATGCTAAAATCCATCCACACATTGCTTGCTGTTGCAGCCTATTTCGATTATGAAATATGGCAAATGGACGTGAAAATGGCATTCTTAAATGGATATCTTGAGGAAGATATCTATATGGAACAGCCGCTAGGTTTCACATCCAGTGATGCTGATCATAAGGTATGCAAGCTGCAAAGGTCCATATATGGACTTAAGCAAGCATCTCGAAGCTGGAACACTCATTTTAATGATGTGATCAAATTGTTTGGTTTCATCAAAAATGAAGAGGAGCCATGTGTCTTCAAAAAGGTCAGTGGGAGCGCTGTTGTCTTCCTCGTATTGTACGTGGATGACATCCTCCTTATTAGGAATGATATTTTCCATGTTGACCATAGTTAAAATGTGGTTATCCAAAGAATTCTCCATGAAAGACCTAGGAGAAGCATCCTTTATTCTAGGAATTAAGGTCTATAGAGATAGATCGAATAGGATGCTAGGACTTTCATAGAAGATGTACATAGAGGAAGTGCTAAAGAGGTTTAGCATGAAAAACTCTAAGAGGGGTTTGGTACCCTTCAGACATGGCATTCATCTTTCCAAGAAGATGTGCCCTAGCACACCTGAGGAAATAGAACGCATGAGCAAGATCCCTTATGCTTCAGCAATAGGGAGCCTCATGTATGCCATGTTATATACACGACCTGATATAGCCCATGCTGTAAGTATCACGAGTAGATATTAGTCAAATTTAGGTGAAAAACACTGGACTTCTGTGAAATGTATCCTTAAGTACTTAAGAAGAACTAAGGATATGTTATTGGTTTTTGGTAATGGAGAACTCCAAGTCCAAGGATATATAGACTTGGATTTTATGTCCGATGTAGATAATCGAAAGTCGACATCTGGGAGTCTGTTTGTGTGTAATGGTGGTGCTGTCAGTTGGAAGAGTTCCAAGCAAACTGTGATAGCGGATTTCACCATAGAAGCAGAATACATTGCTGTGTCAGAAGCTACGAAGGAGGCATTCTGGTATAAGAAGTTTGCTGCAGAGATTGGAGTAATGCCATCGGATGCCATTCCTCTGTATTGCGATAACAATAGCACCATAGCCTTTGCTAAGATGCCGAGGTCTCACCAAAAATTCAAACACATCGAGCGGTAATACGACCTCATCCACGATTGCCTTGAGAAGGGATACATCATGGTCAAGAGAGTCGACTCCATAGATAATGTGGCAGATTCGCTTACAAAGCCGTTGGGCCAGTAGAAGATCAAAGCCTATCTTAAGAAGATGGGACTTAGATTTGTAGCCAATTGACTTTAGGTCAAGTGAAAGTTTGTTAGATATGTGTGCCCTAGAAGCCAGAATTAGCTGACACTTGTAATACACATCTAGAGGCAAAATTATAATTTTGACTATAAATAATAAAATAGATTATTTTTTATCATAAATATGTATTTAGTGTCTGTGATTCATTCCTTAAGTTAATGATAATGATAATTCATATTTTCAAGAGTTAAAAATTTAAGACATGAATTTTTATTTATTAATTCATAAAATGCTCCTCGACCGTAGGATCATCATGAGGATGGTGATTGATCTGGAAGGTTGGTGTACAATCACTTTTTTATAGTAGATGAGTCTTGAGTCTATAGGTGTAGAGACACCGAAGTGAGAGTACAGATACTCGTTAGAGAATGAGGGCACTGAGCGTGACCACCTCGAGCAGTCATAAGAAAGTCTACCTTCTCATCGATGACTGACTCGAAGCTGCAGTGGTGTGTCTGGTTCTTTGACCTGAGGTGCATCGATAGTTCACCTTGAGGGTGTTATAGTTTGACTACACCATGACTCGATCTCCTAGCCATTCGGAAATCCTGAGGTGTATGTTGGCTATAGCATGTTCATTGTAGGAAATTGGATTGCACCAAGATGGAATCTATCTACCTCGGTGGATGAGGAGCAGCCCTATGATGAATCATGAGAATCAAGTCCATAAGCCCATGGCCATGGCAGAGTGAAATAATAGAAAGAGTTTCTATTAAGGTTTTCACATCGGACTTGAATCGAATGATTAAATCATATGATAGAAATTAGGGTTTGACTAGTTCACCTTAACCCTAATCTGATCGGGGCTCAAGATAGAAGAACTTAACCACACAAGTAGCTACCCCAAGAGGTTCATTTTCAGTTTTGATGGGTTGCCACCATATACTGTTAGATGTCACTGATGGATTTTGGGAGCAGTTAGAATGATTTAGATGATCGATCATTCTAGTTATCTGAATCAGAAGAGTTCTGATCCATCGAAAGAAGTTTCGATGATGTCGATGATAGAGATCATGACATATCCCATTATCATACAGAATTGAATCTAATTGGATCATACAAATAAGGATTTGGATCTAGATATCATCAATTAAACTAACCTAGTTTGATTGATTTAAATTAGATTCAATTAGATTTAAGGAAATCGTGCTAGCACATAATTGAGCCTAATGTTCTCCTTCTATTATCATTAAAAATTGTCTCAATTGAGCCAAATGTGTTTGTGCTCACTCAGGTACCTTTACTTGGTCTGACTGAAGCTTGTCCAGGTCAGAAAAGGATTGTCTTAATTTATGAGATAAATTTGAGACAACACCTGCCATTTTTCGTCACCTGCTAGTTCTTATCTTTTGACTTTGGTCAAACATTGATCTTTGACCCTTGGACATCTGTCCATGTGTCATGCATCCATAGGAGCACAGATGGGGCTTATCTTCTTATTAGAAATTGGAAAGAAGGGGGCACATGCCTAAGGAGGCGTGCGCCCATGGATAGGGATGACTGGAGTCCCATATGGATGGGACTCCAGGTTGCTTCATTGAATCAACTTAGGAAGGCGCCTAAGACTCAGCTTTGACTTATCTTGGCACCACCTAAGGATGAATTGAAGGGGCCCTCATCTGATTGGATTAGGTGATGTCATTCCACCAATCAGATTTAGATCTGATTGCACGAAGCAACATAATTGGCCAGGATGATATGGCACTGCATGGTGCAGCAGGATCTATATAAACCCTATCTGCGCCCAACTTTTATAGAGTTCTCTCTTAGCCCACATCGCAAGGCTGCCTCTCTTCCTCCTCCATGCTATATTTTGGTTCTCTCTCTCCTCTCCATGCCCTAGGGAAGTTGGGTTCCAGTTTGGTGCGATCCAGGCAAGAGAAAGTTGACGCGAAAAGAAGAAAGCAACACTGCTGCAAAGATGACTGCTGATCTTCAGAAGAAGTTTTGAAGATCCTCCAAATTAGATTCAGATCTGATATTTGGAGAAGTCAAAAAGAAGAAGAAGATCTTCAGATCCAGCCTGAGTGGATACCAGTAGAGGCTAGGCGCTTGTGTGGCTAGATCCAGAACCTTAGATAATCAGCAGGATCATCACAGGGTAATCTGATTACCCAACAAAAGTTATAAATTAAATTATGTTTAATTTATTTTTATTTTATTTTATTAGTTCTATAAAATTAGATCTGAAATATCTCAGATCTATTTTAGATTCATGAGAGAAATTTTTGAAATATCTCTCTTGATTTGATCAAATCTGAATGAACCTGACCCAGGAAATCTGATTTTTCCTTTCAGAGTCAACCTTGATCCAAACTTAATCCTATTAGACTGGTCCAATCTAAGCAATTTTGATCCTACCTAACTAACTCTTGATTCAATTTGATCAACCATTAGATCTAGTTGAGCTACCCATATCCGAACCCTAATTTATGAAAGTATCTTAGATCTAAAAATTCATAATTTTTAGATCTAATTAATTTTATAATCTTAATTCTTAATTAAGTTTAAGTTTAAAAATAAAATATGTAAAAAAATTCTAGGGTTTTAGGATCTAAAATTTTGCATAAATTAAAATTTTGATTTTTTGATTAGGGATAAACACGCAGCACCCCTACATGCCATAAGAGCATCCCATTGAATAGAAAGAGAGGGCCTTTAAACCCTTCTTACTCTTATGACCGGACGACCAAGGAGAATGCTCTAATCAGAAATAATAACTATACTACAAAACTAATAGATCTATAACATATATCACATATAAAATTATAGATCTAATTATGCATGCTTTGTATACTGTTAGATATATGTGCCCTAGAAGTCAGAATTGGCTGACACTTGTATTACACTTCTAAGAAAAAAATTATAATCTTAATCATAAATAATAAAATGAGTTATTTTCTATCATAAATGTATATTTAGTATCTGTGATACATTCCTTGAGTTAATGATAATGATAATTCTTATTTTCAAGAGTTGAAAATTTAAGACGATAATTTTTATTATTAACTCATAAAATGCTTTTGACCGTAGGATCATCATGAGGATGGTGATTGATCCAAAAGATTGGTGTACAATCGCTTCTTTAGAGTAGATAAGTCTTGAGTCTATGGTGTAGAGACACCAGAGTGAGAGTATAGATATTCGTTAGAGAATGAGGGCACTAAGCATGACCACCTCGGGCAGTCATAAGAAAGTCTACCTTCTCATCGATGACTGGCTTGAAGCTATAGTGATGTGTCTGATTCTTTGATCTGAGGTGCATTGGCAGTTCACATTAAGGGTGTTATAGTTTGACTACACTATAACTTGATCTCCTAGCCATTCAAAATTCTGAGGTGTATGTTGGCTATAGCATGTTCATTATAGAAATTGGATTGCACTAATAGGAGATCTATCTACCACGATAGATGAGGAGCAGCCCTATGATCATCATGAGAATCAAGTAATTAAGCCCATGGCCATGGTAGAGTGAAATAATGGAAAGAGTTTCTATTAAGATTTTCACATTGAACTTGAATCGAATGATTAATCATATGATGGAATTTAGGATTTGACGAGTTCACCTTAACCCTAATCCAATCAGGACTCAAGATAGAAGAACTTAATCACAAAGATAACTACACCGAGAGGTTCATTTTCAATTCTGATGGATTGCCACCATATGCTGCTAGGTGTCACTGGTGGATTTTGAGTGCAATTAGAATAATTTAGATGATCAATCATACTAGTTGTCTGAATTAAAAAAGTTTTGATCCATCGAAAGGTGTTTCAATGATGTCAATGATAGAGATCGCAACATATCTCATTACCATATGGAACTGAACATGATTGGGTCACATAAATAAGAGTTTCAATCTAGATATCATCAGTTGGACTAATCCAGTTCAATTAATTTGAATTAGATTCAATTAGGTTCAAGAAAATCGTGCTAGCACGTGATTGAGCCTAATATTCTCCTTTACTTATCATTAAAGTTATCTCAACTGAGCCAAATGTATTTGGACTCACTCAAGAATCTTTTACTTGATTTGACTGGAGTTTGTCCAGGTTAGAAAAGGGTTGTCTTAATTTATGAGATAAATTTGAGACAACATATGCCATTTTTCGTCACCTGCTAAATCTTATCTTTTGACTTTGGTCAAACATTGACCTTTGACACTTAAACATCTACCCATGTGTCAAGCCATCATAGGAGAGATTTTTTGGACCAATCCATCTGCTAAAAAGTAGATGGATAAGGGGTGCACGTCTAGGGAGGTGTGCACCCATGGATAAAGCATCTGGAGTCCCATATAGATGGGACTCCAGTTGCTTCGGGATTTCTACCTAGGTGGCGGCAAAGATTTGTCTTTGACCAGTCTTGGTGCCATCTAAGGATGATTCAGAGAGGCTGTTATCTGATTGAATTAGATGATGTCATCTCATCAATCAAATTTAGATCTAATTGCACAAAAGGCCATGATCGGCCAAGATGATGTGGCACTGCATGGCGCAACAGGGTCTATAAAAACTCTATCTGCACCAAGATCTCAGAAGCTTGACCCATTGCCCATGCCACAAGGCTGCCCCTCTCCCTCCTCCATGCCATCTTTAGGTCTTCTCTCTCCTACCCATGCCCAAGAATTTTTGGGCTTCAGTTTGGTGCGGTCCAAGCAAGAGAAAGGTGATAGAAAAAGGAAGAAGACAGCATTACTGCAAGAGACAACTCATATCTTCGAAAGAAGTTTTGAAGATCTTCAAAATCAGATCCAGATCTAATTTTTGGAGAGGTGATAAAAAAGAAGAAGATCTCCAGATCCTATCTGAGTGGATATCAGTAGAGATCAGGCACTTGCATGGTTAGATCTAGAACCTCAGGCAGACATCAAGATCATCATAGGATAATCAGATTAGCCTCAATAAGATAAATTAAATTAGATTTAATTTATTTTTTATTTTATTTTATTAGATAAATAATATTAGATCTAAAAGATTTTAGATCTAATCTAGATTTAAGAGAAAATTTTTTAAAATATCTCTCTTGATCCAATCAGATCTGAACGAACTTGATCTAGAAAACTAGGTTTTTCCTTCAACTGATATCAGAGCTAGATTGCATTCCATTAAATCTAATTTTAATTTATTTTGATCTAATAATTAGATAATTTTAGATGTCACATGAGATGTGATTAGTTCTAAAATTAAATAAATTAAAAATTAAATAATTTAGATCTAAGTTGTACAAGATGCATGACTAGTTATAGAATAGAATTATTCTATGTATAGTGTTGCATGATCATAATTTAATTTGATTGATTATAATTTTTAAATTTATTTATTTATTTATTATTTTTTAATATTATAAATATTATAGTAAGATCTAAAAAATAGAAAATAAAGTTATTTAATTTTTGTTCATATGAGATATGATGAATGCATGTTTAGACTAGTTGTAGAATAGTTCTACATAATTATCTAAAATAAAATTTATTTTGATATGATCAATTTAAATTTAATTTTTTAGATGATTATGAGATAATTTAGATTTGAAAACATGCATGATATGATACATGAAGATGTATGCAAAACATATTTAAAGTTAGATCAATCTTATATATGAGATATATGATGTAGATCTAACTAGTTTTGTAGTTTTCATATTTCTGATTAAGTCATTCTCCTTGGCCATCCGATCATAAGAATAAAGTAAAATTTAAATGCTCTCTCCTCCCATTCAATGAAATATTCTTATGATGTGTAGGGGTGCTATGCATTCATCCTTAATCAGAAATCCAAAATTTATTTTCTGCAAAATCCTAGATCTTGAAACCTTAGGATTTTATTTACATATTTTATTTGTAAATTCTAAACTTAATTAAGAATTAATATTTGAAATATGTTAAGTCTAAAAATTGAGAATTTTTAGATTTAAGATATATTCATAAAATTGGGTTCGGGCTTGGGTAGCTCAATTAGGTCTAGCGGTTGATCAAATCGAATCAAGAGTTGGTTAGATGGGATCAAGAGTGCTTAAATTGACTAACCTAATAGGATTAAGTCCGGGTCAAGATTGAATCATATAAGTGATCGATCAAGCTAAGATCTAATTAGGCTCAGTGGTTAGAGTCTAGATTGTAGGCTAACCTGATTGATTCTGGCTCAATAATTTGGTGTCTAAGGTAAGTCTGGTAGATACGATCAATTAATTTTTAATTGGAAACTACTCGACTCGAATATGTTCTTGTCGAGTTAATGGCATATCCCTTCCATCGATCTCACTTACTTGGCCATATTTGTCGATTCAGTCTTGATCTAAGGTGGTTAACAATCCAAGCTAACCCATGCCACTAGGTTAGTCATAATTGTTATGGCTATTGTAAGTCAAGTTTAAAAAGACCTAAATCAAATCTTCTAAAGAAAAGATTAAGTCCGAGGTCTTCTACCATTGTAGATATGTGGGCCCTTCTCGGGTTGATTGTTCTTGGCTGGTCACAGTGGTTCAATTGCATCTGAAGATAAAACCATGTCTATTAGGCATTGGATGCTATAGGTTGGAGGAAAAATTATGCCCAATATTCTGGATATGGTGAGAGACCCAATTAGAAATCCAATCCATGCAAATGGTGGTTCTGACTTAACTAAGGAGTGGATCAATATTTCGGGCATGGTGAGATTCATGAATTAGAGGCCAAGTTTGGGTGCACCATGATTAGAGAATTATTGGACAAGAGTTGTCCACTTATTGGCTAACCCATCATCAATAACTGTTAGGTGAGGTGATGAGTTAGTTGGTGGGACTGCACCATCCATTAGAAATCTATAATCGTAGAGATTTTTGCATCTCTACAGAGAAAGTGTAGGGATTCAAAAAAATAGTAAAAGCTAATTTATTTAAAAATTAAATTTTTAAATAAATTGGTCAAGTCTTAATTACAATATCTAACTAAAAATTTGACTCTCTATAGAAAAATATCTGCGTCCAATCCACTAGCACGTATCCTGGACACCCATAGACTGACCGAATTCAATTATAAGGATTGGCTCTTAGAACTTCAAAATCATTTTGGATTCCAAGAAGTTAACTCATGTATTGGACCAGGACCCTCCCACCTTACCAGCTCGTCC
>QRFJ01000159.1:366127-622221 GCA_006176705.1 Cocos nucifera | reverse complement strand
TTTTCTTTATTTTTATTGCTTGTAGATGCTAAGATCTAGATAGTAGATCTTAGTACCAAAATTTACTTTTATATAATTTTAATTTCTATTTTCTAACTTCAATTTCTATATTAAATATATATTTTTTATAAAATTAAAAATTTTAAAATCTAAAACACTGCCTTCCTCATGGATTCAACCTAACTTGGTACTTTCCATATGCTTTTAATTATTTTAAGAAGTTGGATATTTAAACTGATTAATGCGGTGTCTTAACAACAACATTGCGCTCTATCAAGTTTTTGGCGCCATTGCTAGAGATGGCACAAAAAATTAAAATTTTTGATCTCTTTGATACTTTTATGAATAAATTATAAATAAATCTCTTTGATTTCTTTTTTGTGAATATAGCTTACTAACCTTTTTTTATTTTCTTTGTAGAAAAACAACAAAAAGAAATTTTTTAAGGAAAGGAAGAAAGCTTCCAATTTTGCTTGGTGAGATCAATCCTAACCCTAGATCTCTTTTTTTTTTTAATTATTTATTTTATTTTCAAATTAATTTAATACTATCCACTTATATCTAATTAAAAATTTCATGACAAGAGTAGAAATTGTAATTGCTTAGAGCATCCATCATATAAGATATATTTTTATTTTTTGGTGATTGCTAGCGACAAGGTAAGCCTCTCAAGTTTAACTTAGTTCATACATCTAATTTAGTTGCATAGAATTTCTTGTTGGAAATTAGTTGTGCATATTCATCCTAAATTAATTTAAGAAAAGAATACATTAATCAAGATAAGATGAGTATTTGATCACCCTTCCTTAGCCCGTAAATTATCTCCTTACATCTAATGGAAATCGATAGGCAATCAAAGCATGATTTTAAAAACTTTTTTAATGAAAAACTTAAGATTAAATAATTTAATCTAATTATCATGCTCAAGATCAAATATAAAACACCTATCTTATGATCTACAACATGATATATTGTATGTATAAAAATCTAAAAAGTAAAATACATGCATCATTCACATCGATGCCTCAAACTAGATCTAACATTTAGATCTATTTTCTAAGGTTCAAAACCTTATACTTAAGCATGGATAGAAGATCTCCGCTGTTGAACTATTTAGATCTGAAGCTTTGGTAGTCACTTGTGGCCGCACAGAATGTTTGGCCTCTGCAGATCGTTCACTTGACATCCTGCACTGATCCGATCTTCCAGAACTGCTAGATCACATGAAGATCACTTGGAAGGCTGATCTGAATTTTCCTTCTTCTTCAAACCTCTCGAACTCTCTGAAGTCAAAGATGAATATGAGGAGGATGTAAGGAGGTGGATGAAGAATAGAGAAAATGCCTTCTCTCTGATTTTTTTTTCTCACCCAAAAATCCTAGCACCTAGGGTTAGATCTCTCACCTAAGAGGAGACAGATCTCCTCTGTTTCACACATAGAAGGAGTCCCACCACATACCTTATGCCCCCCTCTCTCTTCTCAATTACTTTTCTCTAATTTTTCACTATAAAAATTTCAAGGGAAGTGGTGCATAGAAAGAAGAGATTTTATAGTTGCCGAATGCCCATCTAGATGAGATAGGATAAGGGCTAGGGTTTAGTTTAAATTCAAACTCCTTTGAACTCAAACTTCATTCAACTAATCCTCATCCTTATCTATCTAGAGAGGAGGCTGAACAAAGCACTTGGGCATGGAAAATTGCCAAAGGAAACAATCAATTTGTCGCACAAAATGAGAGTCCTTCTATAGGTAGTCGATAAAAGTAGGTAAGGATAAGATGATGTTTCATTTCAAAACTCTTTTAAAACTAATTTAAACTAATCTACTCCCTATCCATCTGGGGTGGCAAGGAAGGCATTTCTAATAAATATCTCATGCACAAAACTCTTTTATGCATTGGATATTGGGCATTGAGAGAAAAGATGGTGTAGGGGAGAAGTCCAACTTCTTTGGACTCTAGATTTATGTCATCTAGTTCCAACTAAATTAAATTTAATTAAAGCCAAATAAATAAGATTAAATCCAATTGAATTTAGCTTGAAACCAATTAAGTTAAATTTTAATCAAATTAAGAGTTGATCGAGTTTAAGTTTTGATCAAATTAGGAACTAATCTTTCTTAGCGATTAGGTCATCTCATAAGGTAATCGGTCAAACTAAATTGAATCCAATTCAATTAGACTTGATCCAAACCTCTTTGCTTAATCAAATTAAGCTAATTAGTAATCTATTGCTAACTAATCCTCTAATCATAGAGTCCTAGTCTAGTGGTACTCCTGGTCATAGAGTTCGAGTCCAGTCCTAGTGTAGTGGAACTCTTGATCATAGAGTTCTAGTCTAGTAGGACTCTTAATCATAAAGTCTCAATCCAGTGGGACTCGATTAGCTACATGATCAGATAGGTATTTCTTTTAAGTATGATACCATAGGTTCGAACCTAAGTCGGTAGCATAGAAATAAATTTCTGTACTAATCGAATAATCATCTAGCAATAGTATCCGATATCCAAACAGACCGAATGTACATGAAATAGTATTCAAAATCTACTAGAATATGGTTACCATATAATTCATTCCTTTGATCCTAAATGCTTAGAGGATGACCTAGGGTTTTACTATCAATCTAAATAAGTTATCCATATTATAAATCAATCTTTCAAATCCATCACATGGATCACTCCAGCTGAGATTTTGCTATATTGAAATACAGTGATACATTATTTTCAAACTCTTGGAGTGACCAATCCCATCTTAAGTCACGCACCGACTTAAAAAGTACTTGACTGCACCCAAAAATCTTCCATCATTGAATTAAAAATTCAGATAGTTTGGCATCAAAGTATAGTGAGTTGGTTGCAAGTCATCATGATAATTTCAAGTCCAAGGGATACATATATCCATATCCCTTTAGAGCAAGTTTTGATAGCAGAATGCTCCAGAGTTGGTCATATTCAGTGCAGATATAGTCCTATATCTCACCTACATGCCATGCTAGTGTTTTCATACTCCTTGATTAAGAGGACAACTAACTTATATGGCACACAATGAACTATACGTGATATAGCTATTATCCTAGTAATAGCATATTGTTTGGTTGCGAATAAGTTTAAGAACTAAATGATAAATCCTTTTTTATCGATTTAAAATAGTCCTAAGAACTTTACCACAACATAGGAGTTCATCAGAAGGTGTACACAATTTCTGATGAAAGAGCCAAATAATATTTTATTAATAATTAATTCATATATATTTATATAAATAAGCTCAATCATCAATTAGCTAACAATTGGCTTTGGGACATAATTTTCAACAACTCCCAATTGAACTAAAGCTAATTGGTACAGTATCATATATCCATCTTTGACTTGTGATCATCAAACTTCTTTACAGCAAGAGAGCTTTAGTAAATAGATCAGCCAGGTTCTTCTTTTCATTGATCTTCTAAAGCTCAACATCATCTCGATCCATGATCTCTTGGATAAGATGGTAGCAATGCAGAAGATGCTTCATCCGCTAATGTGTCTTTGATCTTTTTGCCTGAGCAATGGCTCTAATGCTATCGCAGTAGAGCCGGATTGGACCATCGAGGAAGGATGCCACTTTAAGCTCGGTGATGAATTTTCTTAGCCACACAGCTTTCTTAGTAGCATCGAATGCGGCGATATACTCTGCCTCGTAAATTAAGTTGATCATAATATGCTGTTTGTAACTTTTTCAGCAAATAGCTTCATTGTTAAGGATAAAAATATATCTCAACATACTTTTACTATCATCGTGATCAGCTGAAAATCTAGAGTCTATAAATCTTACAAGTTTTAAATTTGACTCAATATAAATGAGCAGCTGATCCTTAATATTTTTTAAATATTTAAGGATGGTTTTTATAACCTTCAAGTGGTTCTCTCCTAGATTAGACTAGTTTTTACTCACTACCACTAGTGAGTATGTCACATCTAGTTTTGTACATATTATGGCATACATAATAGAATCTATTGCTGAAGCATATGGTATTCTACTCATACGCTCTCTCTCTCTTGAGGTGTTGTCGGACAATCCCACTTCGAGAGAGAAATTTCATGGCCTATCGAAAGATAGTCCTTCTTAAAATTCTTCATGTTGAACCATTTCAGCATAATATCTATATACGTGGTCTGAGATAACTTAAGTAACTTCTTAGATCTATCTCTATAGATCTTCATCCCTAGGATGTAGGATGCTTTTCTTAAGTCCTTCATGGAGAACTATGATGATAGCCAAACTTTTATTTTCTATAATGCAAGGATGTCATTCTTAATTAAGAGAATATTATCTACATACAACACTAGGAATATAATTATAGAACCATTAGCCCACTTGTAAATATAGGGTTCCTCTCCATTCTTAATGAAGCCATACATTTTGATCATTTTATCAAAATGCATGTTTCAACTCCGAGATGCCTGTTTCAATCCATAAATGGATCTCTAAAGCTTGCACATCTTAGACTTATCTATGGATGCGAATCCTTCAGACTATATCATATATACCTCTTCTTCTAGCTCTCCATTTAGAAAAGCTATCTTCACATCCATTTGTTATATTTTATAGTCCAGATGGAAAGTTATCATAAACATAATTTGAGTAGACTTGAGCATTGCTACAAGAGAAAATATCTCATCATAGTCTATACCATAATGCTGATGATATCCTTTGGTAATCAGATGGGCTTTATAGATCTCCACCTTTTCATCTGCACCTTTTTTTTTTTTGAAGACCCCTTACACCCTATGGATTTTATCCCTTTAGGTGGATCAACTAATGTCCATATATCATTAACCTTCATGAACTCTATTTTAGATTTCATGGCTTCAAGCCACTTATCAGAGTCGGATCTCTACATTGCATCCATGTAAGTGATTGGATCCTCATCGTTCTCATCAAGCTCAATAGGATCACCATCCTAGATTAGAAAATCATAGTATCTATCTGATAGATGCGGTACACTATCAGATCGCCATTAGGGTGTAGATACATTGAGCTCCAGATTTGATCTAATTAAATTTGATTTAGGTTTAGCTACTTGTATCGGTTCTTCTACCTATCAAGCTTCACCAAGTTCAACTTTAGAGGAAGCAATTTCTTTTTTAAAAAACTCTTTTTCTAAAAAGACTGTCCTATTATAGATGAACACTTTTTGCTCTTCAGTAAGATAGAAGTGATATCCCCTATTTTTCTTAAGGTACCCTATGCACAAGCATCTATTAGGCTTGGATCCAAGTTTATCTATCTATAGATGTTTGACATAAGCTCGACAATCCCAAATCCTAAGGTGAGAGAGTGTCGGCCTATATCCATTCCATATCTTATATAGAGTCTTTGCAATAGATTCGCTCAAAATATTATTCAAAACAAAACAAGTAGTTTCAAGTGTGGAATCAAAAAAGAAATTGACAGACTTGCAAACTGCATCATGGATCGAATCATGTCCAATAGGGTTCGATTCCTTTTTTCTGACATCCCATTATGTTGTGGTATTCCAAAAGGGGTCCATTAAGAGAGAATCCTATTCTCTTTTAGATATATCAAAAACTCATTGAAAAGGTATTCACATCCTCGATCTGACTGAAGAGTTTTAATACTCTTTCTAAGTTGTTTGTCTACCTCATTATGATAACATTTCAACTTTTCAAATGATTCTGATTTACTTTTTATAAGATAGATATACCCATACCTAGATAGGTCGTCAGTAAATATAATGAAGTAGTAATACCTACCCCTTGCATAGGTGTTCATTGGTCCACATACATCACTATGTACTAGACCCAAAATATCACTGGCCCATTCACCCTTTTCAGTAAAGGATGACTTAGTCATCTTTCCAAAAAGGCAGGACTCACAGGTCATCAATGATTCACAATCATTGATGTCGAGATTTCCTCCTTGACTAACATTTTGATCCTATTCTTATTTATATGATCGAGCTGATAGTGTCAAAGATAGGCATTAGTGATATTATCTAGTTTTGAGCATTTGTTTGACGTATACATTACACTAATAGGCTATGATAAAAATTTAAATATCATTTTTTAATTATCCACGTATTATTGTAACATCATTCATAATGATATCACAATAATTTTTTTTATTGATAAGAAATAACCATCTTGGGCTAAAAGCCCTATAGATATTATGTTCATCATAAAAGATGGATAATAGTGACAATCACTTAAAATGATATTATATATTTTAAAAACTAACTCAATAATTTCTAATGCTAGGACTGGAGCATTACTTCCATCCCCAACGTTCAAGAATTTTTTGCCATTCTCAAACTTTCTACTAACCTAAAGTTCATGCAATGAATTGCATATATGAACTGGACTTTCAGTATCCAATACCTAGGTAGTAGTGTCACAAATAGAGAAATTATAAGGTGTTGTCATATGACAATCTTGACCAGCAACTTCTTGATGCTTTCTCTTGTTCAGCCTATTTGGGTCAAGAGGATAATTCCTCTTCCAGTCTTCTTGACTTGGGTTATCATTTTGAAGGGACTGAGACACCCCAACATGATGCATCTTTTCTTTAAAAATGTTGAAAGACTCATTCAACACATGAATCATTTTCTTCGGCAGAGCATTCTGAAACTTATGATTGAACTCCTCATTCATCATGGCCCATATAATGCAATGCAATATGGTACAATCATTGAGCCACTTTTGGTAAGTATCTCAGATCGCACCATGAGTGTTCAGAGCAGGCTCCTTAGGTGCCAGATTTATAAGAACATATAGGATCCGCTCGTACTCTAGAATAACTATTAATTTTTTATATCAATTATCAAAATTAGATTCTATAAGCTTATCACTATCCAACAGTAAATTGAGCGACAAAATACTAGCCATTCTTTTTAACTGAAAGGAAAACAAAGATCTTATTAATATATGAATTATTTAATTTAAAAGACTTGGACTTTAGTCCAAAGATTTTTCAACTATTTTCAGTAATTGATAGCCTCTACCTCCAATTTGAGAAATTACATTAACTTCTTAATGGATATTAGAATCCACATAGACTACAAATAGGCCCGAGAAAAGCTTTGGCCAATCCATTTGTATCTATGGGTATGTTCTTGACCAACTATTTCTTCAAATAATTTTTAGTAAATTATTTTGCCTCAGGTTTCTTTTTAGTAAGCTTTGGCCTCCACTAAAAGATTTGGTTAGGTCCAACTATTAACATGATTGAGTTCGATGCATCAAACGAACAATGATCATGATTGAAGAAAGCTCTGGCCAACCTGATCGTTATGCAGAGAGTGCAACCTGATCATCATATAATGAGCAGTAATTCCAATATCCAGATGAATATTAGGTATAAGGTACCTCCAATGTTTACTTGGATAATTGGATCCATTACTATCCACCTTAATGAGAGGCTATGACTTAATTATCTTTATAACTTTATTATTTTTAAGGGCCTAATAATTTAGAGAATTTAAGTTACATATGATTTGAAGATAGAGAAGAGATTGACTAGCTAATCATGATCCTCCCACTGACTTTACCAAGTCAGATCAAAGAAGACTAGAGAAAAGACGATCTAGGGGCACCTAAATCAGTCACACTGATTTACCTTATTGACATGGATTAGCTCGAATCACCAAGTGATCTAATCAAAATCTAATCGACCATGTCTACTAGGTAAGTGAGATCAATGGAAGGGATATGTTATTAACTTATCATAGATCAAATCTATATGAGTAGCTCTAAATTAAAAATCATTGGTCAAGACTGCTAGACTTACCATAGACACTAACTAGTTAATTAGTTTCAATTTGATCAACCTAATAATCTAGGCTCGATCGTTTGTTGCTCTAAGAATTGATTTTGATGATTACAAAGCATTTGAGGGGATTACTAATAAATTTAACTTAAAAAAAACATTTTATATTTTAGGAACAAAATCATAATTTTATCAAGTTTTGATCTGGGAGCCTCAAAAGCAAGAATAGAAGATTTTTGATCTTTTAGAGGTAGTCCCATGATTTTTGGATGCATATTTTGGAAGAAAATCAAGTTTGAAGCAAAAGGATCAACCCCTAGGTTTACCCCTGCTGAAACGGGCTATTTGGCATGCTGTTTCTATGCCAAGGGTCGACCCCAGGGTCAACCTCTACTATTTTGAAGGTTAAAAATATAGAACAATTAATTTTCTAAATTCTATCTTAGAGGTCGACCTCGAGGTCGACCCCTATGCTAGAGGTCGACCTATGAGTCGACCCCTATGATGGAAAATCTTCTGCAACGGCTAGTTTTATCTCATTTTGGCAGCTTTTAATATTTTTTTTAAGGTCTCTAATGACTATAAATCTTGTCCAGAATTCTCTCCTCCATCTATTGAAGATTTAAAAGGCTATAAAATATATATATATATAAGAGATTTCATGATTCAATTCAGCCCTATGCAAAAAGTCCTCTTCAAAAAAAAAAAGCTTTCGTTTTTAAGTTCACCAACCTCTCAAGAACTCATTCAAGTCTCCAACAATCTTGAGAAAAATCAAAAAAGCTTCCTCTATTATTGTAAAAAGTTTTCTTAAGATTTTATTTACTCATTAAGGGAGCTAAACTTATATTTGATTGTCATTAACTCTTATACTCTGCTTTATTATTTTGTTTTAAGTTTTGAGAGGATTCCAAAACATGGAAGGATTGATCCGAACCTTAAATCAGAGTGTGTAGGGTTGACTTGTACCTGAGAAATAAGTGTGTTAGCTTGGGATAGCTAGGGTCGGAGGTACCGACATTGTATTTTGGTTGAATACATTTAGTGATTTTGAATTTCCAAGTAGGAGCTTGGGGAGTAGATGTAGGTGCAAGAAAAACACCGAACCACTATAAATCTTTATTGTTTGTGGTGTGCTTGCTGTCTTTCTTTTCTTAGTTTATTAAATTCTTTCTCTTAAATCTTTTATATATTTATCTAACCTAAATTACTTCACACACACTACTTGCATATCATCATTCAACTTTAAATTAGCATTAAAATTTTAAAAACCCAATTCACCTCCTCCTCTTGGGTTGCATATCTAGGCAACAAATGGTATCAGAGCACAGTGCTCTAGCCCTACTTTGATTTAACCATCAAGAGGCAAAGATCTATGGCAACCCAAGTTAGTATTTTTCTAGCCGAGGGGCAGTCTACAAACCAACCTCTATTTTTCAATGGGTCAAACTATACCTATTGGAAAGCTCGGATGAGAATATTCATACAAGCACTTGATTATGATATGTGGAGTATCATAGTTAATGGACCATACATATCCACTAAGATAATTAATGATGTGGAATCAACTAAACCTGAAAGATAATGGAATGAGGTTGATAAGAAAATGGCTCAACTCAATGCAAGAGTCATGAATGTTTTATATTGTGCTTTAGATGCTAATGAATTTAATCGCATTTCAACATGCATATCGGCTAAGAAAATATAGGATAGATTAGAAGTAACTCATGAAGTCACTAATCAAGTTAAGAAGTCAAAAATTAATATGCTTGTGCATAAATATGAACTTTTCAAAATGAAGCATGATGAGTCAATAACTAAAATATTTACTAGATTTATAGATATTATAAATGATCTTAAAAGTCTTAGCAAGTCTTATTCTAACAGTGATCTTGTGAGGAAGATTCTTAGATCTTTGACAAGGACATGGCAGGCCAAAGTGACTGCAATCTAAGAAGCCAAAGATCTAAATATTTTATCCTTGGAGGAGCTTCTAGGATCACTAATGACGCATGAGCTAAGCATAAAACAACATCAAGAAGAAGATGTCAAGAAAAAAAGATAATAGCCCTTAAATCTACCATTCAACAAGATGAGGAATTCGATGAAATGAAAGATGAAGAATAAGATGAAGAAATAGCACTCATTACAAGAAAGTTCAAAAAATTTTTGAAGAGAAAATAAGAAATGAGAAAGAGACCATCTACCAAAGGAGAGCATAGCAAGAAAAAGGATAGAGAGCAGCCCCTTATTTACTATGAATGTAAGAAGTCGGGGCACTTTAGGTCTAAATATTCTCAACTTAAAAAAGTTTCCAAAAAATATAAGAAAAAGACTATGGTGGCAACATGGAGTAACAGTGATGACTCAAGTTTCGAAGTGGAAGAAGCTCATGAACAAGCCAACTTATGCCTTATGGCACATGAAAATGAGGTAAATGCTGAAATCTCAAATGAATTTATATTTGAAAAACTTTAAGAAGCCTTCTATGATTTAGTAGATGATTTAAAAAAATTAGAAAGTAAAAATAAAGATCTAAAATTTAAGAATCAAGTCTTGCTAAAAAAAATAAAATTATCCTAAGTGAAAAACTAGTCTTAACTCAAGAGAACCTAAATTTGAAAAATGAAATCAACAAGCTAAAATTGATAGTTGAAAATTTTACTTTAAGTTCAAATAAACTTTATATGATTCTTGAAAATCAAAAGGTCATTTATGATAAGACCGGTCTAGGCTATAACCTCCTAAGAAAATAAAAATTTTTGAAAAATATTTTTGTAGATTCATAAAGCACCAAATTTTTAAATGTTACTTGCTTTAAATGTGGTAAACTAGGACACAAATCTTATACATATTTCTCTAACAATTTAAATATAAAAAAAATATGGGTTTCAAAAGGAACCATTATGACTAACCTTAAAGGACCCAAGAAAACTTGGGTACCTAGAGTAAGAACTTGATTTTGCATGTAGGTGTGTCTTGCATCCAAAAAAGAAAATTGAAGATGGTATCTTGATAGCGGATGCTCAAGACACCTGACCGATGATGAGTCCTAATTCATCATGCTTGATGCTAAAATGAAGGGATGGTCACCTTTGGAGACAATGGCAAAGAAAAGATTATTGGTATAGGTAACATTGGTATCACTCCCTCCAAGTATATTGAAAATATTTTATTAGTAAATGGTTTGAAATATAATCTCTTAAGTATTAGTTAACTTTGTGATAAGGATTACAAAATTATTTTTGAATTTTCATTGTACATTATAACTAGTCCCAATGATGATGGCATTAAGTTTGTTGGACATAGGCATGGTAATGTTTATATGGTAGATTTAAATAATCTTTTTATGATAAACATGCAATGTCTAGTAGCTATGAATGCTAAAATTAATGAGACTAGTTGGCTTTGGCATCGTAGGTTTGCACACATTAGTATGCATTCACTTTTAAATTTTATCAAAATAGAATTAGTTATCGATTTACCAAAATTAAACTTTGAAAAAGATAAAATTTGTGATGCATGCTAACTAGGTAAACAAACAAGAGTTTCATTCAAATCTAAAAATATTGTTTTAACTTTTAGGCCATTGAAACTATTGCATATGGACTTGTTTGATCCTACAGGAACAACAAGCTTAGGTGGAAAATATTATGATTTTATAATTATTGATGATGACTCACATTTTATATGAATTTTCTTTTTAGCACACAAAGATAAAACTTTTCATATTTTTTCAAAGTTTTACTGAAAAGTGATAAATGAAAAAAAATTTTTAATTCAAAGCATTCAAAGTGATCATGGAACTGAATTTGAAAACTAGGACTTTGAAAAATTTTATGATGAAAAAAGAATAAGCCATAATTTCTCAGCACCTAGGATACCCCAACAAAATGAAGTAGTTGAAAGAAAAAATAGAACTCTAGAAGAAATAGCCTGCACCATGCTATGTAAAAGCAATCTCCCAAGATACTTTTGGGTGGAAGCAATTAACATGGCATGTTACATCTTAAACCATGCCCTAATTAGACCAATTTTAAAGAAAACACCTTATGAGCTTTGGAAAAGAAGAAAACCTAACATTACATATTTTCATGATTTTGGTTGTTGATGTTTTGTTTTGAACAATGGTAAAGAAAAACTAAAAAAATTTGATGCAAAATCTAATAAAGCTATTTTTCTTGGTTACTCCTCTTTTAGTAAAGCTTTTAGAGTATTTAACAAAAGAACCTTAGTAGTAGAAGAGTCAATACATGTTGTCTTTGATGAGACTAATGATCTTCCATCAAGAAAGAGTGAGAGTATTGATGATGCAGATCCTCTTATAGAAGGGATGAAGGAGATCATCCTAAAAGATTCAACAATTCAAAATAAAAAGGATTAAGAAGACAAGCAAGAAAATGAGGATGAAAGACAACAAGAATAACCTCAAGGTACAAATGATCTTCCAAAAGAATGAAGGTATGTTCATAATCACCCCAAAGAACTAATTATTGGTGATCCTACACATGGGGTAAAAACTCGCTCTTCACTTAGAGATACATACAATCATTTTGCATTTATTTCTTATTTTGAACCTAAAACCATAGATGAAGTCAAAAAAAATTATAATTGGATAAATACAATGCAAGAGAAACTTAATTAATTTGAAAGAAATAATGTATGGACCTTAGTATCAAGACCTAAAAATCATTCAATAATTGGCACAAAATGGGTATATAGAAATAAATTGGATGAAAATAAAAATATAATTAAGAATAAAGCAAGATTAGTTACAAAGGATTATAATCAAGAAGAGAAAATTGATTTTGATGAGATCTTTGCACCTGTTGCTTGACTAGAAGCAATTAGATTTTTACTCGCTTATGCATGCTTTATGAATTTCAAGTTATTTCAAATAGATATTAAAAGTACTTTTCTAAATAGATATATTATCGAAAAAGTTTATGTAGAACAACCTTTCGATTTTGAAAATCATACTTTTACAAATCATATTTTCAAATTAAATAAAGCATTATATGGTTTAAAATAAATACCTAGGACTTGGTGTGAAAGATTAAATAAATTCTTACTTAATAATAGATTTTCAAGAGAAAATGTAGATACGACCCTTTTCATTAAAAGAGATCATGATGACATTTTAGTAATACAAATATATGTTGATGATATTATAGTTGGATCTACTAATCAAACTTTATGTCAAGACTTTGCTAAGCTCATGTAGGGGAAGTTCAAGATGAGCATGATGGGTGAACTAACGTTCTTCCTAGGACTTCAAATCAAATAAACAAAGGAAGGGATCTCCATCATCCAAAGCAAGTATACAAGAGATCTACTTAAAAGATTTGGATTGGAGAGCTCCAAAGCTATTGGTACACTCATGAGTCTATTATGTAAGCTTGACAAGGATGGAGGTAAATGTGTTGATACAAAAGTCTATAGAGACATGATAGGTTCTTTATTGTATTTAATTGCTAGTAGATCAGATATCATGTTTAGTATTTGTTTATGTGCACGATTTCAATTTAATCCAAAAAAATCATATTTAAATATTATAAAAAAATATTTAAATACCTAAAAAGAACTTAATCCATAGGTTTATGGTACTCTCAGAATTCATCAATCAATTTAATTAGATATTCAAATGCAAACTTTGCTAGATATAGATTAGATAGAAAAAGCACTAGTGAAACTTGCCAATTTTTAGGAGTTAACTTAATCTCGTGGTTTAGCAAGAAGCAAAATTTGGTAGCATTGCCCATGGCCGAGGCTGAATACATCATAGTAGGAAGTTGCTATGTACAAATCTTATGAATTAAGCAACAACTTGAGAACTTTAGCATCAAACTAAGCAAAACTCGCATAAGATATGATAATACTAGTGCCGTAAATCTAACTAAGAATCTAATCCAACACTCTAGGTCAAAATATGTTGAAATTAGACATCATTTCATAAGAAAACATATTCAAAATAATGATATAATTCTTGAATATGTTTCTACTAAAAAATAATTGGTTAATATTTTCACTAAGACTTTAAGTGAGGATAAATTTTATGAAATTAGGAGAGAATTAGAAATTCTAGATTTTTTTGCTTAAATATCCTTCTTTTGATCCCAACTTATCCTCTAATAATATTTTTGGATCAATCCTTGAGACTTAATTTCATTGCTTTAAGTTAAAAATTATCCATCCTTCTTATCTTTTACTCGACTATAAGAAGAAAAAATATTTTTAAACTCAATAAAAAAAATCATGGATAAATAATTATACTTTATTTATCTCATAAATTTATTTGAGAATTTTAATGATTTTTATCATTTGATTCATTTTAAGCAACTATTTGTATTTTACACATTTTGATCATATCATTTATTCTTTTTAAAAATTAATTGATATCAAGAAATCATTTTTGATCTTAAAAGAGGATTATTGATGAATATTCATGCCTTATTCAGATTGATTAATTTTAAAAAATAAATTTAAGAAAAATACTCTTTTTAAGTCTTTTGATATTGATGTCAAGCAAAATATTTCAAAGAAGCTATCATTTATCTTTAAAACCAAATATTCAAAGAGCATTTTAATTTTTAATCAATTATTATCAGATAGCTTACCATTTATTTTATATTTTATTGATCTTAATATATATATAATAAAAGAAAAGAAGAAATGATCCCTAATAAACTAAATATATCTTATAATTTGCTTTGAACGATCTATTTAAAATCTTTAATCTTCAAAATGTTCCATCTCTCTTGAATCATTGAAGTTTAAAATAATTTTATTTATGCATTTATATTATTCAAAAAGGGGGAGATGTGTTTTTAATCCATGTTGTTCATAAATAATTTTTTTTTTAAAAAGGGATATTCATTCTAAATTTATTATATTCTTTCAAAATGGGGAGGAAAAGCTAAAAGATAAATTTATCCAATAATAATTATGAAAAAGAGGGGAAGAAAATATTTTATGATGATTTTTTTGGTATTTACTGGTATCAGATGTTTGTTTGTTAAATAAGGAGAAAGATATTTGTTTGTTAAATATTATCTAGTTAGCCTTGACTGAACATTCTAATTAATTTGAGTTAAGAATAATGAACTTTGATTATTTTATGATCCTTTTAACTTAAGCCTTCATGTGATTAGCCAATTTAAATTCAATTGATTTGATTGTCAAATCATTTTTGATAACTAATTCGAGTTCAAGCTAATTTGAAATATATTCTCACTCCAAATAAATTAATTTTGATACATACTTCTAATTTTGAAACTCATTTAAAAATATGAATATAATATAAAATTTTAATGTGCTTTTAAAAATCTTTGTAAAATTATTTTTGCTTTGATACTATCTTTGTTTTGCTCGATACATTTTTGATATATATCTTTTTCAAGCTTAATTGACTGAAATTTATTTAAGAAAAGGAAAAAATGAATAATGAATTAAATGTTGTGCTTGATTCTATTATTCAAATCTTTGAACAGCTCTAATCCTCTTAAAGCTTAAAAGTACATACTTGAAAATCTATTCAAAGAATCATATTCATTTAAAAAGAGGAAGAGCCTTTGATATTTGAATTTAAGCTAATTTCTATAACAAAAAAAATTTCAAAATATAAGCTTTTAGAGGAAAGATGATTTATTTGATTTGATTTAATTTTTTAAATTTGATACATCTATCATTTGACACACCCCATCACATCTCTAATTTCTCATCTGATTCAGATGCTTCCATCCACGATCTTTACTAGATTTAGTTTAGTCATCTTTATATTAGGTTATGATATAGTATATCTTAGTTGTTTCTATGAGTTGTTGATCAAGTCATGGTTGGTTATATTTTTTTTGGATCTAACTTATGGCATTGGAACTGTTGGCTGCTTGGGTCATGGATAGTTATATCCATAAATTTTGTATGTTTTGATGGCCTAACTCTCATAAATGCTTTTTTGATATCTTTAGCACTTATATATTTTGTTGACTTGATGTTGTGGTTTATTATGTTTGGAATGTTTATATGAATATGTTGATCTCATTTGAATGATGTGAAATATAATCTCTATAAATTTGGCTAAAATTCCATTATAATATATTGTAAACACTATGTTGTATATAAGTAAATTGAAAGTCTTATTATAAACTCTTGTTCTAATAGAAAAACATATGGAATAAATTAAGGGGGAGGCTTTTTTCTTTTGATTTTAAAAATTTCTTAAGATCTTACTTGATGATGTCAAAAAAGGAGAGCAGAGTAAATAAAATTGGGCTATAAGCAAAATTAAAGTAAAATTAACAAAACCAATAAGTCAAACACTTTTGCAAATAATTTGAATATCTAACCATAAGTAATCTTCAAACTATTCTTTATGCAATATTTGTCAAATAACAAAATATGATATTCTAGTAAGTGATGTAGGCTTCTACATGCTTTATTTTTTACTTATGCTTAAATATTTTGTCATCATTAAAAAGGAAGAGATTGTTGCTCTAAGAATTGATTTTGATGATTACAAAGCATTTAAGGGGATTACTAATGAATTTGACTTGGAAAAAGACTTTTTGTATTTCAGAAATAAAATCATAATTTTATCAAGTTTTGATCTGAGATTCTCAAGAGCAAGAATAGAAGATTTTTGATCTTTTGGAGGCAGTCCCATGATTTTGGACACATATTTTGGAAGACAATCAAGTTTGAAACAAAAAGGTCGACCCTAGGTCTACCCCTACTGAAACGGGCTGTTTGGCATGCTGTTTCTATGCCAAGGGTCAATCCCAGGGTCGACCTCTATTGTTTCGAAGGTCAAAAATACAAAACAGTTGATTTTTCGGATTCTATCTTAGAGGTTGACCTCGAGGTCGACCCCTGTGCCAGAGGTTGACCCATGAGTCGACCCCTATGATGGAAAATCTTCTACAATGGCTAGTTTTATCCCATTTTGGTAGCTTTTAATACTTTCTTTAAGATCTCCAATGGCTACAAATCTTGTCCAGGATTCTCTCCTTCACCCATTGAAGATTTAAAAGGCTATAAAAAAAGGGAAAAACATAAAAAATTTCATGATTCAATTTATCCCTAAGCAAAAAGTCCTCTTTAAGAAGAGAAGCTTTCATTTTTAAGTTTACCAACCTCTCAAGAGCTCATTCAAGTCTCCAACAATCTTGAGGAAAATCAGAAAGATTCCTCCATTGTTGTGAAAAGCATTCTTAAGGTTTTATTTGCTCATTAAGGAAGCTAAACTTGTATTTGATTGTCATTAACTCTTATACTCTGCTTTATTATTTTTTTTCAAGTTTTGGGGGTTTCCAAAACTTGGGAGGATTGATCCGAACCTTAAATCAGAGTGTGTAAAATTGGCTTGTACCTAAGAAACTAGTGTGCTAGCTTAGGATAGCTACGGTTGGAGGTACCAATGTTGTATTCTGGTTGAATATATTTAGTGATTTTGAATTCTCATGTAGGAGCTTGGGGAGTAGATGTAGGTACAAAGAAAGCACCGAACCACTATAAATCTTTATTGTTTGTGGTGTGCTTGCTATCTTTTTTTCTTAGTTTGTTAAATTTTTCCTCTCAAATCTTTTATATATTTATCTAACCTAAATTGCTTCACACACACTACTTGTATATCATCATTCAACTTTAAATTAGCATTAAAATTTTAAAAACCCAATTCAACCCCCTCTCCCCAAATGGGTTGCATAGCTGGGCAACACCGTTGAGTCAAAATCAAGTCTATTTAGTTCTATTAAAGACATGGACTTGACTAACTATAACTAGTGTAATTGATCTAGAGTGTCCTTGACTTAATCTAAAATAATATTTGGTTAGATTTGATCAACTACTCTTGTAAAGTCTATTCTTTAATTCTAACCTTAGGTCTAACTCAATTAATAGACCTAATTCTAACTAACCCATTAACTCATGTGTTATGCAGTTCTCTTAGGATATTCAATCCATAATTCTAGATCCTAACAAATAACTCTTAATTCTTAATTAAGTGCTAGGATAATGGGTTGGGGTTTAGTATCTCTAATCTAATTTTTATGTTAAAAAAATTTAAAAATAAATTATAAATTAATTTAGATCTCATCTAATATATTTATGATTTGAGTTTTTAGATCAGCACATACTAGGACAACCTCTCTACTGTAAGAGGTAAATCTTATATTTGAACAACCTTATAATCAAAACATGTGACCATTGATTTTATTATTTTTTAGATTTTATCAAAAAAAATTTAGATCTAATCTAAATAATAAAAAATCAGATCCATACATGCATATATGTCATGTTGTAAACAACCTAGGCTTTGATACCACTGATGAAAACCAACAGGCATTCAAAGCAGGATTTTTAAAATTTTTTAGTGAATAATATAAGATTAAATAATTTACTCTAATTATTATGCTCAAGATCAGATCTAAAATATCTACCCTAGGATCTATAACATAATATATTACATGTATAAAAATCTAAAAAATAAAATACATATATCGATCACATCAATGCATCAAACTAAATCTAACATTTAGATCTATCTTCTAAGATTTAGAACCCTATACCTGAGCATGGGTAGAAGATCTTTGCTAGTGAACTACTTAAATTTGAAGCTCTGGTGGTCACTCATAGCCGCATAAGATGTACGGCCTCTACAGATCATTCATTCAAAGTCCTGCACTATTCAATCTTCTAGGACTGCTAGATCGCATGAAGATTGCTTGGAAGGCTGATCTAAATCTTCCTTCTTCTTCGAACCTCTCAAAGTCTTTGAAGTCAAAGATGAATCAAAGGAGGATTTAAGGAGTAGATGAAGAACAAAGAAAACACCTCCTCTTTGATTTTTTTTTGCTCATCCAAAAACCCTAGCACCTAGGGTTAGATCTCTCACCTAAGAGGAGATAGATCTCCTCTGTTTCACACGTAGGAGTCCCACCCCATACCTCACACCCCCTCTCTATTTTTGGCTACTTTTCTCAGATTTTTCATGATAAAAATCTCAAGGGAAGTGGCACATTATCAAATCCTGAATAAGTCATCTACATTATAAATCCATCTTTCAAATCCATTACATGGATTACCCCAGCTAATGTTTTGCTAAATTAAAATATAGTGATGCATTATCTCCAAGCTCTTGGAGTGGATAATTTTATCTTGACTCATGCACCGACTTAACAAGCACTTGATTGTATCCAAAAATTTTTCATCACTGAATTAAAAATTTAGGTAGTCCAGCATCAAAGTACAGTGAGTTACTTATAAGTCACCATGGTGATCTCAGGTCTGGGGAACACTTATATCCATATCCCTTCAGAGCAAGTCTTGATAGCAAAATGCTTTAGAGTTGGTCATGTTCAATGCAGATTTCTCCTATATCTTACCTGCATACCATACCAGTATTTCTACACTTCTTGGTTAAGAGAACAACCAACCTATATGGTACACAACGATCTATACTTGATATTGCTATCATCATAGTAATAGCATATCGTTTAGTTGCGAATAGATTTAAAGACTAAATGATAAATCCTCCTTTATTGATTTAAAATAGTTCTAAGAACTTCATCACAATACAGAAGTTCATTAGAAGATATCCATAATTTATGATGAAAGAGCTAAATAATATTTTATTAATAATTAATTCATATATATTTACACAAATAAGCTCAACCATCAATAGGCTGATGATTTGCTTTGGAACATAATTTCCAACAGCATCTATATAATCTAACCCTAATTTTTAAAATCAATTGATGTCAGTCTTAGGAACTCGAGCTCATCAAGATATATAAGAAATCCTAATAGTTGGACCAGATTAGGATTTGTTAGTTTGACTGGTGTCTAAGAAAAATGGTTTAGGAATCACATCCTATAGGAAGGTGGTTCTTTAATTGATTCCATTAGCTTACCTAGCCAATTTAATTGATGTCAAAGAAAAGTAATGGGGGGACCCCCACCAACCTTACACTTGCTTGGCCAGTTATGTGGCTGATCTTTTACTTGGAGGGTTTGAAGGTGATCATGATAATTAGGAGCTATCTAGAATTAGGATAATCTTTAGTCAGGATTGATTGTCTAACTTAATTGCTAACCAATATCAAATCTAATCATAACTAATTCTTCTTTCTCTTCTTAGCTTTAGGACTCCTTAGGTTTTCTTCTTTAGAATTCTTTTCTCTCTTTCTTCTTCTTTTCTCCTTTTTTTTTTCAAAAAATAAAATAAAATAAATATAAAAATAAAAAAAATAAAGATAAAAAATAAATAAAAATAAATTAAATAATAAATAATAATAATTAAAATAAAAAAAATTTAAATCATACATTAGGGTTGCACTACTACATGGATGGTAAGAAATTGCATTTCTTGACCTTGTTGGATCCAATCCCGAAATTGAATAGTTGATCCATATTAAATCTGATAATCAAATGGCTGAAAATCCTAGAGAACCACCTAGGCAGATGAAAAAATATTTTATTCCTTCCACCTATAATCCATCGACTTGTATTCACTTACCTAATATCCCTGCAAGTCATTATGAGATCAAGTTGACCATAATCCAGATCCTCCTATCATTCTATTGGAACACCAATGAAGATCCTTATAAGCTTCTAGATGAGTTTTTAGAAATCTATTCTATAGTGAAGATCCAAAATTTTACTGATGATACACTTAGACTAATCTTATTCTATTTTTTTATTAAAGAACAAAGCCAAGTATTGGCTTGGGATAATAGAAAGACCAATCTAAACTTGGACTAAATTGTAATATGAGTTTCTCAAAAAATTTTATCCCATAGGTCGAACTATCACCATGAGGCAAGCCATAACTAGATTTGCTTAGCTTCCAGGAGAATAAATTCATGAGTCATGTGAGAGACTCAAGAAACTTCTTTGAAAATATCCACACCATGATCTATCTAAGTGGTAAATTATTCAAGGTTTCTTAAAGGATTTAGGAGATCAGTATAGATAGATGGTAGATGCATCTTGTGGAGGTACATTCATGAGCAAAAATAAGGATGAAGCCTATGCCTTATTTGAAATTCTGAGTGAAAACTTAATCAACCATGCTTCACTATCTTCTTATGAAAGGTCAATTTCTCATCAAAAGTAGGCAAAAATTTATGAATTTAAATATCTAGAATCTAGTTCTATGGCTGACTTAAATCTAATAGCTTAAAAATTAGATAAAGTCGACCTTTTTGCCTAAAAATTAGATCAATTCTTAATTCTAGATCAACAATCTCCTACACAATATATATTACCTTCTAATTATTAGGAGATTTGTTCTATCTATGCTAGCCCAGTCCATCATAAAAGTGAATGTCCCATGGCTGTACAATTTTTATCTTTCATCCAAGAATAAGTCCAAGCTACATAAGGCTACTCCAAGTCGGTTAATGATCAATTTTTAAATTCATATAACCTAGATTGGAGGAACTATCCTAATTTTTCTTGGAGACCTCAATAGACTCAGGCTCAGATCCAAATTTCACCAGTGCAGAACTATCAAAATAGGCTCCAATACTAGAATTATGCCTATAATATAGGTCAACCTAGCTACCAAATTATAATCAGCCATCATACCTATCTCCTCAATAGACCAATCTAGCAGATGATAGGTTTAATCAAATTCAACAACTGATTTTGACTCAATAGAAATTCATTGTCAAGATCGAAGCATAAATAGAATAGTTAGCTGAGTCCACCATGAGGAGAGAATCAGGTCAATTATCGAGCCAACCGATAGCAAATCCTATAAACAATCCACCTAATGTCCGTAAATCCTTTGGATTTAGTTATCAATCCAATGTCCCATCTAAGAATCCCTAATTTAAGAATGCCAAAATATTTTCTAAACTTAGAAGTGGTAGGATACTTAAGAACCCATTCCAAAACCAGGTGAGAGAAGCTAGTGCTGATGTTAGCCAAAATGAAAACTTAGAAGATGAGATTAGTATTAAGACTAATTGTATAGAAGAACCTAAGCTCAGAATTGGTATTGATGCTAGTTCCCATTTAAATGAGACTAACAGAGAAAATATTAGAGTAGATGAGTTATCTGACATCTATAAATCTAAAGTCCCATTCCTTTCAGCCTTAGAAGCTGATTCTTTCCATAAAAAGCAAGGAACATGCAATGAGGAGCCAATGAAATTATTTGAATAAGTTTATATTAATCTACCTCCAGAACTGAAGCCATCTTTAGTTATAATTGAGTATGAATATTTAGAACTGAATGACACCCTCCCAGTATCCATTGCATCAGACTTAACTCGTAACTCAAAAACTTAATTCATGAGCATTTTAGAAGAACAAATTAGGGAAATTCTTGACAAACAAAGATCTAAGAATGGGGTCACAAACTATCTTCCCAAAATTAGCAATAAATTGATGGAATATATTAACAAAGAGATTGCATGCTATCTTCCTAAGATTGGCAATCTAAAATCATTGGAATTTATCAATCTAATATTCAACATAGGATAGGTAGAATCATGAAGTTTGGCTGAAGATATTAAACTTAGCACTTCTAGGAGGTAATCCAGATCTTTGTAGTTTAATTTTATTTTCTTTTTAGTTTATTCAGATTTTTACTTTAGTTGCTTCTATAGGCCTATGCCGAATAACTTAGAGGGAGAGCCAGAACTTCAAGACCCATGCTGGACCAATACGCATTGAGTCAAGTGTATTCTTTTTGTTCTTTATTATATCCTTTATTTTTTTTTCTTTATTAAGGATAATGTTGATTAAGTTGAAGAAAGATAAATAAAAAATTAAAGTTTAAAAAAAAATTAAAAATTCTTGAAGAAGTTAGTATTTAGTATTTAGGTACCCGATTATGCTCAAGCATCGAGTTGAACCAAGCATTTTTTTATAAAAAAAATTGATGCATAGACCAGATAGCTTGTGAGATACTGAGGAATCAAGTATTAAGAAAATCTAATAAAGGGTTAAGTTTAGAACATAAATAATTTTTTTTGAGTATTTTTAATTTTCTTACTAGCATCAAAGAAGAGTTTACTTTTTATGAGCTTGTGTTGGATAACTATACATTTCTTCATAAAAATCACTTTTAAAATAAAACAGTTTTTAAGTACTTCTTACTGAGTAATCGGACCTTTGTGCCTAAGCAAGCATTGAGTTTTGAGTCAAAAGATAGGAAGGACAAAGAAGCTCATTGTAAAGCTAGTTTTAACTCGTAGCCTATATAATTCGAGCTAATAAGCTCGAGGGATATTTTATACCTAGTGCCCTAAAGCCAACTAGTATGGGACTCATTGGCTCAAAACTCACTGCATGGGTCAAATAGAAAGCTTAAAGAATTAAGACACTCAATAGTGGTACAATATTAAAAAAAATTAATTTTTCTCCAAGTAACTGGGTATGATTGCCTAAGTAAGCATTAATATTCACATAAAAAAATGAATAATATGAATAAAAGCTTTTAATAAATGAAGGATGGAAGTAACAATACACTTGCCTATATAAAAGTTTGGTGATTTAGAGATAAAGATAGGAACAATTTAAAAAAAAAGGTTCAGAGAAGGTTTAATGTTTTTCACTTGATTTTCATATTAGTTAAGTACTAATACTCCAATGACATACTTTACTTACATTCTATTGAACATCAATGGCCCTTTTGAAAATTACTTGGTGGAATTTGAAATACTAAGCTACAAGGTATCTAAAACTAAATTCTTTCTTTACTCAAGGATGAGCAAAATTTAAGTTGGTTTATAAATACACTAATAAATATTATAAATACACTAGTAAAAGAATTAATTTATGAATTAATTTATCTTTATTTATAATAATTAATACTTTTATTTATCTTTTATAAAAAGATATCGCCAATAAAATGAGCTTGATTTGCTGGCTAAAAAGAAGAAAATTTGGATCAAATTAGACTCAAATTAGATCCAAGATGAAGGCTCAAAAGAAAGAAAAAAAAATAAAAAAAAAATAATAAAGAAAATTGGCCCAAAATAAAACCCGGCCCAAGATCCAGCCTGCGGCCCAATGTGCACAGCCCACGCACGTGCAGCCCATGCACAAGTGAAAGCCCACCATAGCCCGTGCACTTACACACAGCCCAGGCCTGTTAGCCCATCATGATCCATGGTGGATTGAAGTTTTACGTCGTAGGCATGGACCCTTAAAAGGTCCACATAAAATATCATGCATCATATGGGGGCAAAATTGACTTTTTGGATGGCCTAGCAGGCTCTGATTCATCAGAGATTATGGTGCACCCGATCTACGCCTAGTTCATAGGCAGGTAATGGTGATTTTGCATGATCATGCAGTTAAGGCTACTTTGATCAAGCGATCCAATTGACAGGCTTCATGCCGATTGGAAGAAGGATTTTGGGAGGAATTTTCTACATGATCCAATGGTACAAAACAACGATCAAAGGTGATCCAATGGTCTATGTTCAATCTGACTTGATTTAAGCTTTTATTGTGTGTTTTTTTGGTAATTTTTGAGGTGTGTGATTATCATCCAATGGCAGTGGTGATCTAGAGGCTTTCCAGGCAATAGAATAATGCCATCTTCATAGTTTTAATCTAATTTTTACATAAATTCCTCACCTACATGCCTCTCTACTCTATTTAAGAGCCCAGGTTGAATAGAAATAGTTGTCTTTGATCAAAGGGAGGTATGGTATATGTTGGGTGTGAACCCTTTCCTGCAAAAGTCCGACAGAATATATGGCCTTGAGAAAACTTCATCCGACAAGGACAGCCACTCCCGACTCCAGCCTGTAAAGAGTTTATGCTCAAGTGCTGAGACTGCAGACCTCTAACCTGAATTTATCGATCAATCTTCTTTCTTCAGATTTCTAGCCCCTTCGGATATCCTCAGAACCTATAGGGCATTGTAAATTTTGCTCAAACGAACTTGAACAGTGATCATAACCCCCAGGTAGTTGAGTAACAAGTCTAATTATAGTTTGGTTTGGCCGACCTTGGTGCTACTTGAACCTCTTCCCAAGAAAAACCCATCCAAGCTGTTCGATATTGGACCAATGTCGGATCAACAGAACTCCTCTCCAGACGAACTCCTATAATGTAGGGTGGCAGACCTCAAGATTTCTGCATCAAGAACTCTGAACACGTAGGCAAAAGAACCTCATTTTCTTTTTATCAGCCTCCAGATGGCCTCGAAAGTAGTCGAGCTTCAAAGGAATAGATAAGCAAGTTCTCTCCAATAGATTTCCTTCCAAATTCCTCTAGTAGATTTATTTTTAGATTTCTCCTTCAGTCGGACTTCTCTGCTAGCCGAACTCCTTCCAAATTTCTTCCTCAATCGGGCTTCTCCACCAGTCAAACTCCATCCAGACTTCTCTAGTGGACCTCCATCCAGATTCTTTCAGTAGATCTCGATCTAGATCTAGATTTCTCCCTCAATCGGACTTCTCTGCCAGTCGAACTCCATTCGGACTTCTCCAGTGGACCTCCATCCAGATTCTTTCAGTAGATCTCCATCTGGATCCTTCCAGTAGAACTCTTCTGGATTCCTCTAGTGGACTTTTTTTAGGATTTCTTCAATCACAGGACTTTCGAATCTCTTTCGATCGAATTTCCTGTAGTCGCCTAGAAGGTTCTCTATGCCTATGCAAATCTAGCTATCTACACAGCATGAACCCACTTACACACAGACGACCTTGAAGGAGCCCGAACTTTTTTGGAATTGATAAAACTCGAAGCTCTTCACCGCCAATGCCTACCTTCTTCAAACTTTAACTATTAAGTTCCAATGGACTGGCATGTTACGACAATAGACACCACTCTTCGTAACAAACTCTACATGGCCTGAACAGCCCACTACTTAGTAGTTACAGCCGTCACCATTAGTTTATGATAGAATCTATCTATGAAAAGAACCCTCTAAATATGTTTTCTCTAAGCTCTCTCTTCATTTTTGAAACTCTGCTACTTTCTCTACTGAGCATTCCATTTTTGTTGGCTAGAAGAGCTGACTTTGGAGGATCCTACTGGAGCCACCCCACCTCTGATTTAGATTTTTTTTGCAGGTTTCGATGGCAACCTCGGCTTCTCTAGCTCCTGTCAGTTCTGGCATCAACTAGATTCCACACCAATAGGATTGGCGCTAGAGGAAGGGTCCTCTTTCTCTTAAGATTTCCTTGTTCTTAAAGGAGTACTCAATAAAGATCTCGCTTCTTCTCCCTCGGAGTTCTTCTTCCCCAGGTGATCTCACGAGGATGCCTTCCAGAAAGGCCTTGACTCGATGGTCAACCACCTCCATTGCCAAATCTCATCTAGATCTGCTCACCCCTATCTTATCTTCGGCTTCTTAGGTTCCATCAGTAGTAATGGTGGACGTAGAGCAATTTAACCTACTGATCTAGCAGGTTAGGGTCCTCACTAAAGTAATGCAGGCCATGTAATAGCAGTGGCCTCTAGTACCGATTCGATCAAAATAGGCTTCCTCGGATCCCCAAGATCCTGTCTGAGGATGACCGACTTGGGCGAGTCGATCAGTAACTTTCAAGAAAGAGAAGTAGAGGATAGAGAGCCCCTACTCTGATTATGATTCAACCATTGGGGAAACTTTGCCCCCATTCAACTAGAAGACTTTGGAGATCCATGACTGTGAGGATCTCCTAGATCAGAAACTATAAGAAATGAACTGGTAGATTGAGGAACTCCGTCATGCTCCCTCCTCTCACAGTAATGATATCTGCACCAACCCTCCTTTCTCTTATCAAATCATGCAGGAATTGATCTCGTCAAATTTTAAGCTTTCCCAGTTCGAGAGCTACAATGGGACTATTGATCTGGTCAATCATTTGGAGGCTTTCCAGATAATGATGCTACTCCATGGTGCACCAGATGCCATTTTGTGCCAAGTTTTTTCATCCACTTTAAAGGAAGCAGCCAAGAACTGGTACTCGACCCTTAAGTTGGGTACCATCTTCTCCTTCGATCAGATGAGCCACTAGTTCGTGGCTTATTTCATCAGTAGTCGATGCTCCCATCAAGGTTCGGACTCCCTCATTAACATTAAGTAGAAGGAAGAGGAGTCCATCCGAGCCTATGTCACTCAGTTCAATGCTACTGTGCTGGAGGTCCGTAATCTGGATCGATCTATCGCTATGGCCGCACTGAAGGATGGCCTTTAGAAAAATAATATGTTGTTCTTCCTGGAGAAGAATTATCCTAGAGATTTTGCTGATATGTTGGCTCGGACTGAAGGCTATGCTCGAGCAGAAGAGGTCTTTAAGGCCAAGGATAGTGAAGCTACCGGAGAGCGATGAGTGGGCGAATCAAGTATGCTTGCAGCTAAAGAAAAGCCAAGCAAAGCTCGATCGTACTCCAGAACTTCCCCCAAGCACAAGCAAGTCTGAACTCCTTCCCGAGCTTGGAAACAAAGAAGCCCTGATAGAAGGGCGTGGTGGGGCCCCCCTTAGAAGGTTCCATAACTATGCTCTCCTCAATGCTCCAAGAACCTAGGTACTGATGAAAATTAGGAAGCAATTATCGAGGCCAGAAAGGTTGCATACTCATCCTGACAAGCGTAATCCCAATAAGTTTTGCCTCTACCATCATGACTACGGTCACGATACTGAGGAATGCATTCAGCTCCAAGATAAGATCGAGGAGCTCATCAGGCAAGGTCGGCTTGGTAAATTTCTATAGCATCGACTTGAGGAAAGAGAGGATCAGTCAAGGACACTGCCATAATCAGAACAACCAAGGAGGAAGGAACGACAAGAAGATCAGCCATCTCTCAACATCATCAACACCATCTCTGGGAGACTTCAATAAGAGGAGGCCAGCAGATCTGGGGGATCGACAAAGAGGTGGAGAACTATGGAGCTCCTAACTTTCACAAAAGCAGATGCATAGGGAGTTCAGTTCCTACATAATGATGTGGTTGTAATTGCTTTAAATATTGTAGACTATGATATATGCCACATCCTTGTTGATAATGAAAGTTCGATCGATATTTTATTTTATGATGCTTTCTTCAAAATGTCTATACCTAATAGCCGGCTTAGACCAATGAACTTTCTATTGGTAGGCTTTACTGATGATGCGGTACCAGTTGAAGGCATAATAACTTTGGTTGTGGCTGCAGGATAATATCCAAGATAGTCCAAGGCATAGGTGGACTTTCTAGTAGTAAAAGTTTCATCGACTTACAATGCAATTCTTAGCTGACCTGCTCTAAATGCACTTCGAACAATGGCGTCGACCTACTATTTGAAAATAAATTTTCCAACAAGCTATGGGTTTAGAGAAGTCAGAGGAGATCAAGCTCTGGTAAGACATTGCTATTCAATTGCCTTGCAGAGGGGTGAGCAGTCAGATCCTTGTCCGATTGAAGGCTTGAATGTCCATGATGATCTAATTGAAGAGTGGGGAGAGCCCATGGAAGATCTTATTTTTGTCCCATTGAATGATGGGAATACAGAGCACACGGTACAAATCGACTCCAATGTGATAAAAAAGATATGAAAGTAGCTTGTCGAATATCTATGGAGGAACGTAGATATTTTTGCTTGGATCTCCGACAACATGCCCGGAATAGATGCAGAAGTCATGGAATATCGTCTGACTGTTGATCCCAAACATTGGCCAGCGAAAGGGAAGATGCGTGGCCATGCCCTAGAGAGATAGAAAGTAATTGCCGAGGAAGTTAACAAGCTCCTCAAGGCTAGATTCATCCAAAAAGTCAACTATCCAAATTGGGTCTCCAACATCATACTTATCAAAAAGATGAACGGTAAGTGAAGAATGTGCATAGACTTCAAAAAGCTGAACAAAGCTTGTTCAAAAGATAGCTATCTCCTACCCAGAATTGATCAATTGGTGGATGCGACCTCAAGCTACGAGCTTCTCACTTTCATGGATGCCTTTTTTGGCTATAACCAGCTCCGGATGGAATCAGAGGATGAGGAGAAAACTACTTTTATTACTAATCGTGGTCTTTACTGTTATAGGGTTATGCCTTTTAGACACAAAAATGCAAGAGCAACGTACCAACACCTAGTCAATAAAATCTTCAAAGAGTAGATCGACTGCAACATGGAGGTATATGTAGATAACATGCTAGTCAAGAGTCAAGCTTTAGTAAATCATATTGCTGACTTTGAAGAGACCTTCAGCATCCTTAGGAGGTACAAGATGAAGCTAAACCCAACCAAGTGCACCTTCAGTATGACTTTGAAAATGTTTTTGGGATTCATGGTGTTGAGATACAGAATTAAAGCAAATCTAGAGAAGATTCAGGCCATTCAAGAGATGACTGCTCCAAAATTAATCAAAGAAGTTCAGCACCTAACTGAAAGATGGCAGCTCTAAACCGCTTCATCTCGAGGTCGGCCAAGTGATGCATGCTCTCTTTCAAGTCCTAAAATAGCCAAAGAACTTTTGCTAGACCACTGAATGTCAATAATTCTTTAAAGAGCTCAAGGACTACCTCTGCTCATCTCCCCTATTAGCAAAGCCCGAATTCAAAGAGAAATTATTTTTTTACCTGGCGGTCTCTCCAGCGGCCCTTGCAATAGTCCTAGTCAAAGAAGAGGTGAAAGTATAGTGATCGATCTACTATATAAGCCGAGTCTTGAGGAACGCCGAGATCAGGTATACTAAGTTAGAAAAACTAACTTATTCCCTACTGATTGCAGTCCGAAGACTTCGACCTTACTTTCAAGGGCATACTATAACCCTCCTCACTGATTAACCAATCAAGATAGTTCTTCATCAAACGAATGCCTCTGAAAGAATAGTAAAATGGACAATTGAGCTCTTCGAGTTCGACATCAACTACCAACCTCGGCCATAAATCAAAATCCAAATTTTGGCAGATTTTATAATTGAATGCACCATTCCAGATGAAGCTGAGCTTGAATAGAATGAAGTCCATGTTTCCTAGTTATAATCAAGTTTCTTTAAGGAAGGAGCTGACCTCCCTGAAGATTTCTGGGTTCTATATGTAGATGGCTCGTCTAGTGCTTCTGGTGCAGGTGCAGGGTTGATCTTGGTTAACCCAGAAGGAGTCATCATCGAATATGCACTGCACTTTGAATTTTCTACCATAAATAATGGGATTGAATATGAAGCTTTGATTGCAGGATTAAAGATTGCCAAAGATTTGAAAGCAGATCAACTCCAAGTTTATAGTGATTTTCAATTGGTGGTCGGATAAGTTAGTGGTGATTATGAGGCTCGAGAAGAAAGCATGATAAAATATCTCCAAAAAGTGAAGAGCTTGACTCTAGCCTTCAACAATTTTAACATCATGCAGATTCCTAGAGCGAAAAATACTAGGGCCAACCTTCTCTCAAAGTTGGCAATATTAGCCCCAACTGAGTTACCCGAGGAAGTCTTCTTTGAAGTCCTGAAACATCCGAGTCTTGAAGAACAATAGTCAGTAATGTGAATCGACCATGAGCCATGTTGGATTGATCCATTGGTTGCTTATCTCAAAGATAGAGCTCTTCCTCATGATCTGAAAGAAGCTCAAAAACTCAAAAATCAAGCCTCCTGGTATATTCTGTATGAAGATAAGTTGTATAAAAGGTCATGTTGGTGCAGAAATTGATCATCGCCAGAGATCGCTGGAGTCGAGGCCGCTGAGGTCACCGCCGGGGACCTGCAAAATAGAGTCCCATCCAGAGTCGGTGGGGGTGGCACCGGCAGGACCCTTCGATGCTCAAGTCAGCTCTGGCCAACAAGAATGGAGTGCTCGGAATGAGTTTCGGAGCTTGAAGAAGAAGAGAAGAGCTTAGAGATCAGAGAGATTAGAGATCAGCGTATTTGGAGGGTCCTTTTTATAGTGGAGCTTGATGGTGATAACTGCAGCCACGTGCTGGCAGGCCGCTCGAGGTTCGACGGAGTCAGTCTTATGGAATGGTGCCGTGTGCGGTGGATTGATGGTGACGGTGCCGTGTGTGATGGATTGATGGTGACAGCCATCGCCGCCTGACAGTGGGTCGCTATCACTTACGGTGGACTGATGGTGATGGCTGTAGAGCCAGTCGAATGATGGGTTGGAGGCCTTCATCGTGTGCCCATTTTGGAGGAGTTTGGGCTCCTGAAGAGGAAGCTTGGAAGGAGTTTGGCTTCCATAGGCATCTGGTCGAAGGCATGCAGCTAAGGCTCGACCGCTGGAGAGTTCGGTAGGAGCTCGGTCGATCGAAGTTCGGTCGAAGGACGACCGCTGAGGAGTTCGATCATTGAGAGGTCCGAAAAAGCTCGGCTGAGGCCTGGTTGAAGGACTTTGGCTGCTGGGTGGTTCGGTCAAGGCTCGTTCGCTGAGGAGTTCGACCGCTGGGAATCCGAAGCTCGGCCATTGGAGAGTTCGACCTGCCGTTGGACTTCGACTGAGGGCCGGCCGCTGGAGGGTTTGGTGGGAGCTCGATCGACCGAAGTTCGGGATGACCGCTGAGGAGTTCAAGCATCGGGTGATTTCGTTAAAGCTCGATCGCTCGGAGTCCAAGGAGCTCGGCTGCTAAGTAGCTTGGTCGGCTGAAGGGATTTGGTCTTGACGCTGGGAGTCCAAAGAAGCTCAGTAGCTAATTAGTTCGGTCGGCTGAATGGGTTGGAAGAAGCTCGACCGCTGGGAGTTCGGCTGAAGCCCATCTGCCGAAGCTCTTCTGCGGCTACTGGTTGCATTAGACTGGGCATCGAGCTAGACTTTGACTGGAGTGGGATTTATCCCCAACACTAGCCCCCCACTCCCGAGTTCGAAAATCGAAGGAAGGGAGTGCAGGAAAGGCGACTGTCGAAGTCTTCCTCTGAGCTTTGTGCTAGTCTAGGTCGAAGCTCGGGGGAGATCTCATCTCCGGCTTCAAGTTGACATTGAAGTTGAAGCCCGGGGAAGATTCCATTTCCAACCGGGGTTGACACGGTTGCTTTCTCTAGCCAAGGTCGATGTTGAAGCTCTCCAACCGAGGTTGACATGATAGCTTTCTTTAGCCGAGGTCGATGTTGAAGCTCTCTGGCCGAGGTCGACATGACAGCTTTCTCTAGTCGAGGTTGATGTTGAAGCTCTCCAGCCGAGGTTGACATGATAGTTTTCTGTAGTTGAGGTCAATGTTGAAGCTCTCTGGCCGAGTCGACATGACAGCTTTCTCTAGTCGAGGTCGATGTTGAAGCTCTCCAGCCGAGGTTGACATGATAGCTTTTTCTAGCCAAGGTCGATGTTGAAGCTCTCTAGCCGAGGTCGACATGATAGCTTTCTCTAGCCGAGGTCGATGTTGAAGCTCTCTGGCCGAGGTCGTCGCGGGCCTTACCTCTATCCGAGGTTACTCAGGCGCTCTAGCCGAGGTTATCGCGGACCTTATCCCTAGCCGGAGTTGATGTGGGTGCTCTGACTGAGGTCGTCGCGGACCTTACCTCTATCCGAGGTTACTCAAGCGCTCTGGCCGAGGTTGATGCGAGCGCTCGGGGGAGATCTCATCTCCTACTACCGAAGTTGGCCCAGTCCCTCGAGGGAGATCTGATCCATAGCCGAAGTTGTCCACGATCACTCGGGAGAGATCTTATCTCTAGCCGAGGTTGATGGAGATTCGGTCGCTCGGGAGAGATCTTATCTCTAGCTCGAGGTTAAACTTTGCTCGCGTTAGGACGAGGTTCTCCTCCTGTTCCTAACGGGCTGTGGGGGCACATTTGGACCGTCGTCCGTCTCCCCCCATCTCGTCTAAGGTGAACGAGGCCTTCGGCTTTGCTCGCGTTAGGATGAGGTTCTCCTCCTATTCCTAACGGGCTGTGGGGGCACATTCGGACCGTCGTCCGTCTCCCCCATCTCGTCTAAGGTGAACAAGGTCTTCGACTTTGCTCGCATTAGGATGAGGTTCTCCTCCTATTCCTAACGGGCTGTGGGGGCTCATGCGGACCGTCGTCCGTCTCCCCCCATCTCGTCTAAGGTGAATGAGGCCTTCGGCTTTGCTCTCGTGTTAGGACGAGGTTCTCCTCCTGTTCCTAATGGGCTGTGGGGGCTCATTCGGACCGTCGTCCGCGCCTCTCCCCCCATCTCGTCTAATGTGGACGAGGCCTTCGACTTTGCTCACGTTGGGATGAGGTTCTCCTCCTGTTCCTAATGGGCTGTGGGGGCTCATTCGGACCGTCGTCCGCACCTCTCCCCCCATCTCGTCTAATGTGGACGAGGCCTTCGACTTTGCTCACATTAGGATGAGGTTCTCCTCCTGTTCCTAACGGGCTGTGGGGGCTCATTCGGACCATCGTCCGCGCCTCTCCCCCCATCTCGTCTAATGTGGATGAGGCCTTCGACTTTGCTCACGTTGGGACGAGGTTCTCCTCCTGTTCCCAACGGGCTGTGGGGGTTCATACGGACCGTCGTCCGTGCCTCTCCTCCCATCTCGTCTAGTGTGGACGAGGCCTTCGACTTGGCTCACGTTGGGATGAGGTTCTCCTCCTATTCCCAACGGGCTGTGGGGGCTCATTCGGACCATTGTCCGCGCCTCTCCCCCATCTCCATGGGCTGCTTTCATCCACTCTTTTCTTACTGCCACATAATTCTTACACCAGAAAACAACAATGCTGAGCGAAGAAGTTTTATTGAAGGAAGTCTACTGGTAATACACCCTCAAGTTTTCTGAGTTCCAAGGTCGGGGAAGTACTACTCCTCCGAGCTCCTTTAGGCGATAGGTCTTGGGCTGGATGATCTCCACCACTTCGTACGAACCCTCCCAGTTGGAGGCAAGCTTTCCTTGATTCTGAGGCTGGGAGATGGTGGCTCGCCAAAGTACTAGGTCCCCCACTCTGAACGTCTTACCCCTGACTCTAGAGTTGTAGTACTGGGCCACTTTCCGTCTGTAGGCTGCCATCCGGATATGGGCCTCCTCCCTCTTTTCTTCCAGCAAGTCGAGGTTAACTCTGAGGTCCTGGGGGTTGAGCCGCTCATCAAAGTCCACGACCTATGCGGACGGGAGCCGAAGTTCGATCGGGATAACTGCTTCCGTGCCGAAGGCTAAGGCGAAGGGTGTCTCTCCGATCGGCGTCCTTTGAGTAGTTCGGTATGCCCAGAGGATGTGGTAAAGTTCATCCGCCTAGGCCCCCTTAGCCCTGTCGAGCCTTGTCCTGATGCCCTGCAGCAGGATCCGGTTGGTCACCTCAGCCTCCCCGTTGGCCTATGGGTGAGCCACCGATGTGAAGTGGTGGGAGATGTTCAGTCCTTCACAGAATTCGGTGAACCTTATACCAGCGAACTGCCGCACATTGTTGGTTATAAGGGTTCGGGGCAGGCCAAACCGACAGATTAGTGACTTCCAGACGAAGTCCTGCACCTTGGTCTCCATGATCTTTGCTAGTGGTTCGGCTTTGACCCACTTGGTGAAATAATCAATAGCGACCAAGAGGAACTTCCATTGCCCGGACGTTGTTAGGAAGGGGCCGAGTATGTCCATTCCCCACTGTGCAAATGGCCAAGGTGCGCTGAGCGGGGCGAGCTCGGATGCCGACTGTCTTTGCACGCTGGCATTCTTTTGGCAGCGGTCACACTTCTTCACATATTCCACAGAATCGTGAAACAAGGTCGGCCATTAGTATCCCTGTCGGAGTAGTTTTTGCGATAGGGACCTGGCTCCTGCGTGGCTTCCGCAAAGTCCTTCGTGCACATCCCACAGAGCGAGGTTGGCCTTCGAAGGTTGGAGATATCTCAGCAGTGGGAGGAAGTCCGACCTCTTGTACAATTTGTCTTCATATAAAATGTAGCGGGAGGCCTGGTTCCTGAGCTTCCGAGCTTCTTTCCAATCGTGAGGAAGAACCCCCTCTTTAAGGTAGGCGACCAACGGGTCGATCCAGTTGGGCTCGGATTCCACTTGCAGGATGGCCTGAGGTTCATCCGGGGCTGGTCATTTCAAAATTTCCAAAAATACTTTCTTAGGTAGTTCGGCCGGGGCTGAAGTGGCCAGCTTGGAGAGGAGATCGGCTCTCGCATTTTTCTCCCTCGGAATATGCTGGATGCCGAAACTATCGAAGGTCGAGACCAAACCCTGCACTTTCCCAAGGTACCTTGCCATGCCTTCCTCCCATGCTTCGAAGCTGTCGTCGACTTGACTGACCACCAGCTGTGAATCGCTGTAGACTTGAAGCCGATCTACTTTCAATTCTCTCGCTATCTTTAATCCGACGATCAGTGCTTCATATTCGGCTTCATTATTGGTCGTGGGGAATTCGAAATGCAGTGCGTATTCGACGACGACTCCCTCAGGGCTGACCAAGACTAGGCCTACGCTGGCTCCAGCAGAGTTAGACGAACCATCCACGTGCAGGGCCCAAAAGCCTTCGAAGAGGTTCAACTACGATGGCTCGGGTTCGTCCAGGCTCGGTCTCGCTTCGGTGTTGGTCCCGCTCTGTCCAAGCTTGGCTTCGATCGGAATGGTGCATTCTACCATGAAATCTGCCAATATCTATGCCTTGATCGATGGCCTGGGTCGGTAGTTGATGTCGAACTCCGAGAGCTCGATTGCCCATTTTGCGATCCTCCCAAAGGCATCCATCCGATGAAGGACAGCTTTTATTGGCTGGTCAGTAAGGATCGTTACGATGTACTCCTGGATGTAAGGTCGGAGCCTCATAGTAGATCGATCGTTGCATCCTTGCTTCTTCTTTGACCAGGACTGCCGTCAGGGCCACCGAGGAGACGGCCAGATACAGGAATAGTTCTTCTCCGGGTTCGGGTTTCGCCAGCAGTAGGGGCGAGCTGAGGTAGTTTTTAAGCTCCTCGAATGTTCGTTGGCACTCCGTCGTCCAGCAGAAGTCCTTCGGCCACCTGAGGACTTGGAAGAAGGGCGTGCATCGTTCGGCCGACCTCGAGATGAAGTGATTCAGAGATGCCACCTTTTCGATCAGGTGCTGAACTTCCTTGATCATCTTCGGAGCAGCCATCTCCCGAATGGCTTGGATCTTCTCGAGATTCGCTTCGATTCTACGTCTCGACACCATGAACCCAGAAACTTTTCAGAGGTCACGCCAAAGGTGCATTTGGTCGGGTTCAGCTTTATCTTGTGCTTCCTGAGTGCATCGAAGGTCTCCTTAAGGTCAGCGAGGTGGTCTGTTGAAGCTCGACTTTTGACAAGCATATCATCCACGTATACCTCCATATTGCGGTCGATCTGCTCTTTGAAGACCTTATTGACCAAGTGCTGGTACGTGGCTCCTGCATTTTTGAGTCCGAACGGCATGACCCTATAACAATAAAGACCACGATCAGTAATGAAGGCGGTCTTCTCTTCGTCCTCGGGCGCCATTCGTATCTGGTTATAACCGAAAAAGGCATCCAAAAAGGTGAGAAGTTCGTGGCCCGAGGTCGCATCCACCAGCTGGTCGATCCTGGGCAGAGGATAGCTGTCTTTCGGGCAGGCCTTGTTCAGCTTCTTGAAGTCGACTTACATCCTTCATTTGTTATTTGCCTTCCTGATGAGGACCACGTTCGAGACCCAGGTCGGATAATCAACTTCCTGGATGAGTCCGGCTTGGAGGAGCTTGTCTACTTCTTTGGCGATCGCTTTCTGCCTCTCCGGGGCATGGTGGCGCACCTTTTCTCTTATCGGCCGATGCCTTGGATCGACAGCCAGTCGATGCTCCATAACTTCGGCATCAATTCCCGACATGTCCGTAGGAGTCCAAGCGAAGACGTCCACATTTCTCTTGAGGAAGCTGACGAGCTGCTCCCGAACCTCGTACGCCAAGTTGGAGCCGATCTGCACAGCGTGCTCCGGATTTTCATCATTTAAGGGGATGGAGATGAGGTCCTCCATGGGCTCGCCTCGCTCCTTAGTGAGGTCATCGCGGACGTCCAGGCCATCGACAAGATAGGGATCGGACCATTCTCCCTTGTAAAGGGTGATCGAATAACAGTGCCTTGCCAGAGCCTGGTCTCCTCTGACTTCTTCGACCCCGTGACTCGTTGGGAACTTCATCTTCAAATAATAGGTCGACACCACCGCCTGAAGTGCATTTAGAGCAGGTCGGCCGAGAATCGCATTATAGGTGGATGGGGTCCTCACGACCAGGAAGTCGACCTACGTTTTGGCTAACTTCGGGCATTGCCCCGCCGTCACAGCCAAAGTTATCATGCCTTCGATCGGCACGGTGTTGCCAGCAAACCCTATCAGGGGGGAGTTCAAAGGCCTCATGCGGTCCTCGGGTAGGGACATTTTTGAGAAGGCATCGTAAAACAATACATCGGCCGAGCTTCCATTATCCACTAAAATGCGGCATACATCATAGTCAGCAATATTCAAAGAAATTACAACCACATCATTATGCAAAAACTGGATCCCTTGGCCGTCCGCCTCGGTGAAGGTCACAGGCTCCATGGTCCTCCGCTTCTTTACTGGTCCTTCGGATCCGCCGGCTTCTCCTTGTTGAAGTCTCCACGAGATGGTGTTGATGAGGCCAAGAGGTGGCCGATCTTCTTGCTGGTTTCCCTCGCTTGGCGGTAACGCCCTCAGCCGATCTTCCCGCTCTTTAGGTCATCTCCGTAGGAATCGACCAAGTCTACCTCGCCTGACGAGCTCTTCGATCTCGTCCTAAAGCTGGATGCACTCCTTGGTGTTGTGACCATGGTCACGATGATAGAGGCAGAACTTATTAGGATTGTGTCTGCTGGGATGGGAATGCATTCTCTCCGATCTCAGAAGTCGTTCCTTGATCTCCATCAGCACTTGGGTCTTTGGGGCGTTAAGGGGGGCGTAGTTATGGAATCATCGTCGGAGGGAACTTTGGCACTGGAGGGAACCTCGGCATGCCCTACCGTCGGAGGTTCCCTATCTTTGAGTTTGAGGGGGAGTTCGGGCCCGCCCGCGACTAGGGGGAGTCTGGGAGCGCGGCCGAGCTTTAGTCCGCTTTCCTCCTTCGATGGGCCTGCTTGGCCTGCTGACTTGCCGCCTACCGCTGGCTTCACCATCCCTAGCTTCGAAAGCCTCCTCTGCCTGGGCATAACTTTTGGCCCGAGCTAGCATGTCGGCAAAATCCCTACGATACTTCTTCTCCAGGGAGAACAACAAGTCATTCTTCTGAAGGTCGCCTTTGAGGGCGGCCATGGCGACAGATTGGTCCAAATTTTGAACCTCTAATGCAGCAATATTGAACCAAGTGACATAAGCCCGGATGGGTTCTCCTTCCTTCTGTCTAATGGTCATTAAGAAATTCGAGCCTCAGCGTGGACGTCGGCTACTGATGAAGTGGGCCGCGAATTGTTGGCTCATCTGGTCAAATGACAAGATGGTATTCGGCTTGAGCATCGAGTACCAATTCCTGGCAACCCCCTTAAGGGTAGAGGCAAAAGCCCGGCACAAGATGGCGTCCGACGCGCTGTGGAGCAACATCATCATCCGGAAGGCTTCCAGGTGGTCGATCGGATCGATCATCCCATCGTAACTTTCGAGCTGCGGGAGCTTGAAGTTCGGTGGGATCAGCTCCTGCATAATTTTCTGCGAGAAGGGAGGGTCAGTACAAATGTCATTACCACGGGAGGAGGAAGTGTGATGGAGCTCCTCGATTCGCTGGCTCATTTCTAAGAGCTTTCGATCTAAGAGGTCATCGTGAACTTTGATCTCCCAGGTCTTCTGGAAGAGCGGGTGTGAGGCTTCCCCCTGGGTCGAACCGCGGTCCGAGCAGGGGCTCTCCCTCCTTAGCCTCCCCTTTTGGGGATCTAGGGTCGGGTAGCCCAAGTTGGCCGTTCCTGGGCTGGACTGCACGGTGCTGGGGAGTCCCGCGCCATTTGAATTGGCACCAAGATTGATCGGTGCACCACCTGCACCGCCTCCATGAGGCCACGAACCTACTGGACGAGCAAGTTAAACTGTTCAGCATCCACCATGGCCACGGATGGAACATCGGGTGCCCGGGTTGGAGCGGGAGCGGATGGGTCTAAAGGGGATCGAGCCACGGAGGCCGATGAGCGTCGAGTCAAAGTCCTTCTAGGGGGCATTTTCTCCTAGGGGACGAACCCTAGAGAGGGAGGAGAGAGATCCAAGGAGAGGGGAGAGAGAAATCAAACTCAACCGCCAGGCTTCAATCAGACTCCCATAGGAGCCAAACTCTCTTCATGTCGTTACAGCCATGCGTCAGAGAGATTGCCGCCGAGCACTCCTTTAAGAACAAGGGAACCTCGAAGGTTCGCCCTTTTTCTAGCGCCAATCTGTTGGTGCAGAAACTGGTCATCGTCGGAGGTCGCTGGAGTCGAGGCCGCTGAGGTCACCGTCGGGGACCTGCAAAATAGAGTCCCATGCAGAGCCGATGGGGGTGGCTCCGGTAGGACCCTCCGACGCTCAAGTCAGCTCTGGCCAATAGGAATGGAGTGCTCGGAATGAGTTTTGGAGCTTAAAGAAGAAGAGGAGAGCTCAGAGATCAGCATATTTGGAGGGTTCTTTTTATAGTGGAGCTTGATGGTGACAACTGCAGCCGCATGCTGGCAGACCGCTCGAGGTTCGGGGGAGTCAGTCTCACAGAATGGTGCCATGTGCGGTGGATTGATGGTGATGGTGCCATGTGCGGTGGATTGATGGTGACAACTATCACCGCCTGATAGTGGGTCGCTATCGCTTGCGATGGACTGATGGCGATGGCTGCAGAGCCAGCCGAATGATGGGTTGGAGGCCTTTGTCGTGTGCCTATTTCGAAGGAGTTTGGGCTCCTGAAGAGGAAGCTTGGAAGGAGTTCGGCTCCCATAGGCGTCTGGCCGGAGGCATGCAGCTAAGGCTCGATCGCTGGAGAGTTCGGTAGGAGCTCGATCGGCCGAAGTTTGGTCGAAGGACGATCGTTGAGGAGTTCGATCATTGAGAGGTCCGAAAAAGCTTGGCTGAGGCCTGGTTGAAGGACTTCGGCTGCTGGGCGGTTCGGTCAAGGCTCGTCCGCTAAGGAGTTCGGCCGCTGGGAATCCGAAGCTCGGCCATTGGAGAGTTCGGCCTGCCGTTGGACTTCGATTGAGGGTCGGTCGCTGGAGGGTTCGGTGGGAGCTCGATCGGCCGAAGTTCAGGATGACCGCTGAGGAGTTCGGGCATCGGGTGATTCCGTTAAAGCTCGGCCGCTCGGAGTCCAAGGAGCTCGACCGCTAAGTAGCTCGGCCAACTGAAGGGGTTCGGTCTTGACGTTGGGAGTCCAAAGAAGCTCGGCAGCTAACTAGTTTGGCCGGCTGAACGGGTTGGAAGAAGCTCGGCCGCTGGGAGTTCGGCTGAAGCCCGTCTGTCGAAGCTCTTCTGCGGCTACTGGTTGCATTAGGCTGGGCATCGAGCTAGACTTCGGTTGGAGTGGAATTTATCCCCAACAAGTCATATTCCTTATCAATCTTGAGATGTCTTAGACCTTTAAAAGCTGACTTTACATTATGGAAAATACATAAAGAAATCTACAAAAGTCATGTGGGGGCCATATCCTTATCGCACAGACTATTTCGGCAGGGTTACTACTGGCCGATCTTGTACTATAATTCTATAGAGTATGTCAAAAAATGTGACCACTGTCAGAGAAATACGAACATTCAAAGGCAACCAACTTCTGAACTTACACCCTTGAGCACCCCATGGCTTTTTGCTCAGTGAGGGATGGACATACTCGAACCTTTTTTCATGGCATCTGGATAGCGTAAGTTTCTCTTGATGGCAATAGATTATTTTACAAAGTGGGTCGAGGCTGAACCTCTGACAAAAGTTACTAAAGCAAAAGTGCAGAACTTCATCTAAAAGTCGATCATTTATAAATTTGGCTTGCCTCAAACCCTCATAATGGATAATGGGCGGTAGTTTGCCGAAGCAAGATTTGTCGAATTCTGTGAAGCTTTGAACATCTTTCATAATTTTACATCAATAATCCATCCACAAGAAAATGGCAAAGCTGAAGTAATAAACAGAACTTTGCTGCAAGGTATCAAAGCAAGACTTGAAAGAGCAAAGGGAACTTAGGTGGATGAACTCTATCATGTGCTCTAGGCATACCGAAGATTGCCAACTAGAGAGATCCCATTTGTCTTAGTTTTTAGAACAGAAGCGGTCATCTCAATAGAACTCAAACTCCCATCAGTACGATTCTTGGCATTCAATGAACAATATAACTCATAGGACCTCAGGGCTAATCTCGACTTGTTAGAGAAAAAGTGAAAAAAAGCTCAAGTTTGGATGGCAGCCTATAAGCAAAAAGTAGCTTGTTACTACAACTCTAAAGTCAAAGGCAAAATATTTAGAATGGAGGACTTGGTGCTTCGGCGAGCAGCTATTTTTCAGCCCTAGAACCAAGAAAAGCTTATTCCAAATTGGAAAGGACCATATGAAGTCAAGAAAGTCATCCAACTTGGGATATATTACCTAAAGGAGCTCGGAGGAGCCGATCTACCCTGACCATAGAACTTGAAAAATCTATGGATGTACTATCAATGATTTGGTTGCAATAAGATCCCTCTACTTTGACACCTCGATCCCTGTTACAAATTTGTAGTGATGAGAAACAACTCTTCGAACTTAGTTGCACACTAAAAACAACCATGTTAAGAATAGGAGGAGAACCTCATCCTAACATGAGCAAAATCGAAGGCCTTGTTAATCTAAGACGAGATGAAGAGAGAGGTCATGTCAATGGTCCTAATATGTCCCTACAGCTATATTAGAAATAGAAGAAGAACCTTATCCTAAGGTGATTAAAGCTGAAGGCCTCGTTAATCTAAGACAAGATGAGGAAAGAGGCTCTATCAATGGCCCTAATATGTCCCTACAGCCATGTTAGGAATAGAAGGAGAACCTTATCCTAACGTGAGCAAAGCCAAAGGCCTCGTTAATCTAAGATGAGATGAGGGAAGAGGCTCTGTCAATGACCCTAATATGCCCCTACAGCTACGTTAGGAACAGGAGGAGAATCTCATTTTAATGTGAGCAAAGTCAAAGGCCTCATTAATCTAAGATGAGATGAGGGGAGAGGCCCTATCAATGGCCTTAATGTATCCCTACAGCCACGTTAGGAGCAGGAGGAGAACCTCATCCTAACATGAGCATGGCTGAAGATCTCGTTAATCTAAGATGATATGAGGGGAGAGGTTCTGTCAACGATCCTAATATGCTCCTACGATAGCATATGGAATAGAAGAGAACCTCATCCTAACAGAAAAAAGGCCAAGGCCTCATAATCTAAAATGAGAAGAAGGGATAAGCCCTACCAATGACCCTTATATGCATCCCCCCTATGGCTACATCAAATACAAGATGGAGAACCCTAACCTAGTTCGTGGAAGGGACCCCCGGCTTAGCATCCACAACAAGCATCTCATTAGAAGACAAAACAAGAAAAAATGAGATGAAGAAAATGAAGCCATTAACAAGCATTGAATTTATATAACAAAATGATGAAAATGATACCATTTTATTGCAAATATAAGTTTACTATAAGCAAAATAAAGGTCAGCAAGACCGATTATACGAAAAGAAATGAGAAGAAAAAAGGCCGAAGCCCTAAGATGGATCGGACTCCTCAAACTTCAGGCTGTAGGTCCCAGCCATCACCAAGGCTTGCTTTAGCCTAAGGATCTCCCCCTTAAGCTCCTTCTTCTTATATAGACCATCTATGTACATCCTATTGGCATGTTGGAATTTTCCTTCAAGCTCTTGCCGCTGCTTTCTCAAGACTTCAAACTCGGCCTCCACATCCTTGACGACCTAATGTTCGTAGGTAAGCTAGAGCTTCAGCCGTTGAACCTAGGCCTTCTCTATCCCGACCGCCTCTAAGAGCTCGCCGATGATCCTCTTCAAGGAGGCAATCTCCTCTAACTCACCACCTGCACTGACTTCCCGACTACTATACAATCGCCTCTAAAAATAAGTCACTTCATCTTTGGTGGCCTTGAGCTCGCATTCAAGCCTAGACATTTTCTCTGCCTAGGTTATTCTGCTGCTATTGTGCCAATCCTCAGTGTCTTGTGACTACTACTAAAGCTCGAAGATCTTCTTGGTCCAGTCTCAGTCGTATCGAGCCTTGTCGATAGACCATGGCGAACTCTCCTCTAGTAGATGGATCTTCTCTTTTGCCGCCTTGAGATCGGCTTTCAGAGAGCTGATCTTCATCGTTAATGCCCAAGATTTGTCACTGACATTTTTCTTGAGCTCAGCAATCTCCCTCTCAAAGCTGCCCTTTTGGATGTTGGAGCTTACGGAGTCTTTTATGTGTAATTTACGGAGATGAGTGACCTCAATTGTCACTTCTGAAGCATTTTTTCTAGATTTCTGAAGTTCATCTTTTATTTTTTTCAACTTTTTCTTTAGGTGATGAACCTCCCTCTTTAAACTTTTGATTATGGATTTTACAGGGATGCCTTAAGGCAATGGCTCGGACATTTGGAGATGATTGGCCTTAGCTATGATCGCTGAAAGGATTCTAAATGACATTTGCCATGACACAAGTATAAAGGAAAGAAAGTTCATTTTCATTTCTTAAAATATTAGAGTACACTAAAAGGAAAAGGAAGAAAAGTATAAGTAATTAGAGGTTTTTGACCTTGATTGATGTAGAAGCAGACGAGGTCAGTACATCCTTTGCGGCTTCAGGCTCAGGAATGGACTCAAGAGCTTCAGCTACAAGTTTGGGAGCACCAGGGGTAGTTTCGACGATAGGAGAAGCGGTGCCAGCGTTGGAGGGACCGGCTTCCTCACTGGGTTCATCTGTCAGAAGGTCAAGATCTACTTCAGGGAAGTTCTTTGCGACTCTCCTTATGCAGATCTCGAGTTCCTCCAAGAAGGCTTCTTGGGCGAACACAATCTTGATGTCCTTTGTTGTTTTGAAGGACTTGAAGGCTTCGATAGTCCTCTCCCTCTCGACGCTGACCTCCTCTTCAGCCTTCTTCTTTTTGTTTTCAGAGCAAGTCAAGGTTGCCCTCAGCTCTATGGAAACCTCATCTTCTATCCTCAGTGCCTCTTGAAGGTGCTCGACTTCTATAGTTTGAATTTTCGAGGCTACCTTCAAACAGTCGACCTCAGCCCGAACCCTCTCAAGCTCCACCTGAACCTCCTGCAGAGCTTTAAAAGTCTCAAGTTGGCGAAGATTGGCGGCCTTTGAGTGGGCAAACAAGTAATACCCTAGCTATAAGATAGAAAGAAATTAAGTCAAAGCTTTAAAAGCGCATCCTTCAATCAAACAAGTTCAAAAAAATGGGTTACTTCGAGATATGCGGAGAAAGACTCATCAAATCTCACAACATCCTCCATCCCAACCATTTTCTTGACAATGTGCAAGAGGATGCTGCCCTTCATCAAGGATTGGACGACCTTCCAATCATTCAAGAAGCTCGCTCTTGATTGGAGCCTTCGCCACTCGAATTCTCAAGCGCCCTCCTCATCATTTTCCTGATGGCATCCTTTTTCTTTTTCTTCTTCTCAATGACCTCACGCTACTTAGGATGTGTGGTGGTGGCATCCTCTTGGGGTGAGATCGAAGTTGGTGCGGCCACGTTGGACTCAAGGATGGGCGCTGTCTAGATCGTCATGGTCGAAATTGGCTCATCAGTGCGAGCCTTCTTGCATGTCTCCCCCATGGAGCTATCCTTCCTCTTGAGGGACTTGATCTCCTTGGCTAGACGATTTCATTCCTCAGGAATCATCTCTATAGAAGAAAAATCAGAGTCAGAAAAAAGAAAGGAGACCATGCATAATTGGCAAGCTACAAAGGACTACCTGCCAGATTGAGAGGACTGAGACCAAAGTTGAATAAGGTCTAGTCCTCCAGGAGCTTGGAGATTGGAGGGGCTCGGAAGTTCTTCAGCTTGTCTGCTGAATTCTGATCCTCTTTCTCAAGCCTAGTAGCTCAACGGACTGAGTCCCTTATTTTCTCCCAAGAAGGAAGTCCTAGTTCTAGGGAAGGATAGAAAATAAAAAAGAATTTCTTCTTTCAATTATGAATGAAAGAAGGGGCACCCTTGAGCAACCCCTTCTTGCCAAACTAGGGAGACACGTACCACCAATTTTTGGTGGTCAGATGATGTTTAAAAGTAAAAAATTACAAAATAGGAAGATAGAAGGTTGGACGTCGGCCATAATGCACAAGAAGAGAAATCTTATGATAAACCTAAAGAAGTTTGGTGCCATTGGCGGTGAAGAAAATATTTAAAAATCTGAACAAGTTGGTTACAAAAGAAGGTATCAACAATTAAAGTCCCGCTTAAAGGGTTTCAATGTACAAGCAAGTTTGATCGAGAGGAGGAAAGCTAGCTCGATCGCTAGGGCTAGGAAGTTCAAGTTCACAATTGAAAGGAATTCCGAATTGGATCCTAATCAACGAAAGATCTTCGGGCCAAAGTTTACATGAAATGATATCAGGGACAAAGAATGGCCGAGGTACTTCTACAAGCTCAGGGTCCTTGTGAGGAAGGTCCATTAAAGCTAAATGAGCCAAACTTCTAGAATCGATCAACCAAGACTCTTCAAAGGACATGAGGATCAAACTAAAGTAGAAAAAATCTCCAAAAAATCAAAGAAAATTAAATTTGAGACTTTCGTGAAGAAACAAAATGGGTAGAGATGCAAAAGGATAGATAATCAAAGAGAAAGGTTCGAGAACTAACCTAAATCGATTAGGAAGAATGAAAAGATGGCAAGCACGATAGAAAATGAAGGAGAGAACCCCCAAGAATCTAATGAGTCGGCAGAAGACACTGGTGCCCTAGAGTAAGAAGGGAGAAGGAAGCCAGAAGAAAGAGGGAGACCCGAACGAAATGAAGCTCCTATGGAAGAAGAAGAACTTAAATAGCTATTGGAATCCGAGATGGTTATGATTGTAGATCTCCACTGACCAACCTCGGGTTGATGCATGTCCCACTCATCATAGTGGTAGACTAGCAATGGACAGAACCTTTATTACGTCACACCTTGAGCCACGCTTCGATGGAAATTTTAAGAATTTATCTTTTTAGGTCACCTCGTATTTAAAAGGTTTCAACGCCAGCATGGAAAGAGTCGGGACCAGCTATTCTATTGGCACAAAAAGAGAAAAAGGACTTTGACACTTATATTTCTTTACTCCCTTCATTTAAATTTTAAACTCGAGAGTAGGGGGACTTGTGTTGGGTGTGAACCCTTTCCTGCCAAGTCTGACAGGATATCTGGTCTTGAGGAAACTTCATCCGGTGAGGACAGCCATGCCTGACTCTAACCTATGAAGAGTTTATGCTTAGGTGCTGAGACTGTAGATATCCAACCTAAATTTATCGGCTGATCTTCTTCACTCAGATTTCTAGCTCCTTTGGATATCCCTAGAACCTATAGAGTATTATAGATTTCACTCAGACGAACTTGAACAATGATGATAGCCCTAAGGCAGCTAAGTAACAAGTCTAATTATGGCTTGATTTGGCTGACCTTGGTGCTACTTGAACCTCTTTCCAACAAAAACCCATCCAAGCTATTCAATATTGGACCAATGCCAGATCAATAGAACTCCTCTCCAGATGAACTCCTACAATATGCTAAGTAAAGGAAAATATTATTTTTCACCGCAAGATCGTGCAGATATGATTAGATATGAGGAAAATTTTTATAAATATTCTTAAATGATCCGATCAGATCTAAGAGTTCTCAAATCTAATCATGGTGATCTGATATTAAAAATTAAAAATTAAAATTAAATCAGATTTAATTTAAAGTACCTGATTGGGTAATCTAATTATCCTATAATGATCCTATTGATATCTGAGATTTTGGAAGGAGCCATGCACGCGCCTTGCCTCTACCAGTATCCACTCAGGTAAGATCTAAATGTCTTCTATTCATGAATCTTTTTTTCAAAAATTAGATCTAGATCTGATCTGAAGAATCTTCAAAACTATCTCTGAAGGCACCCTGTCCATCACACGAACACCATCATGTAGATCCTGAATATTGTGCCAAAAACTTGGGATCTTTTTCTTAGATTTGTGCCTAACTTTTTAGACATGTTGAAGAGAAGAAGAGAGAGGATAAAAAGGGTTTGAGATATTAGGGATAGCAGACTTTGGATGTGGAAAATTATTTCTTACATTGAATGCACTTTGACATGAGAAATGCTTTTATGTCTAACGCCTACTTAGAGTCCTTTTTGACCAAAATAACTCATTTCTTTTATCATTAGGACTCTAGAACTTATTCTCCATGAAAAACCACCAAATATCATCTATTTTTTCACCAAAAATAATTCAAAAAGGTGTCAGCATGAGTAGATAAGGAAGAGTCCACTGCGCTTAGGACTCTTCCCTCAAGAGTTTGATCCAAATCAAACTCTATCATAACTTAGTCAAGACACCTTCAAAAATTATGAAATTTGGTACACCAAATGCATAACTCGTGCTCTATCATATATCCAAAAATAAAATCAAAATTATTTGTAAAAAATTTTTTAGAAGCATTCGATCAGGTGATCCTCAATTCTCTCAAATAGATCAAATTTTTGACCCTAGTCCAATTTGACTATGAATGGATTTAATTTCTAAAATTAATCTAACCTAGACTTATTTCAGTCAGATAAAAAATAAATCCATTCAAAATATAAGAATGAATCAAATCAAATTTGTCTAGATCGCGATGAATCAGAAAGATTTCATAAGAAGAAAATCAAGCTCAATCATGTGCTAGCACAATTACCTTGAACTTGATTGGATCTAATCCAAATCAATCAATTTGGCTTAGCTCAATTGATGACATCCAAACCCAAACCCTTATTTATGTGACATACTTAGATTCAATTCTGTATGGTAATGAGATATGTTGCGATCTCCATCATTGACATCATCGAAAAACCTTTCGATGGACTAGAACTTCTCTGATTCATATAATTAGAATGATTGATCATCAAAGTCATCCTAATTGCTCCCAAAATCTATCAGTACACCTAGCAATATATGGTGGCAATCCATCAAAAGTAAAAGCGAATCTCTCGGTACAATTACCTGTGTGATTGGATTCTTCTATCTTGAGCCCGACAAGATTAGGGTTAAGGTGGACTTGTCAAACCCAATGTCCGTCATATGAATTAATCATTTGATTTGAGTCCAACATAAAACCCTAATAGAAACTCTTTCTATCATCTTTACTTTGCCATGGCCATGGGCTAATGAACTCAATCTCATGATTATCATAAGGCTACTCCTCATCTACCGAGATAGATAGATCTCCTATTGGTGCAATCCAATTCTTACAATAAACATGCTATAGCCAACATACACCTCAAGATTTCGAATGGCTAGATGATCGAGTTATGATGTAGTCAAACTATAACACTCTCAACATGAACTATCGATGCACCTCAGGTCAAAGAATCAGACACACCACTGCAGCATCGAGTCAGTCATTGATGAGAAGGTAGACTTCCTTATGACTACTCGAGGTGGTCACGCTCAGTGCCCTCGTTGTCTAATGAGTATCTATACTCTTGCTCCGGTGTCTCCACACCATAGACTCAAGACATTTCTATCCTAAGAAAGCATTCATACACCAATCTTTTAGATCGATCACCATCCTCATGATGATCCTACGGTTAGGAGTAGTTTATGAGTTAATTATGAATTGTCAACACTTGAAAATATGAATTATCATTATCATTAACTCAAAGGATGTATCGCAGATACTTTTAAATATACACTATGATAGAAAATAACTTATTTTTTAATTTAAAATTAAAATTATAAAATTATCCTTAAAAGTGTATTATAAGTGACAGTCAATCTGGCTCCTAAGGCACACATCTAACAAACTCTCACTTGACCTAAAATCAATTAGCTACAAATCTAAGTCCCATCTTCTTAAGGTAGGCTTCGATCTTCTACTGGCTTAATGGCTTTGTCAGTGGGTTAGCCACAATATCAGTACTGTCGACTCTCTTGACCTCGACATATCCCTTCTCGAGGTAATCATGGATGAGGTGGTATCACCGCTCGATGTGCTTAGATTTTTGGTGAGACCTTGGCTCCTTAGCTAGCGCTATGGTGTCATTATTATTGCAGTACAGAGAGATGGCATCTAATGGCATCATTTCATGCTTTATGACAAACTCTTGTACCAGAATGCCTCCTTTATAGCTTTTGACATAGTGATGTACTCTATTTTCATGATGGAATCTGCTATCATAGTCTGCTTGAAACTCTTTCAGTTGACAACACCACTATTGCACACAAATAGACTTTCATATGTCGACTTTCGATCATCTATATCGAACATAAAATCTAAATCTATATACTCCTGGACCTGGAGTTCTCCATTATCAAAGACTAAAAACATATCCTTAGTCCTTCTCAAGTACTTAAGGATAAATTTCACAGAAGTCCAGTGCTCTTCATCTGGATTCGACTGATACCTACTTGTGACATATACAATATGGGCAATATCAGGTCATGTACATAGCATGGCATACATGAGACTTCCTATTGTTGAAGCATAAGGGATCTTGCTCATGCATTCAATCTCCTCAGGTGTGTTGGGATACATTTTCTTGGAGAGATGAATGCCATGTCTGAAGGGCACCAATCCCCTCTTGGAGTTTTCCATGCTAAACCTCTTTAGCACCTCCTCTACGTACATTTTCTATGAGAGACCCAGCATCCTATTTGGTCGATCTCTATAGACCTTCCTAGAATAAAGAATGCCTCCCTAGGTCTTTCATGGGGAATTCTTTAGACAACCATATTTTAATTGTAGTCAATATAGGAATATTATTCCCAATTAGGAGGATGTCATCCACGTACAGTATGAGAAAGAAAATAGTGCTCCTACTGATCTTTTTGAAAACAAAGGGCTCCTTCTCGTTCTTGATGAATCCAAAAGATTTGATCACATTATTGATACGAACATTCCAACTTCGAGATGCTTGCTTAAGTCCATATATAGACCTTTGCAGCTTGCAGACCTTATGATCAGTATCACTGGATGTGAAGCCCAACGACTATTCTATATAGATATCTTCCTCAAGATATCCATTTAAGAATGTCATTTTCATGTCCATCTACCATATTTCATATTCGAAATAGGCTGCAATAGCAAGTAATGTGCAAAATTTGAGCATGACTATTGATGAAAAAGTATTCTGATAGTCAATGCCTTCGCGCTGACTATATCCTTTTGCTATGAGCCTTGCTTTGAATATCTCTATATTTCCATCAGCACCTATCTTTTTCTCTTAAAGATCCATTTACACCCAATAGGTACTATACCTTTAGATGGATCTACCAAGGTCCAGACTTGATTCGAGTGCATCGAGTCAATCTCTGACTTCATTGTCTCTAACCACTTCTCGGAGTCAATATCTGATATCATCTCATCATAGGTTTTGGGATCATCACCATGAACCCATTTTTTTGTGAGGAACATTTTCTCTATGTCCTCTAAAATAGTACCTAAGTACCTTTCAAGAGGATGGAAAATTATTTCTGATCTATGAGGTGGACGAGGTAGTGTTTGGACTGGCTCAATCTAATTGGATTCCATAGGTTTCTTATCTCATGGCTCTTGGGAGACTTTCTCCTCAAGTCTAATCTATCTTTCGATGCCATCATCTTGAATAAACTATTTCTCAAGAAAGATAGCATGTCGACTCACAATCACATTGTGATCTTTCGAAAGATAGAAAAAATAACCTAATGACTTTAGGATATCGAATAAATCAAGCTCTAAAGGACCTAGACTCTAATTTGTTCGTCTGTTGACTCTTGACATGGGTCGAACAACCCAAAATTCTAAGATGACTCAGACTTGATTTCTTATCATGCTATATCTCATACAGTGTGGTAGAAACGATTTTAAATGAAATCCTATTCAATAGATATATAGCGGTCAATAGACTATATCCATAAAAAAACTCAGAAAGGTCCATGAAGCTAATCATGGATTGAACCATATCTAATAGGATCCGATTTCTCCATTCTAAAATTTCATTGAGTTGAGGCATTCTAGATGGGGTCCATTGTGAGAATATGCCATTATCCTTAAGATAGTCTAAAAATTTTTGACTAAGATATTTGCCTCCTTGATCTGATCAAAAAATCTTAATGGATTTTTTTATTTATTTTTCTACTTTGAGTCTAAATTTTTTGAACTTTTCAAAAGCTTTAGACTTATGTCGCATCAAATACACATACCGATACTAAGACAAATCATCAGTAAGATGATGAAGTAGATGTAATTGCCCCTAGTTGGTACATCAAATGGGCCGCATACATCAGTATGTACTAGGGCAAGTAGGTTTGTGGCCCTTTTCTTATGTCTTATAAAAGGAAGCTTGGTCATTTTTCTATGAAGGCATGATTCATAAATTGGATATGACTCAAAATTCAACAGATTCAATAGCCCAGATTTTTCTATTTTGTTAATCCTGTCTTTAGTTATGTGACCTAGCCTAAGGTGCCAAAGATACCTATCATTTAGACTAACCCTAGGTCACTTTGATCCTATGGCATTCATGTTTTGCTCCATATTAAAAGTAGAAACATCAATATGTAACTGATAGAGATCATTTATAAGAAAATCACTTGCAATTTTATTTCTTTCATAAAGAATATTATAATGGTTTTTAAGAAAACTAATTACATAGTCTTCCTATGCTAAACATGAAACAGAAATTAAATTCTTGCTTGCTATAGATACATAAAAATAGTCCCCAAGTACTAAGTCTAATCCTGATGATAATCATAGAGGATAGGTTCCCACAGCCACAATAATAATTTTTGCTCCATTTTTGATGCATAGGATCATTTCACCATCCCTCAGCCTTCTACTATCCTTAAGATCCTGCATAGAAGTGCACAAGTGAGCACTAAAATTAGAGTCAACCACCCAACTGGATGTAGAAGAAATCATAAGATTAGATTCTATAACAAGCATACCTTCAGAAGGACCTACGTCCTTCTTGTTCATCAGGCTGGCCAGGTAAAGAGAATAGTTCTGCTTCCGATGGCCATCAGTGTTGCAATGAAAATATTTTTCTTTATTAGCGGCCTTCTTCTTTGGCTCTGCCTTTTGCTTCTTCCCACCATTCATCTTTTGCTTCTTCATGGACTTTTTCTTCTTTCCAAAAGACTTTTTCTTGAAAGAAGTCCACTCCACAGCAAGTACTGAGTCTTTAAAACTTTTCATTGAAAGCTCAGCAGTAACCAGCATATTCATGAGCTCCGCCAATGTATTCTGAAGTTTATGCATATGGTAGTTCATGATAAACTGCCCATACGCATCAGTCAAGGACTGCAGAATTATGTCAGTCTGCAGATCTTGATCTAACTTGACATTGAGCTTTTTATACTCTTCTATGTCCTTGATCATCATCAGATAATGATCTTGGACTAACTGTCCATTACACATTTGAGCCTTAAAAAGTCTTTAGTGATTTGATATTTGACTGCACGATTTTGTTCACCAAATAACTCTTGCAGGTGAGCCAACATTTGGTGTCTAGTCTTAATATCTTCATGTTGGCACTGGAGCTCATCAGACATCAAGCCCAACATGTAATACTTGGCTTTATTATCTTCATCCATCCACTTCTCGAGAGACGCTCTTTGATCGACGAATGGATGGGCTGGTAAGGTGGGATGATCCTGTTCCAACACATGAGTTAATTTCTCGAAACCTAAAATAATTTTAAAGTTTTGAAGCCAATCTTTGTAGTTGGGTCCAGTCAGTCTATGGGTGTCCAAGATACGGGCTAGTGGGTTGAACGCAGATATTTTCTTATAAAGAGTCAAAGTTTCTAGTTAGATTTTATAATTAGACTTAAATAATTTATTTAAAATTTTTTTTTTAAATAAATTAGGCTCCTATTATTTACTTAGATTCCTACACTTCCTTGGTAGAGATGCAAAAATCTCCACGATTATAGATTTTTAGTGGATGGTGTGGTCCCACCAACTAACTCACCACCTCATCTAACAGTTATTGATGATGGGTCAATCGATGAGTGGGCAACTCTTGTCCAACGATTCTTTAATCATGGTGCATTATAACTTGATCTCTAATTCATGAATCTTACTGTGTTCGAAATATTGATCCACTCCTTAGTTAAGTCAGACCTACCATTTACACTAATTGGATCCCTCACCGTATTTGAAATATTGAGCCTAACCCATCCTTCAATCCGTAGCATTCAATGCCTAATAGACATGGTTGCATCTTTTTGGTGCAACTGAACCACTGTATCCAGTCGAGAATAATCAATCTCGAAAAATGCCTGTACATCTATAATGGTGGAAGACCTTAGACTTAATATTTTCTAAGAAAGATTTAATTTAGGTTTCTTTAAACTTGACTTGACTTAGTTATAACAATTATGACTAACCTAGTGGCATGGATTGGCTCGAATTGTTAGCCACCTTAAATCAAAACTGGATTGACACAAATGGCCAGGTAAGTAAGATCGATGGAAGGGATATGCCATTAACTCGATAAGAACGTATTCAAGTCAAGTAGATCCTAATTAAAAACTAGTCAATCATATCTGCCAAACTTATCTTAGACACCAAATTATCGAATCAGAATTAATTGGATTAGCCTACAATCCAGGCTCAAACTATGGAGCCAAAATAGGTCATGATTTGATCGAGTCACATCTCAATGTGATTCGATCTTGATCCAGACTTAATCCTATTAGACTGGTCAAATCTAAGTTTTCTTTGATCCTACCTAACCAACTCTTGATTCAGTTTGATCAATCGCTAGACCTAATTAGGCTACCCAAATTCGAACCTAATTTTATGAATATATCTTAGATCTAAACATTCATAATTTTAGATCTAATTAATTTTATAATCTTAATTCTTAATTAAGTTTTGGGTTCATAAACAAAATATGTAATAGAAATCCTAGGATTTCAGAATCTAGAATTTTGCAGAAAAATAAGTTCTAATTTCTAATTAAGGACGAACGTGCAGCACCCTTACATTCCATAAGAACATTCCATCGAATGAGAGGAGAGAGCCTTTAAACCCTACTTTATTCTTATGATTGGATGGCTATGAAAAAGTCCTTAATCAAAAATATAATTTTTTACTACAAAACTAGTTAGATCAGATATCACATATAAAAAGATCTAACTAATATATGTATTGCATACATCTCATGTATCATCAATATGCATACTTTCAGATCTAAAATATTACATATTAAATCTAAAAAATAAAATTTTAAATTTGATCATATCAAAATTAAAACTATTCTAGACATCTTATAGAACTATTCTATGACCAGTCTAAGCATGCATTTTTCATATCTCACATGAATAAATCAAAAATTAAAAACTTTATTTTCTATCTTTAGATATGATTACAATAATCATAACATTAAAAAAATAAAAATTAAATAGATCTAAAATCATGTTTAATCAAATTAAATACATGATCATACTAGACTACACATGGAACTATTCTATACCTAGTCTAGTCATGCATCTCATATATATTAGATCTAAATTATTTAATTTTTAATTTTTTAATTTTAGATCTAATCATATCTGATGTAACATCTAAAATCTTTTAATATCAAATTATAAATAAAAATAAAATTAGATCTAAGGTAAATCTGAAGAACTGCTAACGTCGCTCTGATACCAGTTGAAGAAAAAATACTATTTTCCACTGTAGGATCGTGCAGATCTGAGTATGATTTTTCTAAAAATTTATAAATGATCTGATCAAATCTAAGAGTTCTTAGATCTAATCATAGTGATCTAATATTAAAAATTAAAAATTAAAATTAAATTAGATTTAATTTAAAGTACCTGATTGGATAATCTAATTATCCTGCAATGATCCTATTGATTTATGAGGTTTTAGAAGGAGCCACGCATGTGCCTAGCCTCTATTGATATCTACTTAGGTAGGATCTGAATGTCTTCTTCTCATAAACCTTTTTTCTAGAAATTAGATCTAGATCTAATCTGAAAAACGTTCAAAACTATTTCTAAAGGCAGCCCATCCATCATACGAACACCGTTGCGTAGATCCTGAATATTGTGCCAAAAACCTTGAATCTTTTTCTTAGATTTGTCTAACTTTTTAGGCTTATAGAAGATAAGAAGAGAGAGGATAGAGGGAGCATGGGATATCAGGGATGGCAGACTTTGGGCATGGAAAATTATTTCTTTCATTGAATGCACTTTGACGTGAGAATGGCTTTTATGTCCAATGCCTACTTAGAGTCTCTTTTGGCCAAAATAACTTATTTATTTTATCATTAGGACTCTAGGACTTATTCTTCATAAAAAACTACTAGATCTCATCTATTATTTTTGCCACAAATGATTCAAAAAATTGTCCACATGAGTAGATAAGGAAGAGTCCACTGCACCTAGGACTCTTTCCTCAAGAGTTTGATCCAAATTAAACTCTATCATAACTTAGTCTAGATATCTCTAAAAATTATAAAATTTGGTATATCATATATCAAAAAATCAAATTAAAATAATTTTTAAAAAAATTTCTAGAAGCATCTGATCAGGTGACCCTTAATTCTCTCAAACAGGTCAACTTTTGAACCTAGTCCAATTTGACTATGAATAGATTTAATTTTTATAATTAATCTAATTTGGACTTGTTCCAATCAGATGAAAAATAAATTCATTCAAAATACAAGAATGAGTCAAATCAAATTTGACTCGATTGCAATGAATCAGAAATATTTCATAAGGAGAAAGTCAGGCTCAATCATGTGCTAGCACGATTATCTTGAACCTGATTGGATCTAATCCAAATCAATCAAATTGGCTTAGCTCAATTGATGACATCCAGACCCAAACCCCTATTTGTGTGACCTAATTAGGTTCAATTTTGTATAGTAATGAGACATGTCATGATCTTCATCATCGAAAAATCTTTTGATGGACCAAAATTTTTCTGATTCATACAATTAGAATAAGTAATCATCAAATCATCCTAATTGCTCCCAAAATCTACTAGTGACACCTAGCAGTATATGGTGACAACCCATCAGAACTGAAAGCAAACCTCTTGGTATAGTTATCTATGTGATTGGGTTCTTCTATCTTGAGCCCTGACAAGATTAGGGTTAAGGTGAACTCGTTAAACCCAATGTCTGTCATATGAATTAATCATTCGATTCGAGTCCAATGTGAAATCCTAATAGAAACTCTTTCTATCATCTTCACTTTGCCATCGCCATGGGCTTATGAACTCAATCTCATGGTTATCATAGGGTTACTCATCTACTGAGGTAGATAGATCTCCTATTGGTGCAATCCAATTCCTACAATAAACATGCTATAGCCAACATACACCTCAGAATTTTGAATGGCCAGGAGACCGAGTTATGGTGTAGTCAAACTATAATACCCTTAAGATGAACTATCGATGCACCTTAGATCAAAGAACTAGACACACCACTGCAGCATCGAGTTAGTCATCGACGAGAAGGTAAACTTCCTTATGACTACTCGAGGTGGTCATGCTCACTGCCCTCATTCTCTAACGAGTATATGTACTCTCACTCCGATGTCTCCACACCATAGACTCAAGACACATCTATCCTAAGAAAGCGATCATATACCAACCTTTCTGATCGATCACCATCCTCATAATGATCCTACAATCATGAGCAATTTATGAGTTAATTATGAAAATTCATGTCTTAAATTTTTAACTCTTGATAATATGAATTATCATTATCATTAACTCAAAGGATGTATCACAGATATTTCTAAATACACACTATAATAGAAAATAACCTATTTATTAATTTATAGTCAAAATTATAAAATTACTCTTAGAAGTGTATTACAAGTGACAATCAATCTGGCTTCTAGAGCACACATCTAACACTAAGGACGGCAGACCTCAGGATTCCTACATCAAGAACTCTGAACATGCAGGCAAAAGGACCTCATCTTATTTTTATTAGCCTCCAGATGGCTTCGAAAGTAACCAAGATTCAAAGGAATAGATAAGCAGGTTCTCTCCAATAGATCTCCTTGCGAATTCCTCTAGTAGATTTATTTTTGGATTTCTTCTTTAGTCGGACTTCTCCGCCAGTCAAAATCCTTCTAGATTTCTCCCTCAACTGGGCTTCTCCACCAGTCGAACTCCATCTGAACTTCTCCAATGGACCTCCATCCGGATTCTTCCAGTAGATCTTTATCTGGATCCTTCCAACATAACTACTTCTAGATTCCTTCAACAGACTTTCTTTAGGGTTTCTCCAATCATAGGACTTTCGAACCCCTTCTGGCCGAACTTCCTGTAGTTGCCTAGAAGGCCCTCCATGCCTATGCAAATTCAGCTATTTGCATAGCATGAATCCACTTACACACAAACGACCTTGAAGGATCTTGAATTTCTCTAAATTGATGAAACTCGAAGCTCTTCACCACCAGCACCTACCTCCTCCGAACTTCAACTATTAAGTCCCAATGGACTGGCACGTCATGATAATAGACACCACTCTTCATAACAAACTCCACATATTCTGAATAGTCCATTACTCAGTAGTTACTACTGTCACCATCAGTTTATTACAGGCTCCATCTATAAAAGAAATTCTCTAGATACGTTTTCTTTAAGCTCTCTCCTTCTTTCTGAAACTTTGCTACTTTCTCTACTGAGCATTCCATTTGTATTGGCCGGAAGAGTTGACTTGACCATCGGAGGGTCTGTCGGAGCTACCCCACCTTCGATTTGGACTTCTTTTGTAGGTTCTGATGGCAACCTCGACTTCTCCAAGTCCAGTCAGTTCTAGCATCAACCAGATTCCGCACCAACAGTATACGATGGGAGCTAGACTTAGGTTGAAGGATACGATGAAGCAATAGGTGCTAAGAAGAAGAGCCTATCTTCTATACCATCTTCATGCCTATACCAATCTAAGATCAAGATCAGATTCCAAAGAAGAAGAAGAAGAGAAAGCCCAGCATGCCCCAAGGAGTTTGATGGAAGAAGGAGAGGTCATTAACCATTTTTCCGATGAGGTTGCGCCAATCGAATTCAACCCTTTATTATAGTTTTTATTTACTTTCTTGTTCTTTAAATTTTTATATTTAAATTATAATTTTTAATTTTAATTGATGTAAAATTTATTTTTATATCCTTTAAATTTTTTATCTTTATTTTTATTGCATATAGATGCTAAGATCTAGATAGTAGATTTTAGTACCTAAATTTATTTTTATATAATTTTAATTTTATTTTTTGACTTCAATTTTTTTCTCAAATATTTTTTTTCTTTTATAAAGTTAAATATTTTAAAATTTAAAATACTATCTTCTCCATGGATTCGACCCAATTCGCTATTTTCTATATATTTTTAATTATTTTAAGAAATTAGATATTTAAATTAATAAACATGGTATCTTAATGATAACATTGTGCTCTATCAAGCTTGCATGCCCCATGAAGATAAGCCTTAGCTTAATCCATGTATTTGATTATATTTTTTTTTTCTATTATGGTATTAACATCATCACCAGTGTTTCGATCTTAGCCCTATGAATACGAGGGATTTTTCGAATAAGTGGTACCAGAGCGAGTAGTATCACAACACAAGGCCCAGGCTCTAGCAAATATCTTTATGAAGAGTACACTCCTCAAGGAGATCGAGGCTATATCCGAATCTTTTGCTTAGTACTTGCAATCCCATGGATATTGCATGTCGATGAATCATCCAATATTGGAGGCATAGGGCTGGGTTGATTCTTGCCAGTATCGATGGCATTGTAGCAAAGCAAGCCCTCCATTTCAGCTTCAAGTCTTCAAATAATGAAGCACTCTTGGTCGAGCAAAGGCTCTCTTGAGGGCTCAAAGTTTTGTACCTTCACATCCTTAGTGACTCCTAACTATTGGTTGGCTAGGATTGAGGAGAGTACGAGGTGGAGGCACCCTTCATAGGAAAGTATCTACAAAAGGTACAAGAAATAATTTTTTTAATAAAAAATTAAGATTTTGCATATACCCATATTGGAGATTGCCTAAGCAGATTTGTTGTTGAAGCTATCAAGCTTAGAATATGCTAATATTCAAAGGCCGGCCTATATGGAATCTTTGATATGCCCAGCATTAAGGAGGAGCCAACCCAAGTAATGTAGGTGGACCATAAACCTAGTTAGATGGACTGATTGATTAGGTATTTGTAAGATGGGTCACTATCGAAGATCAGACTAAAGCCTAAAGAGTCAAGTTCGGTCCATGCGGTATGTGATTCTCGAGGAAAAGCTCTATAAGTGATCCTTCTCCATGCCTCTCCTTCGATGTCTCCAACCCTTTGAGGTTGAGTATGCCCTACGTGAGGTCTACAAAGGCATCTACAGCAACCACTTGTAGGGTAGGGCCTTAGCATACAAGGTCCTACAGCAAGGATTCTACTAGTCGAGCTTCTATTAGGACATGATCAAGTTTGTGAAGCATTATAATTAGTGCCAACGATACACAAGCATTCAACATCTATCAGTAGCTATGTTCTCTCCAATTAGCTTTCCTTGATTGTTCGCTCGGTGAGGAATGGATATCCTTGGCCCTTTTCCATAGGTTACTAATAATTTTTTTTTTATTATGGTAATTGACTACTTCACCAAGTAGGTCGAGGCCAAGCCACTTGCCTAAATTACAAGAAGAACTCTCATGACTTTATCTAGAATAGCATCATTTATTGCTTCAGCTTGCCTCAGGTCATCGTAACTAATAATGGTTGAAAATTTAACAATGCCTCCTTTTGAGAGTTCTAGCAGGATGTTTATATTGACCACCACTTTACTTCTATCAGGCATTCCTTAACAAATGAAGAAGTCGAGGTGACCCACTGTGTGAGGATTTGTGGTGCTCCTAAGCCTTGGGAGGCCATGGAAGGAGTGACGATGATGGCTTCGGAGATTTTAGGAGCTTGGTTGGTACTTCAGAGATCTAGGACATAAGGTGAAGTAAGAAATCAAAGTAGAAAAAAGATTTTTTGTAGGTTAGCTAGCTCAGTTCAAAATTGGATCGGCTAAGTCTCAGAGCATAGGCAAAATAGAGAGTTGAGCATTCAAAATTGCTGGCACGACACAGAATTAGGCCGACTCAATTTTAGACTGAGCCAACCTAGTAAAACTTAGCCAGCTCAGTGCTGAGATTGAGCCGGCTCAGTGCGTGGGTAGAGTTATGCGAGGGTCTATTTTATGCTAAGATCTGGATTGATCCTAGGGTCTTAAGGCCTGGTTTAAGAGGTCTTAAGGGAGCTAACTCATGTTTAGGTTGGGTCTAGATCTAGAGGATGAGAGCATGGAAGACATTGGTGTATATGGACTTGGAGAGTGCTTTTATGTATTGGGTTAGCCAGTAGATTTTTTGGTCGGACCTAATTGAAGGGAAATCCTAATTTTTCGGACCAGGTTCGTTCAGATCTGATTGGATCAAGAGATATATTTCAAAAAAATTTTTCTTTGATCCAAATTAGATCTAAGATATTTTAGATCTAATCTTTATTATTCTAATAATCAAAATAAAATATAGTTAAATTAAATTAGATTTAATTTACCTTGATGTAGGGTAATCCTATTACCTGTTGATGATCCTGTAAGTAGTGGAAGGTTCTGGATTTAACCACGCAAGTGCTTGGCCTCTACCAGTATCCACTCAGACTGAATCTGGAGATCCTCTTCTTCTCTATCACATCTCCAAAAATTAGATCTGAATCTAATTTGGAGAATCTTCAAAATAACTTTCGAAGATCAGCAGTTGTCCTTTGCAGTAGCGCGGCCTTCTAGCTTTTTGTCGCCTTTCTCTCATCTAGATTGCATCCCATGGATCCCAAACTACTTTGGGCATGGAGAGGAGAGGGAGAAGATGGTCTTAGCATGGAGGAGGAGGAGAGAGGCAGCCTTAGGGCATGGAGAATTGTATTCATGTTTTGAGTTGGGCGCAGGGTCTTATTTATAGACTATTCATGATCCAACTCCTCTTCTTGCCAACCAATCACAATCCTTTGTGAAATCAGATCTAAATCTGATTGATGGGAAAAAAGTCCCCTGGATTCATCCTTAGATGGCGCCTAATACCAGTCAAACTTGGTTCTTAGGAGAAGTATAATCAAAATCCAAAAAGGAGATGGAGTCCCTATCCAATAGGGACTCCTAGGCGCCTCCTGCTTGGGCACATGCCAAGGGTGGCTTGCGCCCTCTTTCTTGCTAGGTTCTAGTAGGGGGACAAGCCCCCACCAGCTCTCCAATAGGTGCATGACACGTGGACAGAAGTCAAAGTATCAATAGTCAACATTTGACCAGTCAAAAGTCAACTTTTGACCAAAGTCAAAGGACAAGAAATGGCAGGTGACCAAAAATGGTAGGTATTATCTTACAAAATAAGACAACCATTTTTTGATCTGGACAGGCTCCTGTCAGATCAAGTGAAGGCCTCTGATCGAGCACAAACTCCTTTGGCTCAGTCAGGATAATTATTTATGATAGTAAAAGAAGAACGTTAGGTTCAATCGAGTGCTAGCACAATTTCCTTGAACCTAATTGAATCTCATTCAGATCAATTGAACTGGATTAGTTCAATTGATGATCACCAGATTCAAACCCTTGTTTGTGTGACCCAAGTTAGATTCAGTTCTATATGGTAATGGGATATGTCATGATCTCTATCATCGACATCATCGAAACTCCTTTCGATGGATCAGAACTCTTCTGATTCGAACAGCTAGAATGATCGATCATCTAAATCATTCTAATTGCTCCCAAAATCCACCAGTGACACCTAGCAGTATATGGTGGCAACCCATCAGAGCTGAATGCGAACCTCTTGGTGCAGCTACCTGTGTGATTAAGTTCTTCTATCTTGAGCCCGATCAGATTAGGGTTAAGGTGAACTCGTCAAACCCTAGTCTCTGTCATATGATGTAATCATTCGATTCAAGTCCGATGTGAAAATCTAAATAGAAACTCTTTCTATTATTTCACTCTGCCATGGCCATGGGCTTCTGGACTTGATTCTCATGATCATCATAGGGCTGCTCCTCTACCACCGAGGTAGATAGATTCCATCTTGATGCAATCCAGTTCCTACAATGAACATGCTATAGCCAACATACACCTCAGGGTTTCGATATGGCTAGGAGACCGAGTTATGGTGTAGTCAAACTATAACACCCTCAAGGTGAACTACCGATGCACCTCAGGTCAAAGAACCAGACACACCACTGCAGCATCGAGTCAGTCATTGACGAGAAGGTAGACTTCCTAATGACTACTCGAGGTGGTCACGCTCAGTGCCCTCATTCTCTAACGAGTACCTGTACTCTCGCTCCGGTGTCTCCACACCGTAGACTCAAGACTCATCTACTAAAGAGAAGTGATTGTACACCAACCTTCCGGATCAATCACCATCCTCGTGATGATCCTATGGTCGGGAGCATTTTATGAGTTAATAATGATTATTCATGTCTTAAATTTTCAACTCTTGAAAATATGAATTATCATTACCATTAACTCAAAGGATGTATCACAGACACTAAATACACATATGTGATAGAAAATAACCCATTTTATTGATTTATAGTCAAAATTATAATTTTGCCCCTAGAAGTGTATTACAAGTGTCAGCCAATTCTGGCTTCTAGGGCACATATATCTAACAATCTCCCACTTATCCTAAAGCCAATTGGCTACAAGTCTAAGTCCCATCTTCTCAAGGTGGGCTTCGATCTTCTGCTGGCCCAACGGCTTTGTAAGTGGGTCTGCCACATTGTCTGTGGAGTCGACTCTCTTGACCTCGACGTAACCCTTCTCGAGGTAATCGCGGATGAGGTGGTATCGCCGCTCAATATGCTTGGATTTTCTGGTGAGACCTCGGCTCCTTAGCAAGGGCTATGGCGCCATTGTTGTCGCAGTATAGAGGAATGGCATCTGATGGCATTACTCCGATTTCTACAGCAAACTTCTTATACCAGAATGCTTCCTTCGCAGCCTCTGATGCAGTGATATATTCTGCTTCCATGGTGGAATCTGCTATCATGGTTTGCTTGGAACTCTTCCAGCTGACAGCACCACCATTGCACACAAACAGACTCCCAGATGTCGACTTTCGATCATCTATATCGGACATGAAATCCGAGTCTGTGTATCCCTTAGACTTGGAGTTCTCCGTTACCAAAGACCAACATCATATCCTTAGTTCTTCTCAAGTACTTAAGGATACATTTCACAGAAGTCCAGTGTTCTTCACCTAGATTTGACTGATATCTGCTTGTGACACTCACAGCATGGGCTATATCAGGTCGTGTACATAGCATGGCATACATGAGGCTCCCTATTGCAGAAGCATAAGGGATCTTGCTCATGCGTTCTATTTCCTCAGGTGTGCTAGGGCACATCTTCTTGGAAAGATGAATACCATGTCTGAAGGTATTAATCCCCTCTTAGAGTTTTCCATACTAAACCTCTTTAGTACTTCCTCTATGTACATCTTCTATGAAAGTCCTAGCATCCTATTCGGTCTATCCCTATAGACCTTAATTCCTAGAATAAAGGATGCTTCACCTAGGTCTTTCATGGAGAATTCCTTGGACAACCATATTTTGACTGTCGTCAATCATGGGAATATCATTCCCAATAAGGAGGATGTCATCCACGTACAATACGAGGAAGACAACAGCGCTCCCACTGACCTTTTTGAAGACACACGGTTCCTCTTCATTTTTGATGAAACCAAACATTTTGATCACATCATTGAAATGAGTGTTCCAGCTCCGAGATGCTTGCTTAAGTCCATATATGGACCTTTGCAGCTTGCAAACCTTGTGATCAGTATCACTGGATGTGAAACCTAGCGGCTGTTCCATATAGATATCTTCCTCAAGATATCCATTTAAGAATGCCATTTTCACATCCATTTGCCATATTTCATAATCGAAATAGGCTGCAATGGCAAGCAATGTATGGATGGATTTTAGCATAGCCACTGGAGAAAAGGTATCCTGATAGTCAATGCCTTCGCGTTGACTATAACCTTTTGCCACTAGTCTAGCCTTGAATGTCTCCACACATTCCATCTGCACCAATCTTTCTCTTGAAGATCCATTTACACCCAATAGGTACTATACCTTCTGGTGGATCTACCAAGGTCCAGACTTGGTTTGAGTGCATCGAGTCAATTTCTGACTGCATTGCCTCTAGCCATTTCTCGGAGTCGATATCTGATATCGCCTCGTTGTAGGTTTTGGGATCATCACCATGAGCACCATTACCTACGAGGAATATTTTCTCTACTTTCTCTGAAATAATACCTAAGTATCTTTCAAGGAGATGGAAAAACTCTTTCCGATCTATCGAGGTGGAGGAGGTAGTGTTCTTATTGGCTCAACCTGATTTGGTTCCAATTGGTCCTTAGCTCGTTGTACTTGTGAGACTTTCTCATCAAGCTTAATCTGCTTTCCAATGCCGCTATCTTGAATAAACTATTTTTCAAGAAAGATGGCATGTCGACTCACAATCACATTGTGGTCTTCTGGAATGTAGAAATAGTATCCTAATGACTCTTTAGGATATCCTATGAATCGAGCTCTAAAGGACCTAAACTCTAACTTGTCCGCTTGTTGTCTTTTGACATGAGCCGGACAACCCCAAATTCTGAGATGACTCAGACTTGGTTTCTTACCATGCCATATCTCATACGGTGTGGTAGGAACGGTTTTAGAGGAACCCTATTCAGTAGATAAATTGAAGTTAACAATGAGTGTCCCCAAAGAAAATTAGGAAGGTCTGTGAAGCTCATCATGGATCGAACCATATCCAATAGAGTCCGATTTCTCCATTCTGAAACCCCGTTGAGTTGAGGTATTCCTGGTGGAGTCCATTGAGAGACTATGCCATTTTCCTTGAGATAGTCTAGGAAATTCTCGACTAAGGTATTCACCTCCTCGATCTGATCGAAGAATCTTAATGGGATTTTTTCAGTTTATTTTTCTACTTCATGTCTGAATTCTTTGAACTTTTCAAAAGCTTCAGACTTGTGTCTCATAAGATACACATACCCATACCTAGACAGATCATCGGTAAAGGTAATGAAGTAGACAAAATTGCCTCTAGCCGGCACATCAAATGGGCCGCACACATCAGTATGTACTAGGGCAAGAAGATCTGTGGCCCTCTCCCCATGTCCAACAAAAGGGAGTTTAGTCATTTTGCCTTGAAGACAAGATTCACAAGTTGGATATGACTCGGAAGTCAATGGACTCAATAGCCCAATTTTCTCCAATTTGTTGATCCTATCTTCTGCTATATGACCTAATCTCAGGTGCCATAGATATCTATCGTTTGGACTATCCCTAGGTCATTTGGCATTCTTATTTTGCTCGATAGTTAGAACAGATACATCAATATGTAGCTGATAAAGATCGTTAATAAGAAAATCATTTGCAATTTTATTTCTTTCATAAAGAATCTTATAATGGTTCTTAAGGAAGGTAATCATATAGCCTTCTCGTGCTAAGTATGAAACAAAAATCAAATTTCTGCTAGCTGCAGGCACATAACAATAGTCTTTCAAAACTCAGTCTAAATCAGATGGTAATCGAAGAGGATATGTTCCCACTACCACTACAGTAACTTTTGCTTCATTATCGATGCATAGGATCATGTCTCCATCCCTCAGCCTCCTGCTATCCGTAAGATCCTGCATGGAAGTGCACAGATGAGCACTAAAACCAAAGTCAAGCATCCAACTGGATGCAAAAAAAATCGTAAGGTTTGACTCAATAACGAGCATACCTCCAAAAGGACCTTCCTTCTTGTTCTTCAGGGTGGCTAGGTAAGTAGGGCAGTTCCACTTTCAGTGGCCGTCGCTGTTATAATGGAAACACTTTCCTTTAGCAGCGGTTTCATCTTCAGCTTTGCCTTCTTCTTCTTTCCTCCTTCCACTTTCTGCTTTTTCACAGACTTTTTTTTCTTTTCAGAAGACTTTCTTTTGGAAGAAGTTCATTTCCATAGCAAGAACTGAGCCTTTAGAACCTTTCATAGAAAGCTCAGCGGTGACCAGCATGTTCATTAATTCGGCCAAGAAATTTTGAAGTTTATGCATATGGTAATTCATGATGAATTGCCCATATGCATCAGTCAAGGATTGCAGAATAATATCATTCTGCAGATCCAAGTCTAACTTCACACCGAGCTTCTCAAGCTCTTTCAAGTCCTTTGATCATCATCAGACAGTGATCTTGGACTGACTGCCCATCACGCATCTTAGCCTTAAAAAGTCATTTCGTGACTTGATACTTGGCTGCACGACTCTGTTCACCAAACATCTCCTATAGGTGAGCCAACATTTGGCGAGCAGTCCCTGATATCTTCATGTTGGCAGCTGGAGCTCATCAGACATCGAGCCCAACATGTAATATCTGGCCTTATTATCTTCGTCTATCCATTTTTTCAGAGACGCTCTCTGTTCAGTGGATGGACGGGCTGGTAAGGTGGGAGGGATCCTTGATCCAATACATGTGTTAACTTCTTGGAATCCAAAATAATTTTGTAGTTTCTGAGTCAATCTTTATAATTGGATTCGGTCAGTCTATGTGTGTCCAGGATACGTGCTAATGGGTTGGACGCAGACATTTTCCTACAGAGAGTCAAAGATTCTAGTTAGATACTATAATTATGACTTGACCAATTTATTTAAAAATTTTATTTTTAAATAAATTAGCTTTCACTATTTTCTTGGATCCCTACACTCTCTCTATAGAGATGCAAAAATCTTCATGATTAATGATTTCTAGTGGGTGGTGCAGTCTCACCAACTGACTCATCACCTCACCTAACAGTTATTGGTGATGGGTTAGCCAATGAGTGAACAACTCTTGTTCAATGATTCTCTAATCATGGTGCACCCAAACTTGGTCTCTAATTCATGAATCTCACCGTATCCAAAATATTGATCCACTCCTTAGTTAAGTCAGACCCACCATTTGCATAGACTGGATTTCTAATTGAGTCTCTCACCGTATCCAAAATATTGAGCCCAACTCATCCTCCAACCCATAGCATCCAATGCCTAATAGACATGGTTGCGTCTTTCTGATGCAACTGAGCCACTGTATCCAGTTGAGAACAATCAACCTCGGAAAGGGTCCGCACATCTACAATGGTGGAAGACCTCAGACTTAATCTTTTCTTAGGGAGAATTGATTCAGGTCTCATTAAACTAGACTTGTCATAGTCATAACAATTATGACTAACCTAGTGGCATGGGTTAGCTCGGATTATTGACCACCTCAGATCAGAACTGATGTCAACAGATATGGCCAGGTAAGTGAGATCGATGGAAGGGATATGCCATTAACTCGTACAAGAACGCATTCAGGTCGAGTAGCTTCCCAATTAAAAACCAGTCGATCGTATGTGCCAAACTTACCTTAGACACCAAATTATTGAGTCAGAACCAATTGGGTTAGCCTACAATCCAGACTCTAACCTCTGAGCCTAATTAGGTCTTGCTTGATCGTGACTCGATCTTGACCCAGACTTAATCCTATTAGGCTGGTCAATTTAAGCATTGTTGATCCCATCTAACCAACTCTTGATTCGGTTTGATCAACCGCTTAGACCTAATTGAGCTACCCAAGCCCAAACCCAGTATTATGAATATGTCTTAGATCTAAAATTCTTAATTTTAGACCTAATTAATATTTCATAATCTTAATTCTTAATTAAGTAGGGTTCATAAATAAAATATGCACAATAAATCCTAGGATTTCAGGATCTAGGGTTTTGCAGAAAGTAAGTTTTGGGTTTTCTGATTAAGGACGAACGTGCAGCACCCCTACACATCATAAGAACACCCCATCAGATGGAAGGAGAGGGCCTTTAAACCCTTCTTCATTCTTATGATCGGACGGCCAAGAGAAATGCCTTAATCAGGAACATGTAATACTACAAAACAGTTTTAGATCTATATCATATATCTCATATACAAATTAGATCTAATCATGGCATATTTTGCATACATCTCATGTATCAAATCATGCATATTTTCAGATCTAAATTATCTCATAATAATCTAAAAAATTAGATTTAAATTAATCTTATCAAAATAAACTCTAATCTAGACAACTATGTAGAACTATTCTATGACTAGTCTAGACATGCATCAATCATATCTCATATGATGTTAAAATTAAATAATTTTTATTTACTATTTTTTAGATGTTATTATAATAATTATAATATCAAAATATAGTAAATAAATAGATCTAAAATATGATTTAATTAGATTAAATTGAAAACATGTAAGACTATTCTATAGAATTATTCTATTTTAGAACTAGTCATGCATATTTTCTAATCTTAGATTCAAATCATTCAATTTTAATTTTTTTGATTTTAGATCTGATCACATCTCATATAACATCTAAAATTACTTATTTTTTGATTAAAATAAATTTAAAATTAGATCTAAACATTTTAGAACCTTGGCTCTGATACCAGTTGAAGAAAAATCCTGATTTCCTGAACCAGATTCGTTCAGATCTAATTGGATCAAGAGATATATTTCAAAATTTTTTTTCTTTGATCCAAATTAGATCTAAAATATTTTAGATTTGATCTTTATTATTCTAATAATTAAAATAAAATATTAATAAATTAAATTAGATTTAATTTACCTTTATGTAGGGTAATCCTATTACCCGTTGATGATACTGTAAGCAGCGAAAGGTTCTGGATCTAGCCATGCAAGTGCCTGGTCTCTATCGGTATCCACTTGGGCTGAATCTAGAGATCCTCTTCTTCTCTATCATATCTCTAAAAATTAGATCTAAATCTGATTTGGAGGATCTTCAAAACAACTTTCAAAGATCAGCAGTTGTCCTTTGCAGCAGCGCAACCTTCTAGCTTTCTGTTGCCTTTCTCTCGCCTAGATTGCACCAACTTGGATCTCAAACTACTTTGAGCATGGAGAGGAGAGGGAGAAGATGGTCTTGGCATGGAGGAGGAGGAGAGAGGCAGCCTTGGGGCATGGAGAATTGTATTCATGTTTTGAGTTGGGCGTAGGGTCTTATTTATAGACTATGCGTGATCCAACTCCTCTTCTTCCCAATGAATCACAACCCTTTGTGAAATCAAATCTAAATCTGATTGGTGGGAATAGAGTCCCTCAGATTCATCCTTAGATGGTTCTAAGACTAGTCAAACTTGGTTCTTAGGAGAAGTCTAATCAAAATCCAAAAAGGAGATGGAGTCCCTATCCATCAGGGACTCCTGGGTGCCTCCTGCTTGGGCACACACTAAGGGTGGCGTGTGCCCTCCTCCTTGCCAGGTTCTGGCAGTGGGACAAGTCTCCACCAGCTCTCTAATAGGTGCGTGACATGTGGATAGAAGTCAAAGTATCAATGATCAACATTTGATCAGTCAAAGGTCAACTTTTGACCAAAGTCAAAGGATGAGAAATGACAGGTGACCAAAAATGGCAGGTATTGTCTTACAAAATAAGATAACCCTTTTCTGATCTGGACAGGCTCCAGTCAGACCAAGTGAAGGCCTCTGATCCAGCACAAACTCCTTTGGCTCAGTCAGGATAACTATTTATGATAGTAAAAGAAGAACGTTAGGTTCAATCGAGTGCTAGCATGATTTCCTTGAACCTAATTGAATCTCATTCAGATCAATTGAACTAGATTAGTTCAATTGATGATCACCAGATTCAAACCCTTGTTTGTGTGATCCTAGTTAGGTTTAGTTCTGTATGGTAATGGGATATGTCATGATCTCTATCATCGACATCATCGAAACTCCTTTCGATGGATCAGAACTTTTCTAATTCGAACAGCTAGAATGATCGATCATCTAAATCATTCTAATTGCTCCCAAAATCCACCAGTGACACCTAGCAGTATATGGTGGCAACCCATCAGAGCTGAATGCGAACCTCTTGGTGCAGCTACCTGTGTGATTAAGTTCTTCTATCTTGAGCCCCGATCAGATTAGGGTTAAGGTGAACTCGTCAAACCCTAGTTTCTATCATATGATGTAATCATTTGATTCAAGTTCGATGTGAAAATCTAAATAGAAACTCTTTCTATTATTTCACTCTACCATGGCCATGGGCTTCTGGACTTGATTCTCATGATCATCATAGGGTTGCTCCTCTACCACCGAGGTAGATAGATTCCATCTTGATGCAATCCAGTTTCTATAATGAACATGTCATAGCCAACATACACCTCAGGATTTTATGTGGCTAGGAGATCGAGTAATGGTGTAGTTAAACTATAACACCCTCAAGATGAACTGCCGATGCACCTCAGGTCAAGGAATCAGACACACCACTGCAGCATTGAGTCAGTCATTGACGAGAAGGTAGACTTCCGAATGACTACTCGAGGTGGTCATGCTCAGTGCCCTCGTTCTCTAATGAGTATCTGTACTCTCGCTCCGATGTCTTTACATCGTAGACTTAAGACTCATCTACTAAAGAGAAGCGATTGTACACCAACCTTTCGGATCAATCACCATCCTCGTGATGATCCTCTAGTCGGAAGCATTTTATGAGTTAATAATGATTATTCATGTCTTAAATTTTCAACTCTTGAAAATATGAATTATCATTACCATTAACTCAAAGGATGTATCATAGACACTAAATACACATATATGATAGAAAATAATCTATTTTATTGATAATAGTTAAAATTATAATTTTACCCCTAGAAGTGTATTACAAGTGTCAGTCAATTCGGGCTTCTAGGGCACATATATCTAACACTAATGGCTATGTATAAATACATAAATTATTTTAGGATTTTAAAGGTTGGAATCAATATAGATCTTTTTTTCCTTAATTTTCTCTTCTTCTCTTCTCTCTAGAGTTGCTGCCCCAGGGTTCTTAAAGAAGCCCTAGAGAAGGGGGCATCTCCCTCAAGCCCAAGAAGGATGGTACCCCATCATAGATCAAGATGTTGGATCTATGGTTTGCTGTCTATAGAGAACATCATAGGTTCCTTCAGATCAATGCTAAAGATCAGGAGCTTCTACAATATGGTATCGATACTTGTGATGTCAAGGATGATTGACATTCAAGCGATATCATGGATCCACAATTTGGTATCAGAGCTAGGTGATGTCTAAAATATTATGGATGATAATATGGTATTAAAGCCTGGTTTTAGAGCTTGATGGTGCATAGAAGGGAAGAAGAAGTCATACAAGATGAAATCAAAAATTCTGCATAAGGATTCCATGGCATGTCTTAAATCTACCTTATTGTTATTATGGTTTGGCCAATCGGGAGTAGCGAGTTGAAGGTGGAGGTTGAGAGGATTAATGAAAAAAAAATTTTCTGAGATGGAAGGATTGGGTGCATGATTTGCTGATCGATCTTGGTGGAAAGAAAGGGCTATATGATGGTTATGTGATAGGCAGGGAGCGCTGGAGTGCTGTAGTAGCATTTTCCTGAAGATGCAGAGCGGAGAGAGGCTCGGTGATGCAGCAGCCGAGGAAGGTATCTCAATAGAGAGTATCAAGATTCTCTAGGAAGATGGACAGTGTAGGGCTGTTGAAGAGAGGTTTTTCAAAAGGTAATGGTCAAAGGAAGGCTGAAGAAGTGACTATATGTCCTTCGGTATCAGGAAGGTGGAGAAAGTAGTCGGAAATGTATTCAACGGTTCGATCAGAGCATAGATTTATGGAGCCTTGGAGATGATGGAGATGGATGATCCGTGGAGGTCCAGTAGGTTAGGACTGGGCGACTGTAAAGCGGCATAGAGATGAGTCAGAGAATGCTGGAGTACTATAGGAGCGCTACTCTAGAGGCATAAGGGCTGAGAGAGGCTCGACGGTGTAGCAACCGAGGAGTGTATCTCAATAGAGTATGTTAGGAGGTTCTTAGAGAGATTGGGAGTAGGTCTCAGGGAGAGCCAAGAGGTCTTAGAGAGCACCAGGAGGTCTCTAGCAATCAGAACTACCATGGATCAAGTTTCTTCTACAGGAGCACCAAGGAGAATCGTGGTTTAGGTGGAGGATGGTTCTCCAGGTGCAACTGAAGTGATGGTTGGTGTAGGGGCAGAAGAGAAGGACTAGGGTGGAATTTCCTAGGATTTAGTTACTAGATTTAGAAGAGTTAGATGAGCTCTTAGATTTTGGAGGTGCCAATGGATTGCGGAGGTATCCGAGATAGCTTCGAAGAGGACCATAAAGTGCGTAGGGTTCGAAGGGGCAGCAATGGTATTCGAGGTGCAGCGGCAGGCTCAGCAGTACAGCATTGAGTGGTTGGCCTCGAGGGACTCGGGCATAGAGTCGACTTCTATGGCATTAGATGGACTTTGGATATAAGTGGAGCTCCATAGTGGTGGCTTCATAAGTGAAGAAAAAATTTGGCATAAGTTTAGAGCATCGATGATGCATAGTTTCAGATAGAGCGGCATGTGTAGGTGGACAGACATAGCTTTGAGGAGATCGTGTCAAGTGGTATAGTATGTGCTGGTGCAGAAATGTTGTAGGTTCTCTAGAAAAGTTCAGAGAAAGTGATGCAGCTGCTAAGCAGAAGGGATCCTACAATTTTAGAGTGGTGCCAAGAAGCAAGCACAGGTCTTCAGCAGTGGAGGCGATCATCCCAAAGCCTTAAAGATAAATAACAGCTGAAGTGGATAGATGGAGGTGATGTTTACATAGGTACTGTCGAGTGCACAGGGATAGTTGGATCATGCAGGAGGGCATTACTGAGGGACTTGCCAAGGCTTGGAGCACCAAGGTGGAGATTGTGAGGATTTATGGTGCTCCCAATTTTTGGAAGGCCATGGGAGGAGTCACGGTGATAGCTCTGAAGATTTCAAGGGCTTGATTGGTGCTTCGGAGATTTGAGACATAAGATGAAGCAAGGAACCAAAGCTGGAGAATCAAGACTGTAGAAAGAAGATTTTCTATAGGTTAGCCAGCTCAATCCAAAACTAGATAGGCTAAGTCTCAAAGCATAGGTAAAATAGAGAGCTGAGCATTCGGGACTGCTGGTATGATACAGAACTAGATCAACTTAGTTTTAGACTGAGCCAACCCAGTGAAACTTAGTCGGCTCAGTGCTGAGACTGAGCTAGCTCAGTGCATGGGCAGAGTTACGTAAGGGTCTATTTTGGGCTAGGGTCTAGGTTGATCCTATGGTCTTAAGGCCTTATTCAAGAGGTCTTAAGAAAGTTAACTCATGTATGGATTGGGTCTAGATCCAGAGGATGAGAGCATGGGAGACATGGGTGTACATAGGTTCGATGAGTGCTTTCATGTATTGGGTTAGCTAGGGAAGTTTTTGGTCGGACCTAATGGCTATGTATAAATACATAGATTGTATTAGGGTTTTAAAGGTTGGAATCAATACAGATTTTTTTCTTCCTCAATTCTCTCTTCTTCTCTTCTGTCTAGAGTTGCCGCCCCAGGTTTCTTGAAGAAGCCCTAGAGAAGGGGGCATCTCCCTTAAGCCCAAGGGGGGAGACATCCCATCACAGATCCAGGTGTTGGATCTATGTTTTGCTGCTCATAAAGAACATCATAGGTTCCTTCAGGTCCATGCTAAAGATTAGGAGCTTCCACAACATGGTATCGGTGCTTATGATGTCAAAGATGATTGATATTCGAGCGATATCATGGGTCTACAATTTTGTATCAGAGCTAGGTGATGCCTGGGATGTTGTGGATAGCAATAAACTGGACCATCCTTCAAGGCTTGATGATTTGGTTGGACAAGGCCAAAGAACTCTAAGTAGATAAATTATATAGTATTCTTTGGGCCTACCACACCACATCAACTTCTGAAGGGTGAAACATTGTTCAATCTTACCTTCAGAATTGAAGCAGTCATCTTGATGGAGATAGGCTTGCCTTCGCACCAGGTGGAGGCCTTCAATGCTCAAAGGAATTTACAAGACCTATGGGCAAACCTACATATTCTAAAAGAAGTCTGAGAGAAAGTGCAAGTCCAAATGGTGCAATACCAGTGATGCATCACATGCTACTTCAACACTAAGGTGAAAAAGAAGCACTTTCGACTTGGAGACCTAAAGCTCAAGAGGGCTGAAGTCAGTCAGCCAACTAAACAAGGGAAGCTTTCACTTAACTAGAAAGGACCTTACCATGTTGCAAAGGTACTATGTTTTGGAGCCTATTATCTGGAGTAGTTGGATAGGACACCTCTCCTTCATAGCTAGAATTCTGCTAATATCTGGCATTACTATCAATAAGGTGCATCATGTAAAGCTGATCCTATAATAAAACTCTAATTTTTTTGTGCAAAAGAAATATTGTTGAATAAAGCAATTCGAAGAAGCAAATCCTTAGGCCCAGCCAACTGGAGAGGTAGAACATGTGAAAAGTCATCTTCCTCTCAGATAAGGTCTGAGGACTAGACTAAGAAAACCTCGGATGAGCTACATGCCCTAGATAAGGTTTGAGGACTAGTCTTGGATGAGCTATGTGATGGAAAAATTGTAAGGCATTTAGCGTGCATTTCGAAACTTTTTCAAAAAAATTATAGTAGAAAACTAAGATTAATCTAATTAATCTACACATGCATATGATCTAATCATAAAAATATCCTACTCTAGGATCTTAACATGATACATATGCAATTAGAAAAATTCAAAAATAAAAAGTAGTAAATAGTAAATTCTATTTACTACTTTACACTACTCATATTCAGAACATGATACCTATGTGTGGATAGACAATCACTGTAATCAAAACCTCGAACAAGAGCTCCTCTCATTATGATGCAGCCATATAGAGCATCTGGCCTCTATGGATCGTCCACACAAGGCTTTAGATCCCAATCAACTCCTCTGGAGTGCTAGCTCCTCACCGAAATCTTTAACAATTGATGTAGATCAATCTCGATCGATCTCCTTCTGATCATCTAGATGTTTTAGAAGTTTAAGAAGAATAGTAGGTAGGATGAGGAAGATCTCTAGAAAGTTTTGTGTGGTTGTGATACTCATAGCTCTTAATCTTTCTTCTCGAACCCTAGGTCAAAATCCTAGGGCGGCACACACCCAAAACCCTTGCACCTCTCTCTAGATTTTTCATCTCAAGAAAACTCTTAGGTTTCACATGTAGATGGAAGTGTTTCATGCCCAGAAGGATACTTCTTAAGATGGTGCATGGCCCCCCCTTCTCAAATCCTTTTAAAATGTGCGACAAGATGGAGAAAACACATGGATAGATGAGGATAACACTAGATTGGTTACCCCTTGAATTTAAATCCCATTTGAATTCAAGCTTTAACTAACTAATCTTCATCCACTTGGGGCATGAAGAGAATGCCGTGAGGCTCTATAGGTGCATGGAAAACCAACGAGAATCTGAATTCTCATGGAGATATGGGGTGGTGGTCAAAGGTCATGGCGCAAGGGAGAGAAGTCCAATCCTTTATCCTCTTGGACTTAATCTCTTATCCAATTAAGTCTCTAACCAAACTTATTTGGATAGACCTAATTAGATGAAAATAAATCTAATCAAATTAGGCTTAAACCATCTCAATTAATTTTTAATTAAATTCAAAATTAATTGAGCCCAACCCCTAATCAAATCAGGGACCAATCTTTCTTAGCGATTAGGTCATCTCATAACCTAATTGGTACAAACCTAATTGAATTCAATTCAATTAGACTTAATCCAAAATTAATCACTTAATTAAATTAAGTTAATTAATAATCAAATCACTAATTAATCCTTCCATAAACTCAAAGTTCCAATCCCATTCCTATGGAACTCTTGATCAGAGAGTCTCAAACCAGTGGGACTCTTGATCCTAGAGTCCTAGTCTAGTGTAACTCATGATCATAGAGTTCTAGACCAGTAAAACTCTTGATTATAGATTCTTAGACTAGTAGGGCTTAGAGTTTCAATGCAGTAGGACTCTTGATCATAGAGTTTTAGTTTGGTGGGACTCTTGATCATTGAGTCCCAGTCTAATAGGACTCAGCATCAGCCATCAGATCAGGTAGAAATATCTAATATATGTGACTCACTAGATTCGAATCCAAGTTAGTAGTATAGGAATAAATTTCTATACCAATCCATGTGACCATCTAGCAATGGTACCCGATGTTGGGATAGGTCAAATAGTGGCAATGCAACATTCAAAACCTACTAGAATATGACTACCGTATAATTCATCTCTTTGATATCTATGTTTAAGATGACATAAAGTTAAACTATTAACTTTAGAAAGGTACATCCATAATGTGCCTCAATACAATTAGTCTTGTGAGTCCTTACAAGGGCTATCCTAGCCAAGGCCTTGCTAAATTGAAACACAATGCAACACATCTGAAACCAGGAGTGGACAATCCTATCTTGACTCATACATTGACTTTTCAAGTACTTGACATGTCTAGAAACCTTCTATCATTGAATTAAAAATTTAGATAGTCTGGCACCATAGTACAATAAGTTTCTTGAAAGTCACCATGGTAATCTCAGATTAGAGGGACACCTATATCCATATCTCTTCGGAGCAAATTTTGATAGTAGAATACTCCAAAGTTGATCACATTCAATATAGATGTACCCCTATATCTCACCTACGTGCCATACTAATGTCTCACACTTCTTAGTTAAGAGGACAACCAACTCATATGGCACACAATGATCTACACTCGATAAATATTGTCATCCTAGGTAACAATGTATCATTTGATCATGAATAGATTTAAGGACTAAATGATAGATTCTTCTTTATCAATTTCAAATAGTCTTAAGTACTTTATCACAACATAGGAGTTCATTAAAGAAAGATGCATAACTTATGTTGAAAAAAGCTAGAATAAATATTTTATTCATAAATAATTTATTTATAATTATAAAAGATAGCTCAACCATCAATAGGCTAACGATTGGCATTGAAACATAATTTTCAACAAACTTTCACTTGGACTAAAGCCAATCGGTATAATATCGTATACTCATCTTCGACTTGTGATCATCGAACTGCTTTACTATAAGGGCTTTAATGAATGGATCAGCTAGGTTCTTCTTTCTATCGATCTTCTGAAGATTGATATCATCTCAATCCATGATCTTTCAAATAAGATGGTAGGGATGCAAAATATGCTTCATCTGCTGATGTGCTTTTGGTTCTTTCGCCTGAGCAATGACTTGAGTGCTATCATAGTAGAGCCAAATTGAACCATCGAGGAAGGGTGCCACTTCAAACTTGGTGATGAATTTTCTCTATCACATAGCTTTCTTGGCAGCATTGAATGCCTCGATGTACTCCTCCTCACAAACTGAGTCAATCACAGTGTGCCACTTGAAATTTTTTAGCCGATAGCTTCATCTTTTAGGATAAATACGTACTCCAATATACTTTTACTATTATCATGATCAGATTGAAAATTGAAGTCTATAAATCCCATAAGTTTTAAATCTATCTTACCATAAATAAGTCACTAGTTCTTAGTTTTTCTCAAATACTTAAGGATGGTTTTAACAACCTTTCAGTGGTTTTTTCCTGGATCAGATTGGTATCTACTCACTATCCCTAGTGAGTATTCTACATCTGATCTTGTATATGTCATGGCATATGTAATAGAATCCACTACCAAGGCATATGGTATTCTACTCATACACTATTTTTCTTGAGGTGTTGTCGGACAAACCCTCTTCGAGAGAGAAATTTCATGGCCTATTAAAAGATAGCCCTTTTTGAAAATCTTCATGCTGAACCACTTCAGCATAGTTTCTATGTACGTTGACTTAGACAATTCAAGCAATCTCTTAGATCTATCCCTTTAGATCTTCATTCCTATGATGTAGGATGCTTCTCACAAGTCCTTCATGGAAAATTAAGATGATAGCCAAATCCTTATTCTACTAAAATATATATATATTCCAAAGTCAATTATCAGCCTATCGATGGTTGATCTAATCATGTAATTATAAATAATTTATAATGAATAAAATATTTATTCTAGCTTTTTCATCATAAATGTACATCTTTTTTTTTAGAACTCCTGTGTTGTGATGAAGTTCTTAGGACTTTATAGATTCGATAAAGAAAAGATTTATTATTTAGTTTTTAAATTAGTTCATGATCAAATGATATATTATTATCTTGAATGATAATATTTATCGAGTATAGATCATTGTATACCATATAAGTTGGTTGTTCTCTTAATCAAGAAGTATATTGACACTAGTATGGCATGCAGGTAAAATGTAAAAGTACATCATCACTAAACATGATCAACTCTGGGGTATTTTACTATCAAGAATTACTCTGATGGGATATGGGTATAAATATCTCTTAGAGCTGAGATCATCATGGTGACTTACAAGCAACTCATTATGCTTTGGTGTCAGACTATCTAAATTTCTAATTCAGTAATAAAAAATTTTTGGATATAACCAAGTATTTGTAAAGTCAGTGTGTGATTAAGATGGAATTGATCGCTCCAAGAGCTTAGAGATAATGCATCACTATATTTCAATTTACCAAAACCTTAGCCAAGATAATCCATGTGATGGATTTGACATTTTAAAATATAATATGGCTGACTTATTTAGGATTGATAGATAAATCCTGAGTCATTCTTTAAGCATTCAGGATCAAAGGGATAAATTATATGATAACCATATTCACATGGATTCTAGAATATTATTTTATATACATTCGACTTATCCGACTATCGAGTACCATTGCTAGATAGTCACTTCTATTGGTACAAAAATTTATTTCTATACTACTAGCTTAGGTTCGAACCTATGGGATTACATACAATAGAGATTTCAATCTAATTAGATAGTGGATCAATGATTATGAATTATTTTAGGATCAAATAGTCAATACGATTGATGTTTGACGTAGTGCAAGTGTTGTAGGAAGATTAATTAGCAATTAGATTGCTAATTAGCTCAATATGATTGAGCATTAGGGATAAGATCGAATCTAATTGAATGAGATTCAATTAGGTTTGGTTTGAACTTGATTAGGTCAAGTCTAATTGGTTTATTGGATAAGCTAATTGCAAAGGAGATCAATTTCCTATTCTATTAGGATTTATGTGCACCTAATTTCTAATTAAATTAGAATTTAAACTATCATTAAATATAATTTAATTTGATTTAAATTGGCTTCTAGTTAGATTATGATCATCTTTAATTAGGTTTCCCTTAATTTGATTAGGCTTAAAAATTGGTTTGACCAATGAAAACTATAGAGTCCAGTTGGACTGGGACTCTCTCTCTTCTTTGGCACCTCCACTCCCCATGCCCATGCCCCTTAATCTTTATTTTTTGCATGAGATATCTCATGGCCGTGAGGTCCCATGCATGCCTTTTGAAATGGATTTGGGAATTAGTTTTGACTAGCTCAAAATAAGGAAGTTGTTTTGACCTAGAACACTATTTGATAGAGTTTATGATTCCCAAAACTCTATCTATTTAATGGTGCCAACTGTAATCAGATTTTGATCTGATATTGGCACAAAAAAGAAGGAATTTTAGAGTGCATTTTGGGTACCCCATTCCCAAAAGAAGGAGGTGCCCAAGAGTTGGGTGCCCCCTACAACTACCTTCATTGGACATGCTCTTTTAGGTATTTGACCTAGACAAGGACTCCTCATTATCTCCCTATTTAAGTAGAGGTTGGCATGAGATTTGAATATGAGTTTCATCATGCGATAACCTTTAGGCATGAAAATTTTGAGGTGCAAACACCTTGTGGGCGCGGGGTTTCTTTAGGACAAACCTAGTGCATGTCCTGGTGATAGAATAGAAAGAAGAGAGGAAAGGGTTTCTTCTCTAGGGTTTCTTCTCTTCCTCTTCTATATTCTTTTAAGAGATTAGTGAGGAAGAATACCTCTTTCAAGTCCTCCTCATCTTTTTTATTCTTTGGAAGGTCCAAGAAATTAGAAGAAGAAGATTCAGGATAAACCATTAAGAAGGAATTTGCAAGGTGCTAGCACGCTGCACAGATTTTCGATCACTAGACCTCCGATCTGTATGAAAACCTCGTATAGACAATCTATAGAGGCCAGACCTTCTATGCAACTCAAAGCGATAACCTTAACTACAAAAATAATAAGCAGAGTTCTTAAGCCATGATAATGTATAGAGATCTTATCTCTATAGTTGTCTAGATTAGATCTAGATATGATTAATATTGATATGATCAATACCTTTCAAGTTATTTGTTTAATTTTTAGATTTAATATATGCTATTATCATATCTTAAGATCCTAGATCTAGGAGTTTTTATATTCTTTAGTTGATTAATTTGATTAATCATTATCTTCTGCTTTCACTTATTCTGAAAAAGTTTTGAAATCTAGTCATATAATCCTAGATTTTTCTTTCAGTTGGTATCAGAGCCTAGGATTGTTTGACATGATATTTATGCATATTTTAGATTAGATCTAAATTTTAATCTAAGATTTAAATCTAAAATTAAATATTTAGATCGCACGGACTGATCATATAAGGCTATCCTTCTGTAAGGTTGATCCTTTATAGTAAAAAGTTTATCCTAGTTTGTGTTGATCTAAAAGTTAATTATAAATATGCTAGGTATGATCTAAATAAATTTATAATTTAATAGATTTAAAATTATTTTAATCTAAAATTAAATTATTAGATTATATGGACTAATCTTATAAGGTTTTTCTGCTGTAAGCTCTACCCCTTACAGTGAAAAGGTTGTCCAAGTACGTGCTGATCTAAAAACTAATCATAAATATGTTAGATTTGATCTAAGAAAATTTATGATTTAGTAGATTTAAAATTATTTTATTTTATAATTTATTATCATAAATATGTTTAGATTAGATCTAAAGTAGATTCATGATTTTGTTTATGTTATTTGCATTATTTATGAATCAAACATGCAATTGGTTGATGTTTATGAAAAGAGCCAACCATTTCTAAAATGACTTGACTCATTTTGTGGACATAATCAGGTTGTAAAAATATTTTACAAACATGAAAATCATTTTCGAAATGCCAAACTCCAATCCGTTAGTCTAATACTTAATTAGAAATTAAGGATTATTGATTAGGATCTAGAATTATGAATTAAAGATCCTAAGATAATAAATTATAACACATGGATTAATGAGATAGAGTGAATTAGGTCTATTAATTGTGTTAGACCTAAGGTTAGATTAAAGAATGGACTTAATTAGAATAATTGATTAAATCTAATCGAATATTATATTAGATTAGGTTATGGACTCTATAGATTAATTGCAATAGTTGTAGTTGGTCAAATCCATATTTTTAATGAGAACCAAATAGACTTGATTCTTGGCTAAGTGGTTTAGCCTAGATTATTAGGTGGATCTAATTAAAACTAATTAACCAGTTGATGTCTAAGATAAGTTTGGCAGATTAGATCGATGGTCTTTAATTGGGAGCTACTCACATTGATTCAATTTTTGATGAGTTAATGGCATATCCCTTCTACCAATTTTACTTACCTAACCATCTTGGTGAAGTTATGTTTTGATCAGATCACTTGACAATTCAAGCTAACCCATATCAGCTAGATAAATCAGTGTGACTGACTTAGGTGCCTCTAGACCATCTTATCTCTGATCTTCATTAATCTGACTTAGTGAAGTCATTGGGAGGATCATGATTAGCTGGCTAATCTTCTCTCTTCTTTAAAACAAGTTAACCGAATCTTCTAAAATTATTACACCCTTAAAATAAAATAGTTATGGGGATAACTAGATCATAGCCTCCCATTAACATGGTTGGTTGTGGGTCTAATAGTTTGGATGGATATTGGAGGTGTCTTATGCCTGGTATTCATCAAGATATTAGAATTATCATTTATCATTTGATGATTAGATTGTACTTTTTGAATGATGATCAGGTTGTCCAGAGCTTTCCTCAGGCTTGGTCATTATTCATTTAATGCATTGAACTTAATCATGTTAATGGTTGGACCTAACCGAAACTTTCATTGGAGGCCCTAGCCCATGAAAAGATACCTAAGGTAAAATCTAATACTAAAAATTATTTAAGAAAATAATTGATTAAGAACCTATCCATAGATGCACTTAGATTGGCTAAAGCTTTTCTTAGGCTCGTATGCAATCTATGTAGATTCTAGTACTCACTAAAAAATTAAGATAATTCCTTAAATTGAAGGTAGAGGATATCAATTCACATAAAATAGTAAAAAAAATTTTTGATTAAAGTCCAAATCTTAAGATTTAATAAATTATATACTAATTAGATTTTTGATTTTTTTTTTGTGTAGTTAAGGCCAAACCTTAGTTGCTCCATTCACTATTAAATAGTGATATACTTGTAGGACTCAACTTCGATAATAAGTATTGAAAGTTGAATATTGTTCAGCAGCATGAAGAGATTTGTGCTAGGGCACCTATGCCCAATCTAAACAAAAAGTCTAAGACTAATCAAAATCAACTAGAGTACTTGTACTGTAAGAAGCAGGGGTACTGAAAGAGGAACTATCCTCAGTACCATGCTTTCCTTAACCCTAATAGGATGAATAAGGAAAAAAAGCAAGAAGTTGTTGATCAAGAATATTATATGATAACATCTTATAATTTTTCTATTTATGATACTACTACCTAGGTATTGGATATTGAAAGTTTAATTTATATTTGCAATTCATTGCAAGGACTTCAAGTTAGTAAAAAATTTGAGAATGGCGAGCGATTCCTGAATATTAGAGATGAAAGATCTGTTCCACTTCTAGCTTTGAAAATAGTTTAACTTATTTTTAATGGTAATATCATTTCTTTAGATGATTGTCATTACTATCCTTCTTTTTTGATGAATATAATCTCTATTGGTCTTTTGGTCAAAGCTGATTATTATTTATCAATAGAGGAAGATTATTATGATATCATTATGATTGATGTTACAATAATGCATGGATAATAAAGAAATGACATTTATATTTTATCACAGCCTTTGAGTGTAATGTACACATCTAATAAATGCCCTAAATTAGATAATGTCATAGATGCCTACCTTTGGCATTGTAGGCTTGATCATATTAATAAGAATAGGATAAATAGGTTAGCCAAAGAGAAAATCCTCGATATCGATGATTGTGAATCATTGCTAATTTGCAAATCATGTCTTCCTAAGAAAATGATAAAATCAACTTTTATTGAAAAGGATGAAAGAGCCAATGAAGTTCTAAGTCTTGTACATAGTGATGTATGTGGACCAATGAACACTAATGCCAGAGGTGAATATCACTATTTCAATATGTTTACTGATGATCTATCTAGGTATGGGTACGTCTATCTTATGAAACATAAGTCTGAATTATTTGAAATATTCAACGACTCCAAAATGAAGTAGAAAATAAATTAAAAAAGTATTAAAATTTTTCAATCAGATCGAGAAGGTGAATACCTATTTAGTGAGTTCTTGACATATCTAGGAGAGAATAAGATTCTCTCACAGTAGACTCCTTCAAGGATATCATAGCATAATGGTGTATCGAAAAGAAGGATCAAACTTTGTTAGATATGGTTTGATCTATTATGGGATTTGCTAGTCTGCCTATTTTATTTTGGGGTTATGCTCTTGAGATTGTCTGTTTATATTGAACAATGTTTCAGGTAAATCCATTGTAAAGACTCCATATGAGATATGGACTGGGCGTAATCCTGCACTCTCACCTTTAGGTTTGGGGTTATCCGACCTACATCAAATGTTTGCATACAGATAAACTTAGATCCTGGTCCAATAAGTATATGTTTATAGGATATCCTAAGAAAACTAGGGATTACTATTTCTACCATGCCAAAGAATAAAAAGATGCTCATGAGCAATAGGGCAATCTTTTTAGAAAAGAAGTTTCTTTGTGAAGGAACTATTACCTCTAAAGTCAAACTTAGAAAGTTTGATAGGTAGAAAAATTGATATAATTAGCTGAACTTGAATCGAATTTGATTAGATCAAACTTGGAGCCCAATGTACCAACATTCTTGAGGCGATCTAATAGAGTACCACATCAACCAAATAGATACTATGATTTTGGTTCGAAACAGTGATCCTATCTAACTCAATGAGAATGATGAGGATCCAATCACCTACATGGATGTAATGTAGAGGTCTGATTATAAGAAATGACTTGAAGCCATGAAATTCAAAATGGAGTCCATGAAGGTCAACGTTGTATGGACATTAGTTAATCTAGTTAAAAGAGTTAAATCCATTAGGTATAAGTAGGTCTTTAAAAGAAAGAGGGATACAGACGAAAAGGTGGAGACCTATAAAGTCCATCTGATTGTCAAGAGATATTATCAACATTATGGTATTGACTATGACGAGACATTCTCTATTGTGGCAATGCTCAAATCCATTTAGATTATGCTTCTAATAGCTGCCTATCTGAACTATGAGATCTGGCAGATTGATGTAAAGATAATTTTTCTAAATAGAGAGCTGAAAAAGAGGTGTATATGATATAACCTAAAGGGTTTACATTCATAAATGAGTTCAAAGTGTACAAGCTTCAGAGATCTTTTTTTAAATTGAAGCAAGCATCTTGCAGTTGAAACATGCATTTTGATAAGATGATTAAAATGTATGGCTTCATTAAGAACGAAGAAGAGCCCTGCATATACAAGTGGGCAAATGGCTCCATTATGGTATTTCTTGTATTATACATGGATGACACTCTCTTAATCGAGAATCACGTCCCTATACTATAGGGAATAATAGTATTGCTATCATCTCAGTTCTTCATGAAGGACTTGGAAGAAGCATCCTACATCCTGGAGATGAAGATCTATAAGGATAAATCTAAGAGAATGTTTGGATTATCCCAGTTCATGTACATAGATACTATGTTGAAGTAGTTTAGCATGAAGAATTTCAAAAAAGGCAATCTTTTGATAAGCCATGAAATTTTTCTCTCTAAGAAGGATTATCTAATAGCTAGAAAATATGTTCCAAAGCCAATCACTTACCTTTTAACGATTGAGCTATCTTGTAATTATAATTAATTTATTAGTGAATAAAATAAATATTTTGATATTTTCATCATAAAATCTTCATCTTCTAATGAACTCCATTGTTGTGATGAAGTCCATAGAACTACTTAGTTTTCAATAAAGAGAAAATTTATCGATTAGTCCTTAAATTATTCACGACCAAATGATACACTGTTAATTAGGACGACAATGTTTATCGAGCATAGGTCATTGTATGCCATATAGGTTGATTGTCTTCTTAACCAAAGAGTGTGGAGATATTGGTATAGCATATAAATGAGTTGCAAGGGCACATCATCACTAAACATGACTAACTCTAGAGCATTCTACTATCGAGAATTGCTCTGATGGATATAGATATAAGTATTCCTTAGACCTGAGATCACCACAGTAGCTTGCAAGCAACTCACTGTGCTTTGGTATCGGACTAACTGAATTTCTAATTCAATAATAGAAGATTTTTGGGCATAGTCAAGTACTTGCAAAATCAGTGAGTGATCAAGATGGGATTGACCACTCCAAAAGCTGGAGAAGAATGCATCACTATTTTTCAATATAGCAAAATCTTGGCCAGGGTAATCCATAAGATCGATTTGATATTTTGAAATATAATGTGGATGGCCTAATCGGGGTTGATAGTTAAACTTTAAGATTTTCTACAAACATTTTGATCAAGGGGATGAATTATATGGAAACTATATCCATATGGGTTCTAAGGATGTTGTTCTACACATTCGACCTATCTGACCATTGGGTATCATTGCTAGATGGTTACTCTAATTGGTATAAAAATTTATTTCTGTTCTACCAACTTAGGTTCGAACCTATGAAATCACATACATAAGAGTTCTCGATCTGATCAGATGGTTGATCGATGATTAAGAATCATTCTAGGATTAAACATTCAATATGATTGATGTTTAACCTAGTGGAAGTATTGTAGGAGGATCGATTAGTAATTGGATTGCTAATAGGCTAAATTTGATTAAGCTAGAGGGTTGAAATTAAGTTTAATTAAATATGATTTAATTAGATTTAGTTTAAGCTTGATTGGATCAAGTCTAATTGGATTATTGGATGAGCCAATTGCAAAAAAGAACTAATCTAAGTTCAATTAGGACTTGTATGAACCTAATTTCTAATTTAATTAAAAATTAAATTAGAATTAAATATAGTTTAATCTTATTTAATTAAGGTCTTGGTTGGACTAAGATGTTCTCTAATTGGATTAAATTTATTTTGATTTAATTTATTTTAAAAATCATATTTGACCAAGTCAAAATAAGAATCCTAGTATGACTAGGATTCCCTCTTCTTGCGCCATCTAAGTCCTAAAGCCCCCATGCCCTTTTCTTAAGAATTTTGGCATCAAAACTTTTCATGCCCAGGTATCTCATGCATGCCCCATCTCTCCCTCTCCTTCTTACATGGCAAGTTATTGTGGACCAAGTTAAAGGAAGGTAGTTTGTTTTTATTTCGAATTCTATATGATAGAATCCTAACAAACCAAAACTCCTACCCATATGTGCCGCCCACTCCCTATTTTTTCTCTAATTTTTTTGGTGGAAAAGTGTTAGATGTGTGTCCAAGAAGCCAGATTGGCTGACACTTGTTAAATACCTTTTACGGGTATTTTTGTAATTTTAACTTAAAATTAATTAAAGGATTATCTTTTCTATCACATTGCATATTAAAGTATCTATGATACATCCATTGAGTTAATAGGCATGATAACACATATTCTCAAGAGTTGAGAATTTAAGGCATGTGTTATCATAATTATTGACGCAGAATCTGATCGTCGTCGGAGTCTGCTGGAGTTGAGGCCGATGAGGTCACCATCGGAGACCTGCAAAATAGAGTTCCGTCCGGAGTCGGTGGAGGGGTGGCTCCGACAGGACCCTCCGACGATCAAGTCAGCTCTGGCCAATAGGAATGGAGTACGCGAAATGAGTTTTGGAGCTTAGAGAAGAAGAGAAGAGCTCAGAGATTAGAGAGGTTAGCATATCTGGAGGGTCCCTTTTATAGCAGAGCTTGATGGTGATAGTCGCAGCCGCATGCTGGTGGGCCGCTTGAGGTTCGACGGAGTTAGTCTCTCAGGGAGGTACCGTCTACGGTGGGTTGATGGTGACAGCTGCAGCCGCATGCTGGTGGGCCACTCGAGATTCGACGGAGTCAGTCTCTCGGGGAGGTGCCATCTATAGTAGATTGATGGTGATGGTTGCAGAGCTTCCGGCGGACTGATGGTGATGGCTGTAGAGCCAACCGAATGAAGAGTTGAAGGCCTTCGACGTGAGCCCATTTTGAAGGAGTTCGGACTCTTGAGGAGAAAGCTCGGAAGGAGTTTGGCTCCCATAGGCATCTGACTGGAAGTGCGCGGCTAAGGCTCGACTGCTAAGTAGCTCGGTCGACTGAAGGAGTTCGGTCCGGATGCTGGGAGTCCAAAAAAGTTCGGCAGTCGAGGAGTCTAAAGAAGCTCGATAGTCGAGGAGTCTGAAGAAGCTCGACCGCTAAGTAGTTCGACTGGCTGAATAGGTTCGAAGAAGCTCAGTCATTAGGGGTTCGGCTAAAGCCTGGCTGTTGGGATCCAAGGAGCTCGATCGATAAGTAGCTCGATCGGCTGTAAGGGTTTGGCTAAAACCCGTCCGCTGAAGCTCTTCCATGGCTACTGGTGCTGAGTATCGAACTAGACTTTGATAGGAGTGGGGTTTATCCCCAACAGTAGCCTCCCACTCCCGAGTTCAAAAATTCGAAGGAAGGGAGTGCAGAAACAGGCGACTGCCGAAGTCTTCTTCTTGGCTCCGTGCTGGTTCAACTCGAAGCTCTGGGCGATCTCATCTCCAGCTAAAGTTGATGTCGAAGTTGAGGCCTAAGGAAGATCTCATCTCCTACCGTGGTTGATACGGGTGCTCGGGAGAGATCTGAAATGCTGTCGGGGTTGTCTCCGACTTATTTCTGGTCGAGGTTGTCTCGAGCTCGTGAGAGTCTGGACCTCTGGCGAGGTTGCGCGCTCCTGATCTCTGCCGAGGTTGTCCGTCGCTCGGGAGAGATCTTATCTCTAGCCGAGGTTGGTGCTCGTGTTAGGACGAGGTTCTCCTCCTGTTCCTAACCGAGGTTGTTCACGGTCGCTCGGGAGAGATCTTATCTCTAGCCGAGGTTGATTCTCGGGAGAGATCTTATCTCTAGCCGAGGTTGATTCTCGGGAGAGATCTTATCTCTAGCCGAGGTCGCTCGGGAGAGATCTTATCTCTAGCCGAGGTTGTGCTCGCGTTAGGACGAGGTTCTCCTCCTGTTCCTAACCGAGGTTGTTCAACGGTCGCTCGGGAGAGATCTTATCTCTAGCCGAGGTTGATGCTCGCGTTAGGACGAGGTTCTCCTCCTGTTCCTAACCGAGGTTGTTCACGGTCGCTCGGGAGAGATCTTATCTCTAGCCGAGGTTGTCAACGGTCGCTCGGGAGAGATCTTATCTCTAGCCGAGGTTGGTGCTCGTGTTAGGACGAGGTTCTCCTCCTGTTCCTAACCGAGGTTGTTCACGGTCGCTCGGGAGAGATCTTATCTCTAGCCGAGGTTGTCAACGGTCGCTCGGGAGAGATCTTATCTCTAGCCGAGGTTGCTCGTGTTAGGACGAGGTTCTCCTCCTGTTCCTAACCGAGGTTGTTCACGGTCGCTCGGGAGAGATCTTATCTCTAGCCGAGGTTGTCAACGGTCGCTCGGGAGAGATCTTATCTCTAGCCGAGGTTTGATGCTCGCGTTAGGACGAGGTTCTCCTCCTGTTCCTAACCGAGGTTGTTCAACGGTCGCTCAAGAGAGATCTTATCTCTAGCCAAGATTGATTCTCTGAAGAGATCTTATCTTTGGCCAAGCTTCTCGGGAGAGATCTTATCTCTGGTCGAGGTGGTTGCTCGGAAGAGATCTTATCTCTAGCCAAGGTTGATGGTCTTTGACCTGCTCATGTTAGGACGAGGTCTTCCTCCTATTCCTAACATGGCGACTATTGACTGCTTCTTTCCCTATCATTACATAGTTTTGGCGCCCAAAAATAATATACTATTGAAAGGGAAGAACTTTATTAAAAGGAAGTTACTGGCAATGTTTTTCCGAATTCTTTGTGATTCAGGGTCGTGGTAGCATTGTTTCTCCGTGCTTCTTCATGCGGACGATCTTTTCTATCTCATGCTAGCTTCCTCACTTTGAAGCATGCTTCTCTTGGCTTCGACGCTGGGTCCTGGGGTAATGTTGATGACGTCGTGAAGCGGCCGACCTTATCGTTTCTTGTTATGGCAGCGCCCTTCGTCGATGAATTTACCCAGTTGCCCCTTTCTAATGAGCTCCGAGATGCCCTTTCTAATGAGCTCCTCGATTTCATCTCGGAGCTGGATGCACTCCTTAGTGTCGTGGCCGTGGTCACGATGGTAGAGGCAGTACTTTCTTCGATCACACTTGTTTGGGGAAGATCGTAACCCTTCTGATCTTGGCAGTTGGTTCTTAACTTCGGTGAAGATCTGAGTTCGAGGAGCATTGAGGGGGGCATAGTCGCAGAATCTTTTGGGAGCAGGGCTTCTTCACACTTCTCTGTAAGCTCGAGGAGTTCGAGCCCGCCTACTATCAGAGGGAGTCCGTGAGCATGGACGAACTTCATTTGGCTCCCCATTGCTTGCCAGCCGCTCCCTTAAGGCTTCTTCGTCCTTCAACTTGAAAGATTCTTTCACACGGGCGTATCTCTCGGCCCGAGCCAGCAGATCGATGAAGTTCCTGGGGTACCTTTTCTCCAAGGAGAATAGTAAGTTATTTTTCTGAAGGCCGCCCTTGAGTGCGGCCATCGCGACAGACTGGTCCAAGTCCCAAACTTCCAATGCCACGGAGTTAAACTAGGTGACGTAAGTCCGGATGGATTCCCCTTGCTTCTGCTTGACGTTCATCAAGAAATCTGAACCTCGACTCGGTCGTCGGCTGTTGATGAAGTGGGCCACAAACTGACTGCTCATCTGGTCAAAAGAGAAGATCGTACTTGGCTTCAATGTCGAGTACCAGTTCCTCACTGCTCCCTTTAAGGTAGATGGGAAGGCTCGACATAGCATGGCATCTGAAGCATTGTGAAGCAGCATCATGGTCTGGAAGGCCTCTAGATGATCAACCAGATCAGAGGCCCCATCGTAACTTTCAAGTTGAGGAAGCTTGAAGTTCGGTGGGATGGGCTCTGGCATTATTTGGAGGGAGAAAGGGAGATCGGCATGGATGTCGGCATGATGAGCCAGAGTGACGTGGCCGAGCTCTTCAATCCGTCGGTCCATCTCCCGCAGTCTGTGATCGAGGGAGTCGTCTCGGTTGCAGATCTTGGGGGTCTTTTGGCTACAAATGGGGAAGGTCTCCCCGAGAAGAGAACCATGATCTGAACATGGATCCTCAGCTTTCTGCTTTCCCTTCTCAGGAGCGATGGGTACATTGGCCCTGGTACTCCTTTTTGGGGCCGGTTTTTGATATTTCGATGGTGTGTTTCCTAGTGGAATCACCACCGGGGGCTGCTGCATAGCCTGCAATGCCTCCGTGAGGCCACGGACCTATCGGACAAGCAGGTCGAACTGCTTCACATCCACCATGGGTGCGGGTGGAACCTGAGCTGCCGGGGCTGAAGATGGATCCAAATGGGATCGGGCCGTGGAGGCCGTCGAGCATCGTGCCGAAGCTCTCCTAGATGGCATTTTCTCTTCGGGAGAGAAAGGGGAGATCTCCAAAGAGGGAAGAGAAAAGTCATCGTCGAGCACTCCTTTAAGAATAAGGGGACCTCGAAGGTTCGTGCCCTCCTTCTAGCGCCAATCTATTGACGCAGAATCTGATCGTCGTCGGAGTCTGCTGGAGTTGAGGCCGATGAGATCGCCGTCGGGGACCAGCAAAATAGAATTCCGTTTGGAGTTGGTTGGGGGGGTGGCTCCGGCAGGACCCTCCAATGATCAAGTCAGCTTTGGCTAACAGGAATGGAGTGCTCGGAATGAGTTCCGGAGCTTAGAGAAGAAGAGAAGAGCTCAGAGATTAGAAAGGTTAGCGTATCTGGAGGGTCCCTTTTATAGCGGAGCTTGATGGTGACAGTCGGAGCTGCGTGCTGGCGGACCGCTCGAGGTTCGACGGAGTCAGTCTCTCGAGGAGGTGCCATCTGCGGTGGGTTGATGGTGACAGCTGCAGCCACGTGCTGGTAGGCCGCTCGAGGTTCGATGGAGTCAGTCTCTCAGGGAGGTGCCATCTATGGCAGATTGATGGTGATGGTTGCAGAGCTTACGGTGGACTGATGGTGATGGCTGCAGAGCCAGTCGAATGAGGAGTTGAAGGCCTTCGATGTGAGCCCATTTTGGAGGAGTTCGAACTCCTGAGGAGGAAGCTCGGAAGGAGTTCGACTCCCATAGGCGTTTGGCTAGAAGTGCGCGGCTAAGGCTCGGCTGCTAAGTAGCTTGGTCGGCTAAAGGAGTTCGGTCCGGACGCTGGAAGTCTGAAAAAGCTCGACGGTTGAGGAGTCCGTAGAAGCTCGACGGTAGAGGAGTCCGAAGAAGCTCAGCCACTAAGTAGTTTGGCCGGCTGAACAGGTTCGAAGAAGCTCAGCCGCTGGGGGTTCGGCTAAAGCCTGATTGCTGGGGTCCAAGGAGCTCGATCGATAAGTAGCTCGATCGGCTGTAAGGGTTTGGCTAAAACCCATCCGTTGAAGCTCTTTCATGGCTACTGGTGCTGAGTATCGAACTGGACTTTGGTAGAAGTGGGGTTTATCCCCAACAATAATTAACTCATAAATTGCTCTTGATCATGGGATCATCACGAGGATGGTGATAGATCTGAAAGATTGATGTACGATCGCTTTTTTAGGATAAATGAGTCTTGAGTTTATGGTGTAGAGACACCAGAGCGAGAGTATGAATATTCATTAGAGAACGAGATCACTGAGCGTGACCACCTCGAGTAGTCATAAGGAAGCCTACCTTCTTGTCGATGACTAGCTCGATGCTACAGCATGTGTCTGGTTCTTTGACCTGAGGTGGATCAATAGTTCACCTTGAGGATGTTATAGTTTGACTACACCATAACTCGATCTTCTAGTCATTCAGAATTTTAAGGTATATATTGGTTATAGCATGTTCATTGTAGGAATTGGATCGCACCATGATGGGATCTATCAACCTCGATAGAGGAGTAGTCCCATGATGATCATAAGATTGAGTCCTAAAATCCATGGCCATAGTAGTGTGAAATAATAGAAAGGAGTTTCTGTTAGGATTTCATATCAGACTCGAATCGAATGATTCATTCATATGATGGCTGTTGGTTTAACGAGTTCACCTTAACCCTAATCCTATTGGGGCTCATGATAGAAGAATCCAATCACATAGGTAGCTGCACCGAGAGGTTCGCTATTCAATTTTGATGGATTGCCATCATATATTGCTAGGTGTTACTGGTGGATTTTGGGATTAATTAGAATTATCTTGATGATCGACGATTCTAATTGGATGAATCGAAAGAGTTCTGGTCCATCGAAAGGTGTTTCGATGTTGTCGATGATGGAGATCATGACATGTCCCATTACCATACAGAACTGAACCTAACTAGATCATACAAATAAGAATTTGGATCTGGATGTCATCAATTGAGCTAACCTAGTTTGATTGATTTGGATTAGACCCAATTAGGTTCAAGAAAATCGTGCTAGCACACGATTGAGCCTAACATTCTCCTTCTTTAGTCTTTCTAGATCATCTCGACTGAGCCAAATTAGATTTGGCTTACCTAGGAGTTTTTTATAGGTTTATGCTAGTCTGACTGGAACTTGTCCAGATTAGAAAAATCTTGTCCTAACCTGATCTAGGCTTGTCCTAATCCATCGGATGGAAACAGGACAAGACATGCAAATTTGTGAAACTATTTGGACAAGGCTTATCTAAGAACTCTATAGAAATTTGTCTTGATCTGACTGGACTTTATCTTAGCTTGATCAAGATTTGTCTGAAATCCCATAAGATGGGAATAAGACAAGGGTTGTCGTTGCCATATTAGGGCTTATCCTAAAATCATGGGATGAAATTTGGACAAGCCTCTTCCAAAAATTCTAGATGAATTTTTCTTGATCTGACTGGAATGAGTCTTGGTCTGATCAAAACTTGTTCTAACTTCATTAGAACTTGACATAAATTCATTGGATGGGACATAAAAAGGTTTTGTCTTAATCCCATAAGATGGGAATAGGACAAGGGTCAAATGTTGACCCAGTATGTAGGAAAGAAGAGATTTGAAGTGTGCCTCTTATAATTTATCTGAGGGAACACGTCCATATGGGATTTATGTGGAGTTTGTGAGCACATGCCCCTTTATGGTGTGCACATCTGATGGATATGAGAAGGTGCCCATTCAAATTTTATTTGACTGGTTAAAGCATTTGAATTTGATTCAAATGTCTAGGGAGATAAGAGTTTGCGCCATGTACTCACCTTATCCTTTATTCCATGCCATATTTCTGAGTTTTGTAAGACAAAATATAGAAAAAATATGGTGTGAAATGTGAAGATCATGGAGGAGTCCTTCTGCATGTTAAACTTTGACCTATTCAAAGTTATATGCGAAGGGACTCTTGACTAGGTCTATAAATAAGGCCCTACGCAAGTTGTTGTACATTGTGATTTCTCTATGACGAAGCCCTATCAAAATATTCATCTCCACAGATCTCTCATCTATGAAGGGAAATCCTGATTTCCCGATCCAGGTTCGTTCAGATCTGATTAGATCAAGAGATATATTTCAAAAATTTTCTCTTGATCTCAATCAGATCTTGATATATTTCAGATCTGATTCTTATTATTTTAATAAATAAAATAAAACAAGATAAATTAAATCAAATTTAATTTACCTGATTTGGGTAATCCTATTATCCTGTAGATGATCCTGATTGCAGCGGAAGGTTCTGGATCTTAGCCACACAAGCGCCTGGCCTCTACCGATATCCACTCGGGTTGGATCTGGAGATCCTCTTCTTCTCTATCACACCTCCAAAAATCAGATCTGGATCTGATCTGGAGGATCTTCAAAATTCTTTTGAAGATCTGCAGTCGTCCTTTTGCAGCAGCGCAGCCTTCGCTTTTGATCGCCTTTCCTTGATCCGAAATTCGCACCAACCAAAGTCCAAAACACCTTTTGGACGTGGAGAGCAAGGGAGAAGAGACTATGGCATGGAGAAGGAGGGGAGAGGCAGCCTTGGGGCGTGTCTAATAGCATTGGAATTAGGGTTGGGTGCAGGGTCTTATTTATAGACCTCTTGTGATCCAACTCCTCTTCCTCTCAACCAATCACAACCCTTTGTGAAATCAGATCTAAATCTGATTGGTTGGAATAGAGACCCCTGATTCCTCCTTAGAGGGGCCTAAGACCAGTCAAACTGGATTCTTAGTAGAACTCTTATTGGAACCAAAAGGGAGGTTGGAGTCCTTGTCCAACAAGGACTCCTAGGCGCCTCCTACTTGGGCACGACCACCCTTGCGTGCGCCCTTCTCTTTGCCAGGTTCTGGCAGGGGGACAGGCCCCCACCAGCTCTCCAATAGGTGCATGACATGTGGTCAAAAGTCAAAGGGTGAATGGTCAAGTTTGACCAGTCAAAGGTAGACTTTTGACCAAAGTCAAAGAAACAAGAAATGCAGGTGACCAAAAATGGCAGGTAATTGTCTTACAAATAGACAACCTATTCTGACTTGGACAACCTCCAGTCAGACCATATGAAGGCCTCTGATTGAGCACAAACTCCTTTGGCTCAGTCAGGACAACTTATTTATGATAGTAAAAGAAGAACGTTAGGTTCAATCGAGTGCTAGCACGATTTCCTTGAACCTAATTGAATCTCATTCAGATCAATTGAACTAGATCAGTTCAATTGATGATCACCAGATTCAAACCCTTGTTTGTGACCCAGTTAGGTTCAGTTCTGTATGGTAATGGGATATGTCATGATCTCTATCATAGACATCATCGAAACTCCTTTCGATGGATCAGAACTCTTCTGATTCGAACAGCTAGAATGATCGATCATCTAAATCATTCTAATTGCTCCCAAAATCCACCAGTGACACCTAGCAGTATATGGTGGCAACCCATCAGAGCTGAATGCGAACCTCTTGGTGCAGCTACCTGTGTGATTCAGTTCTTCTATCTTGAGCTCCGATCAGATTAGGGTTAAGGTGAACTCGTCAAACCCTAGTCTCTGTCATATGATGTAATCATTCGATCGAGTCCAATGTGAAAATCTAAATAAAAACTCTTTCTATTATTTCACTCTACAATGGCCATGGATTTCTGGACTTGATTCTCATGATCATCATAGGGCTACTCCTCTACCCACGAGGTAGATAGATCCCATCTTGATGCAATCCAGTTCCTACAATGAACATGCTATACCAACATACACCTCAGGTTCCATATTCTAGAGAACAAGTATAGTGTAGTCAAATAACTATAACACCCTCAAGGTGAACAACTGCCGATGCACTCAGGTCAAGAACCAGACACACTACTGCAGCATCGAGTCAGTCATTGACGAGAAGGTAGACTTCCTAATGACTACTCGAGGTGGTCACGCTCAGTGCCCTCGTTCTCTAACGAGTACCTGTACTCTCGCTCCGGTGTCTCCACACCGTAGACTTCAAGACTCATCTACTAAAGAGAAGCGATCGTACACCAACCTTCCGGATCAATCACCATCCTCGTGATGATCCTATGGTCGGGAGCTGTTTATGAGTTAATAATGATTATTCATGTCTTAAATTTTCAACTCTTGAAAATATGAATTATCATTACTATTAACTCAAAGGATGTATCACAGACACTAATAGACTAGTGTGATAGAAAATAACCAATTTTATAATTATTAGTCAAAATTCAATTTTGTCCCTAGAAGTGTATTACAAGTGTCAGCCAATTTGGCTTCTAGGGCACATATATCTAAACTCCCACTTTGCTAAAGCCAATGGCTACAAGTCTAAGTCCATCTTCTCAAGGTGGACTTCGATCTTCTGCTGGCCCAACGGCTTTGTAATAGACAGGTGTTGATAGAAATCAAACCCATTTTTATAAAAATATAGTGTCACAAATTACAATTTTGCCCCTAGAAGTGTATTACAAGTGTCAGCCAATTTTGGCTTCTAGGGCACATATATCTAACAATCTCCACTTCGTCCTAAAGCCAATTGGCTACAGTCTAAGTCCCATCTTCTCAAGTGGACTTTGATCTTCTGCTGCCCAACGGCTTTGTAAGTATCTGCCACATTATCTGCGAGTTGACTCTCTGACCTCAACGTAACCTTTCTCAAGGTAATCGCGGATCAGATGATATCGCCGCTCAATGTGCTTGACTTCTGAGAGACCTCGGCTCCTTAGCAAGCTATGGCGCCATTGTTGTCGCAGTAAAGAGAATGGCATCTGATGGCATTACTCCAATTCTGCAGCAAATTTCTTATACCAGAATGCTTCTTTGTAGCCTCTGATGCAGCATATATTCTGCTTCCATGGTGGAATCTGCTATCACAGTTTGCTTGGAACTCTTCCAGCTGACAGCTCCACCATTGCACACAAACAGACTTCCAGATGTCGACTTTCGATCATCTATATCGGACATGAAGTCCGAGTCTGTGTATCCTTGACTTGGAGTTCTCCATTACCAAAGACCAACATCATATCCTTAGTTCTTCTCAAGTACTTAAGGATACATTTCACAGAAGTCCAGTGTTCTTCACCTGATTTGACTGATATCTGCTTGTGGACACTCACAGCATGGGCTATATCAGTCGTGTACATAGCATGGCATACATGAGGCTCCCTATTGCAAAGCATAAGGGATCTGCTCATGCGTTCTATTCCTCAGGTGTTGCTGGGCACATCTTCTTGGAAAGATGAATACCATGTCTGAAGGGTATTAATCCCCTCTTAGAGTTTTCCATACTAAACCTCTTTAGTACTTCCTCTATGTACATTTTCTGTGAAAGTCCTAGCATCCTATTCGGTCTATCCCTATAGACCTTAATTCCTAGAATAAAGGATGCTTCACCTAGGTCTTTCATGGAGAAATTCCTTAGACAACCACATCTTGACTGATTGTCAACATGGAATATCATTCCCAATAAGGAGGATGTCATCCACGTACAATACGAGGAAGACAACAGCGCTCCCACTGATCCTTTTGAAAACACATGGTTCCTCTTCGTTTTTGATGAAATCAAACTTTTTGATCACATCATTGAAACGAGTGTTCTAGCTCCGAGATGCTTGCTTAAGTCCATATATGGACCTTTGCAGCTTGCAAACCTTGTGATCAGTATCACTGGATGTGAAACCTAGCGGCTGTTCCATATAGATATCTTCCTCAAGATATTCATTTAGGAATGCCGTTTTCACGTCCATTTGCCATATTTCATAACCGAAGAAAAGGTATCCTGATAGTCAATTCCTTCACGTTGACTATAACCTTTTGCCACCAATCTAGCCTTGAATGTCTCCACATTCCCATCTGCACCAATCTTTCTCTTGAAGATCCATTTACACCCAATAGGTACTATACCTTCTGGTGGATCTACCAAGGTCCAGACTTGGTTTGAGTGCATCGAGTCGATCTCTGACTTCATTGCCTCAAGCCATTTCTCGGAGTCGATATCTGATATCGCCTCGTTGTAGGTTTTGGGATCATCACCATGAGCACCATAACCTATGAGGAACATTTCCTCTACGTCCTCTGAAATAATACCTAAGTATCTTTCAGGGGAACGGAAACTCTTTCCGATCTACGAGGTGGAGGAGTAGTGTCTTATTGCTCAACCTAATTGATTCCACTTGGTCCTTAGCTCGTTCTGCTGTTTGAGACTTTCTCATCAAGCTTAATCTCTTTCCAATGCCGCTATCTTGAATAAACTATTTTCAAGAAAGATGGCATGTCGACTCAAATCAATTTGGTCTTTGGAATGTAGAAATAGTATCCTAATGACTCTTTAGGATATCCTATGAATCGAGCTCTAAAGGACCTAAATCTAACTTGTCCGCTTGTTGTCCTTTGACATAAGCCGGACAACCCCAAATTCTGAGATGACCAGACTTGGTTTCTTACCGTGCCATATTCATACGTGTATGGTAGGAACATCTTAGAGGAAACCCTATTCAGTAAATAGATTGAAGTTAATCAATGAAATGTCCCCAAAAAAATCTGGGAGTCTGTGAAGCTCATCATGGATCGACCATACCAATAGAGTCGATTTCTCTTTCTGAAACACCCGTTGAGTTGAGTGTTCCTGGTGGAGTCCATTGAGAAACTATGCCATTTTCCTTAAGATAGTCTAGAATTCCAGCTAAGGTTCACCTCCTCGATCTGATCGAAGAAACCTAATGGTTTTCCAGTTTTTTACTTCATGTCTGAATTCTTGAACTTTTCAAAGGCTTCAGACTTATGTCTCATAAGATACACATACCCATACCTAGACAGATCATGGTAAGGTATGAAGTATGAAAAAATTGCCTCTAGCCGGCACATCGAATGGGCCCACACATCAGTATGTACTAGGCAAGGAGATCTGTGCCCTCTCCCATGTCCAACAAAAGGGAGTTTAGTCATTTTGCCTTGAAGACAAGATTCACAAGTTGGATATGACTCAAAAGTCAATGGACTCAATAGCCCATTTTTCTCCAATTTGTTATCCTATCTTCTGCTATATGACCATCTCAGGTGCCATAGATATCTGTGTTTGGACTATCCTAGGTCTTTGGCATTCACTTTTGCTCGATAGTTTAATAGGTACATCAATATGTCACTGATAAAGACCATTAAAAGGAAACCATTTGCATTTTATTTCTTTCATAAAGAAATGTTACAATGGTCCTTAAAGAAGTGATCACATAACTTCTTTATGCTAAGCATGAAACAGAAATCAAATTCCTGCTAGCTGCAGACACATAATAAACATCTTTAAAACTAAGTCTAAACCAGATGTAATCGCAGAGGGTATGTTCCACGCACTACAGCAACTCTTGCTCCATTACCAACGCAGTAGGATCATATCTCCATCCCTCAGCCTCCTGCTATCCCTTAAGACCTGCATAGGAAGTGCACAGATGAGCACTAGAACCAGAGTCAAGCACCCAACTGGATGCAGAAGAAACCGTAAGGTTAGACTCAATAACGAGCAACCTCAGAAGGACCTTCTTCTTGTTCTTCAGGGTGCAGGTAAGGTAGGGAGTTCCGCTTCATATGGGCGTCGCTGTTGCAATGGAAACACTTCCTTTGCCACGACTTCTTTCTGTCGGTCTGCTTCTTCTTATTGTTCCTTTCTTTTCACAGACTCTTTTTTCTTTCCATAAGACTTTCTTTTGGAAGAAGTCCGTTTTCATAGCAAGAACTGAGCCTTAGAACCTTTCATAGAAAGCTCAGCGGTAACCAGCATATTCATAACTCGGTCCAAGGAATTTTGAAGTTTATGCATGGGTAATTCATGATGAATTGCCATATGCATCAGTAAGGATTGCAGAATAATATCGTTCTCAAGTCCAAGTCATACTTCACACGAGCTTCTCAAGCTCTTCCATGTCCTTGATCATTCAGACAGTGATCTTGGACTGACTGCCCATCACGCATCTTAGTCTTAAAAAAGTCTTTCTGACTTGATCTTGGTCGCGACTTTGTTCACCAAACATCTCCTGCAGGTGAGCCAACATTTGAGAGTAGTCCCGATATCTCATGTTGGGCTGGGAGCTCATCAGATATTGAGCCCAATATGTAGTATCTAGCCATATTGTCTTCGTCTATCCACTTTTCTAGAGACGCTCTCTGTTCAGTGGATGGACGGGCTGGTAAGGTGGGAGGGTCCTGGTCCAAAACATGGGTTAACTTCTTGAAACCCAAAACTATTTTGTAGTTCCTGAGCCAATCTTTATAATTGGATCCGGTCAGTCTATGTGTGTCCAGGATACGTGCCAATGGATTGGACGCAGACATTTTTCCTGTAGAGAGTCAAAGATTCTAGTTAGATATTGTAATTATGACTTGACCAATTTGTTTAGAAATTTTATTTTTAAACAAATTAGCTCCCACTATTTTCTTGGATCCCTACACTCCTCTTGTAGAGATGCGAAAATCTTCACGATTAATGATTTCTAGTGGGTGGTGCGGTCTCACCAACTGACTCATCACCTCACCTAACAGTTATTGGTGATGGGTTAGCCAATGAGTGAACAACTCTTGTTCAATGATTCTCTAATCATGTTGCACCCAAACTTGGTCTCTAATTCATGAATCTCACCGTATCCGGAATATTGATCCACTCCTTAGTTAAGTCAGACCCACCATTTGCACATAGACTGGATTTCTAATTGAGTCTCTCATCGTATCCAAAATATTGAGCCCAACTCATCCTCCAGCCCATAGCATCCAATGCCTAATAGACATGGTTGCATCTTCTTCGGTGCAACTGAGCCACTGTATCCAGCCGAGAACAATCAACCTCGGAAAGGGCCCGCACATCTACAATGGTGGAAGACCTCAGACTTAATCTTTTCTTAGGGAAGAATTGATTCAGGTCTCATTAAACTAGACTTGTCATAGTCATAACAATTATGACTAACCTAGTGGCATGGATTAGCTCGGATTATTGACCACCTCAGATCAGAACTGTGTCAATAGATATGGCCAGGTAAGTGAGACCGGTGGAAGGAATATGCCATTAACTCATACAAGAATGCATTCAGGTCGAGTAGCTTCTAATTAAAAATCAGTCGGTCGTATGTGCCAAACTTACCTTAGACACCAAATTATTGAGCCAGAACCAATTGGGTTAGCCTACAATCCAGACTCTAACCTCTGAGCCTAATTAGGTCTTGCTTGATCGTGACTCGATCTTGACCCAGACTTAATCCTATTAGGCTGGTCAATTTAAGCATTGTTGATCCCATCTAACCAACTCTTGATTCGATTTGATCAACCGCTTAGACCTAATTGAGCTACCCAAGCCCGAACCCAGTATTATGAATATGTCTTAGATCTGAAATTCTCAATTTTAGACCTAATTTGATATTTCATAATCTTAATTCTTAATTAAGTAGGTTCATAAACAAAATATGCACAATAAATCCTAGGGTTTCAGGATCTAGGGTTTTGCAGAAAGTAAGTTTTGGGTTTCTGATTAAGGACGAACGCGCAGCACCCCTACACATCATAAGAACATCCCATCGGAATGGGAGAGAGGGCCTTTAAATCCTTCTTCATTCTTATGACCGGACGGCCAAGAGGAACGCCTTAATCAGGAACATGCAATACTACAAAATAGTTTTAGATCTATATCATATATCTCATATACAAATTAGATCTAATCATGGCATATTTTGCATACATCTCATGTATCGAATCATGCATATTTTCAGATCTAAATTATCTTATAATAATCTAAAAAATTAGATTTAAATTGATCTTAATCAAAATAAATTCTAATCTAGATAATTATGTAGAACTATTCTACAACTAGTCTAGACATGCATCAATCATATCTCATATATATATTTTTAAAATTAAATAATTTTTATTTACTATTTTTTAGATGTTATTATAATAATTATAATATCAAAAAATAGTAAATAAATAGATCTAAAATATGATTTAATCAGATTAAATCATAAACATGCAAGACTATTCTATAGAACTATTCTATTTTAGAACTAGTCATGCATATTTTCTAATCTTAGATCCAAATCATTTAATTTTAATTTTTTCTAATTTCAGATCTGATCACATCTCATGTGACATCTAAAATCACTTATTTTTTAATTAGAATAAATTTAAAATTAGATCTAAATACTTTTAGAACCTTGGCTCTGATACCAGTTGAAGGAAAATCCTGATTTTTCGGACCAAGTTCGTTCAGATCTGATCGGATCAAGAGATATATTTCAAAAAAAATTTTCTTTGATCCTAATTAGATCTAGAATATTCTAATTCTTATTATTCAAATAATAAAAATAAAATCTAAATAAATTAAATTAAATTTAATTTACCTTGATGTTAGGTAATCCTATTACCCATTGATGATCCTGTATGCAGCGGAAGGTTCTGGATCTAGCCACGCAAGTGCCTGGCCTCTACCTGGTATCCACTCAGGCTGGATCTAGAGATCCTCTTCTTCTCTATCACGTCTCCAAAAATCAGATCTGGATCTAATCTAAAGGATCTTCAAAATACCTTTCGAAGATCAGCAATCGTCCTTTGCAGCAGCGCAGCCTTCTAGCTTTCAGTCACCTTTCTCTCGTCTGGATTGCACCAACCAAGAATCCAAACCTCTTTGGACATGGAGAGGAGAGGGAGAAGGTGGATTTGGCATGGAGGAAGAGGGGAGAGGCAGCCTTGGGGCGTGGGAATTCTCTAATTTAATCCTAATTAGATCTTCTTTGAGTTGGGCGCAGGGTCTTATTTATAGACTATCTGTGATCCAACTTCCTCTTCTTTCCAACCAATCACAACCCTTTATGAAATCAGATCTAAATCTGATTGGTGGAAATAGAGTCCCCTTGGATTCCTCCTTAGATGGTGCCTAAGACCAGTCAAAATTGGTTCTTAGGAAGAACTCTAATCGGAATCCAAAATGGAGATGGAGTCCCTGTCCAACAGGGACTCCTGGGCGCCTCCAACTTGGGCACACGCCAAGGGTGGCGTGCGCCCTCCTCCTTGCCAGGTTCTAGCAGGGAGGACAGGCCCCCACCAGCTCTCCAATAGGTGCATTGACACATGGACAAGAAGTCAAAGTGTCAATGGTCAATATTTGACCAGTCAAAGGTCAACTTTTGACCAAAGTCAAAGAACGAGAAATGGCAGGTGACCAAAAATGGTAGGTATTGTCTTACAAAATAAGACAACTCTTTTCTAATCTGACAGACTCTAGTCAGATTAGGTGAAGGCCTCTGAATGAGCACAAACTCCTTTGGCTCAGTCAGGACAACTATTTATGATAGTAAAAGAAGAACGTTAGGTTCAATCGAGTGCTAGCATGATTTTCTTGAACCTAATTGAATCTCATTCAGATCAATTGAACTAGATCAGTTCAATTGATGATCACCAGATTCAAATCCTTGTTTGTGTGATCCAGTTAGGTTCAGTTCTATATGGTAATGGGATATGTCATGATCTCTATCATCGACATCATCGAAACTCCTTTCGATGGATCAAAACTCTTCTGATTCGAACAGCTAGAATGATCGATCATCTAAATCATTCTAATTGCTCCCAAAATCCACCAGTGACACCTAGCAGTATATGGTGGCAACCCATCAGAGCTGAATGCGAACCTCTTGGTGCAGCTACCTGTGTGATTAAGTTCTTCTATCTTGAGCCCCGATCAGATTAGGGTTAAGGTGAACTCGTCAAACCCTAGTTTCTGTTATATGATGTAATCATTCGATTCAAGTCCGATGTGAAAACCTAAATAAAAACTCTTTCTATTATTTCACTCTACCATAGCCATGGGCTTCTGGACTTGATTCTCATGATCATCATAAGGCTGCTCCTCTACCACCGAGGTAGATAGATTCCATCTTGATGCAATCCAGTTCCTACAATGAACATGACATAGCCAACATGCACCTCAAAATTTCATATGGCTATGAGATTGAGTAATGGTGTAGTCAAACTATAACACCCTCAAGGTGAACTACCGATGCACCTCAGGTCAAGGAACCAGACACACCACTGCAGCATCGAGTCAGTCATTGATGAGAAGGTAGACTTCCTAATGACTACTCGAGGTGGTCACGCTCAGTGCCCTCGTTCTCTAATGAGTACCTATACTCTCGCTCTGGTGTCTCCACACCATAGACTTAAGACTCATCTACTAAAGAGAAGCGATTGTACACTAACCTTTTGGATCAATCACCATCCTCGTGATAATCCTATGGTCGAAAGTATTTTATGAGTTAATAATGATTATTCATGTCTTAAATTTTCAACTCTTAAAAACATGAATTATCATTATCATTAACTTAAAGGATGTATCACAAACACTAAATACACATATGTGATAGAAAATAACCCATTTTATTGATTATAGTCATAATTACAATTTTGCCCCTAGAAGTGTATTACAAGTATCAGCCAATTCTGGCTTCTAGGGCACATATATCTAACACCATCCACTAAAAATTAATAATTGCAAAGATTTTTGCATCTCTACCAAGGGAGTGTAGGAATCCGAGAAAATAGTGGGAGCCTAATTCGTTTAAAAATGAAGCCTCTAAATAAATTGGTTGAGTCAAATTTCAAGTCTAACTAGAAACTTTGACTCTCTATAGAAAAATATCTACATCAAAACCCCTAGTCTGAATCCTAGATATCCACAAGTTGACTAGACCAATTTACGTGGATTGACTAAAGAACTTTAAAATTATTTTAGATTCAAAATGGCTGACTTATGTATTGGACCAGGACCAACCCCACTATACCAACACGTTCTATCATGGATCAGAGAGCGTCTCATGAAAAGTGGTCGGACAATGATAACAAAGCTAGGTGCTACATGTTGGGCTCAATATTAAATGAGTTGCAGTACCAACATGAAGATATTAGGACTGCTCACCAAACATTGGCACACCTATAAGAGTTGTTCGATGAATAGAGTCATGCAGCACATTATCAAGTCTCGAAAAATCTTTTTAAGGTGCAAATGCTTGATGGACAGTTGGTCCAAGATTATTGCTTGACAATGGTCAAGGACCTAAAGAGCCCGAGAAGCTTAGAGTCTTGATGGTCAAGAAACTATAGATTGATCTGATCCTGTGGTTCTTGATTGATTCATATGAACAGTTCATTATGAACTTTCATATGAATAAGCTTCAGCACATCTTAGCTGAGTCAATAAATATGCTGGTTATTACTGAGCAAACTTTAAAGGGTTCAAAGTGCTCAGTTTTGGCCATGGAGCAGACTTCTTCCAAGAGAAAGTCTTTTGGAAAGAAGAAGAAGTCTGTGAAGAAGCAAAAAATAAAAGAAAAAAAGAAGAACGAGTCAAAGAAGAAGGCCATAAAAAAGAAAGAGTGTTTCCACTGCAACTTCGATAGCCATCGAAAGTGGGACTGCCCTACGTACCTGGCCAGCCTGAAGAACAAGCAGGAAGAAGGATCTTTTGAAGGAATGCTCGTCATTGAGTCTTTCAAGCAAAACATGAATGCCATAGGATCAAAATGATCTAGAGATAGTGTTAATGAAAGATACCTATGGCACCTTAGGCTAGGTCATATAGCTGAAGATAGGACTAACAAATTAAAAAAATTCGGACTAATGGAATCATTGACTTTCAAGTCATATCCAATTTATGAATCATGCCTTCAAGGCAAAATGACCAAGCTTTCTTTTATGGGATATGGGAAAGGACCACAGACCGACTTGCCCTAGTACATATAAATGTGTGCGGTCCATTCGATGTGCCAGCTAGAGGCAATTATGTCTACTTTATTATCTTTACTGATAATCTATCTCGGTATGGGTATGTGTACTTGATATGACATAAGTCTGAAGTCATTGAAAAGTTCAAGAAATTCAAATACGAAATAGAAAAGCAAACAGGAAAGCCCATTGAGGTTCTTCGATCAGATCGAGGAGGTAAATACCTTAGTTGAAAATTTTTGGACTATCTCAAGGATAATGGTATAGTCTCATAATGGACTTCGTCTAAAATATCTCAACTTAACAGGATTTTAGAATGAAGAAAATGGATCCTATTAGATATGGTCTATCCATGATGAGCTTCACGAATCTTTCAGAGTTTCTTTAGGGATATAGTTTAATAAAATTCCATCTAAAATCGTTCCTACCACACCGTATGAGATATGGCATGGTAAGAAACCAAGTCTGAGTCATCTCAGAATTGGGTTTGTCCGATGGCAGACAAGTTAGAATCTAGATCCCTTAGAACTTGATTTACTGGATATCCTAAAGAGTTACTAGGATATTACTTCTATCTTCCGAAAGACCAAAATGTGATTGTGGGTTGACACACTATTTTTCTTAAAAAATATTTTGTTCAAGATGGTGACATCAAAAGATAAATTAGGCTCGAGGAGAAAGTCTCCAAAGAGTAAAGAGCTAAGAAACTTGAGGAACCCAATTAGTCTGAGTTGATCCATAATTCACTACCTCCTCCACCTCATAGGTCAAATAGGATTTTTCATCCTCCTAAAGATACTTAGGTACTATTTTAGAGGATGTAGAAAAAATGTTCCTCATGAAAAATGGGTTCATGATGATGATCCCAGAATCTATGATGAGACGATATCAGATATCGACTCTGAGAAATGCTTCGAGGTGATAAAGTCAGAAATTGACTCGATATGCTCGAACCAAATCTGAATCTTGGTATATCCATCTAAAGGTATAGTACCTATTGGGCGTAAATTGATCTTCAAGAGAAAGATATGTGCAAATGAAAATGTAGAGACATTCAAGACTAGGCTAGTGGCGAAAGAATATCAAGTTACCTTCTCATCAGTGGCCACCATCTGCACATTGTTTGCCATTACAGTATATTTCAATTATGAAATATGGTAGATGGATGTGATAACGGAGTTCATAATTGGATATCTTGAGGAAGATATTTATATGCAACAGTCGTTTATTTTCACATCCAGTGATGGTGATCACAAAGATCTGCAAGTTGCAAAGATCCATCTATAGACTCAAGCAAGCATCTCGGAGAGGAATGCTTGATGTAATCAAATTGTTTGGTTTCATTAAGAATGAGAAGAAATCAAGTATGTTCAAGAAGGTCAGTGGGAGCATTGTTATCTTTGTCATATTGTATGTGGATGACATCCTCCTAATTGGGAGTGATATTCCCATGCTGACATAGGTCAAAGTATGGTTATCTAAGAAATTTTCTATGACAAACCTAGATTAGGCATCCTTCTTTCTAAGGTCTATAGGGATATACTGAAGAGGATGCTGGGTCTCTCAAATAGAAGAGGTACAGAAGAGGTTTAGCATGGTGAACTCTAGGTTCAGGGGTATGCAGACTCAGACCTTATGTCTGATTAAGATGATTGAAAGTCGACGTCTAAAAGTTTATTCCTATGCACTGGTGGTACTGTAAGTTGGAAGAGTTCCAAAAAGATGGTTTCACCTAATCCACGATTACCTCAAGAAGGATACATTAAGGTTAAGGGAGTCGACTCTGTAGACCATGCGGTTGACCCATTGATGAAGTCTTTAGGCTCGTAGAAGATGCAAGCCCACCTTGAGAAGATGGACTTAGATTTGTAGCCAATTAGCTTTAGGTCAAGTGAGAGTTTGCTAGATGTGTGCCCTAGAAGTTAGATTGACTGACACTTGTTAAATATCTTCTAGAGATATTTTTATAATTTTAACTTAAAATTAATTAAAAGCTTATTTATTCTATCATATTATGTATCAAAGTGTCTGTGATACATCCATTGAGTTAATAGGTATGATAACACATATTCTCAAGAGTTGAGAATTTAAGGCATGTGTTATTATAATTAACTCATAATTTACTCCCGATCGTAGGATCAACATGAGGATGGTGATAGATCCGAAAGATCGATGTATGATCGTTTTCTTAGGATAGATGAGTCTTGAGTCTATGGTGTGGATACATTGGAGCGAGAGTATAGATACTCGTTAGAGAATGAGGGCACTGAGTGTGACCATCTTAAGCTGTCATAAGGAAGCCTACCTTCTCGTTGATGACTAGCTCGATGCTATAGCGTGTGTCTGGTTCTTTGATCTGAGGTGCATTAGTAGTTCACCTTGAGGGTATTATAGTTTGACTACACCATAACTCGATTTTTTAGCCATTTGAAATTCTGAGGTGTATGTTGGCTATAGCATGTTCATTGTAGGAATTGGATCACACCAAGATGAGATCTATCAACCTTGGTAGAGAAGGAGTAGTCCTATGATGATCATAAGATTGAGTCCTAAAATTCATGGCCATGGTAGTGTGAAATAATAGAAAGAAGTTTCTATTAGGGTTTCACATCGGACTCGAATCGAATGATTCATTCATATGATGGGTGTTGGTTTGATGAGTTAACCTTAACCCTAATCCTATCGGAGCTCATGATAGAAGAATGCAATCACACATGTAGCTCCATCAAGAGGTTCGCTATTCAGTTTTGATGGATTGCCATCATATACTGCTAGGTGTACTAGTGATTTTGGGATATTAGAATTATCTTGATGTCGATGATTCTAATTGGATGAATTAAAAGAATTCTGATCCATCGAAAGATGTTTCGATATGTAATGATGGAGATCATATTGGTCATCATACAAAAAACCTAATGAATCAAACAATAAGGGTTTGGATTTGGTGTTAATTGAGCAACAAATTCGATTGATTTGGATTAGATTCCAATTAAGGTTAAGAAAATCATTCTAGCACGATTGAGCCTAACATTCTCCTTCTGTAGTCTTTCTAGATCATCTCGACTGAGCCAAATTGGATTTGGCTCATCCAAGAATCTTGTATAGATTTATCCTAGTCTAACTAGAACTTGTTCAGATCAGAAAAGTCTTGTCCTAGTCCATCAGATGGAAATAGGACAAGACCTGCTAATTTATGAAACTATTTGGACAAACCTTATCTAAAAACTTTATAGAAATTTATCTTGATCTGACTAGATCTTGTCCTGGTCTGATTAAGACTTGTCCTAAATTCCATAAGATGGGAACAAGACAAAGATTATCGTTGCCATGGGCTTGTCCTAAAATCATGGGATGAAATTTGGACAAGCCTCTCCCAAAAATTCTAGATTGATTTTTCTTGATCTAACTGACCGAGTTCTGGTCTGATCAAGACTTGTTCTAACTTGATTAGAACTTGACATAAATCCATTAGATGGGACTTGAAAAGGTTTTATCTTAATCCCATAAGATGGGAATAGGACAATGGTCAAATGTTGACCCAATATGTAGGAAAGAAGATATATAGCGTGCACCTCCTAGAATTTATCTGAGGGTGCATGTCCATATGAAATTTATGTGGAGTTTATGAGCACACGCCCCTTTATGGCATGTGCATCTGATGGATAAGAGAAGGCGTCCATTTAAATTTGATTTGACTGGTCAAAGCATTTGAATTTGATTCAAATGTCTTGGGAGATAAGAGTTTGCACCATCTACTCACCTTATCCTTTATTCCACACCATATTTCTGAGTTTTATGTGACAAAATATAGAAAAAATATGGTGTGTGGTGTGGAGATCATGGAGGAGTCCTTCTGCATGTTAAACTTTGACCTATTCAAAGTTATATGCAAAGGGACTCTTGACTAGGTCTATAAATAGGGCCCTGCGCAAGCTGTTATGCATTGTGATTTCTCTACAATAAATCCTGCTAAAATATTCATCTCCACACCTCCCTCATCTGATCCTCTCCCTCTTCTTCATGCCTAAGAGTTGGGCAAAATCTACGAGCAAAGATCAAGTTCCATTGGCGTGAAGATCAGCGAGAGACGATGGTGTTCGTGAGATGAATGCGCACCCTTCGAAGTTTATTTTAAAAGTTCTATGGGAAGACATCAGATCTGATCTTTGAAGATTAGATCTAGAAGGAGAAGACTTCTAGATCTGATTTGAGTGGATACTGGTAGAGACCGAACGCGTGCACGGCTCAATCAGAATCTTGGATCAATCATCAGATCATCACAATGGATAAACAGTTTACTCGATCAGGTGATAATTGTTATTACTATTTTTATTTTTATTTTACTTTTAATTTTAGATCAATCTAATCAAATCTGAGAACTCTCAGATCTGATCAGATCATAAAAAATTTTTAAAAATTATTTCACTATAAATCTAATCCGATCAAATGCATCCTACGATAGAAAAACCCATTTTTTTCCTTCAAAAAGAAGGAATAATGTGCACCCTTTGCTAGTGGTCCATGGCTAAAAAGGAGGGGCACCCAAGTGTTGGGTGCCCTGACTATTGCCTTATTTGGACATACCTTATCTAGGTGTTTGACCTAGACAAGGATTGTTACCTCTCTCCCTATTTATAGGATCTTTGGACTTGATTTTTTAGATCTGAGAGAAGGCATTTGGGGCATTGGAAAACCTGAGAGAGAAAGGCCTGGGGTGTGAGACTTTGTAGAGACATAATCTCTTGTGTCTTGGTGAGAGAAACAAGGAAGAAGAAGGGTCTTCTTCTATGGTTTTTTCTCTAAAATTTTTTCCTCTATATTTTTGTGAGTTTTGAGAGGAGTCTCAAATTCACAAGTCTTGTTCCTTTCTTCTAAAAGTTGGAGAGTCCATGTTTCGAAAAAGAAAGATCCAAATTAACCATCGAAGAAAGATCAGTACGGTACTAGCATACTGTGCTGATTTCCAACCATAGAATTTTTGATCAATGATTAAGAGCTTGTGTGGACATCCTGTAGAGGCCAGATATGTGTGCAACTTAAAGCATCAACCTCAGCCCAAGATCAATGAGTTTGAAAGTCTAATTTGCAAAGGTAAGGAAGATTTGGTCTCCTTCCTACGTATCTAGATTTGATCTAGAGTATTTCTATTGTTGATATGATCAACTTGATATTTTCTAGTATTTTTAATTTTTTATTTAAAAGTATGCATAAATCATATAATAGGATCCTAGATCTATGGTTTTTCTTATATATTTATAAATTAATTTAATTTATTTATTTCTTCCACTGTATAGATTTGAAAAAATTTCAAAATCTAATCCTAAAACCCTAGATTTGATCTCAGAGCCATGTTTCTTTGTTACATGATTAGTGTTGCATGTTTAGATTATTTTTAGATTAGATTTAATTTATAATCTAATATTTAAATCTAAAATTAAAAATTAGATCACATAAACTGATTATAAGATTGCCCTACTATAAGGTTTATCCCTTATAGTAGAGAGGTTGTTCTAGTTTGTGTAGATCTAATCCAAATCATAAATTTATTAGATATGATCTAAATTAATTTATAGTTTATTAGATTTAAATTTATTTAAATCTAAAAATAAATATTTTAGATTGCACGAACTGATTATAAGATTGTCCTACTGTAAGGTTTATCCTTTATAGTGGAGAGATTGTCCTAGTATGTGCTGATCTAAAATCTTGATCATAAAATTTTAGATTAGATCTAAAAAAAATTATGATCTAATTAAAAATATTTTAATCTAATTTTTATCATCATAAATATGTTATATTTGATCTAAGATAATTTATGATTGATTAGTATTGATGCAAAATCTGGTTGTCATCAGAACTAGGTTGGAGATGGAGAAGACGAGGTCGCCGTTGGTGACCTGCAAGATAAGTCCTGATCGAAGTTGAGGGTGGCTCTGGCAGGACCCTTCGATGATCAAGTCAGCTCTTCTGGCTAATAGAAATGGAGCACTTAGAGAAATTGAAGCAAAATTTTGAGCTTAGAGAAAAAACATATCTAGAGGATCCCTTAAATAGGTAGAGCTCATAATAGATTGATGGTGACAGCCATAACTATCTGATAGTGGGCCATTCGGGATCACATAGTAGTTGAAGTTCGGATGGAACAACTATTGGTGATGAAGAGCTTCATATCACAACAGTTATAGAGAAGTTTAGATTTCTCCAAGGTCGTCTGCATGTAGATTGGTATTTATTGAGTGGGGAGCTGAGTTTGTGTAGACGATGAGATCTTTCTGGGTGACTATAAGGAGTTCGATCAGAAGGAGCTTGCTTGGTGACTGAGAGAAAGTTCAACTAGAAGAAGTCCTTTGGGCAATTAGAGGGAGTTTATCTGATGACTGGAAGAAGTTTAGCTGGTGGCTAGGATGGGCAAGCACAATCAGAGCATTCTGGTGAGTCTCAATTACTTCTCCAAAGTTTGATTATCTTCAAGGTCATCTACAACTAAAGAATCGTTATTGATTGAAGGCTAATATGAATGACAGATTCATTGATTTAGAATTATGACTAGGTCCTTCAAGGAGGAGTTCAGGCTTAATCAGATGATGGAGTTCTTTTGTTTATCCCGGCTTGCACACTTGAGATTCTAGATTCAATAGGGCCGAGGTCTACCACTCTGTGTAAGGTATAGAGGTTCATCTAGAGGGAAGCTCTGCTAGTCTATGGTTCTTATCATGAGATCCAATCTGCAATAGCGAGACTTGGCCTGAATGGGATCTGGTTAGATAGGAGTTCAGCCAGCTTCAAAATCAGCCCAGCTAGGTTACGTAGGGATTGAATACTTAGCCAACTGCTTAGGCGACCACTTTTATTGTTCAAGTTCATCCGAGAAGAGTTCAATTGGAATCAACTGCCACCAAGTGGAAAATGATCACTTTCACTATTCAAGCTCGTTTGTGTAGGATCCACAATGCTTCACGGGCTATGTAGTTTATCCATGTGGTTTAGAAGATCAGCTTGTTGATTGAAGGTTGGCTATCTAGGGATTACCTTGGGACCAGATATCAAGCCGAACTTTGGCAGAAGTGAGTTTAACCCTAATAATTAAAATTGAAATAGTTTTAATTACATGAATATGTTTAGATTAGATCTAAAGAAGGTTCATATCTATTTTATTTGTATATTAATTATGAATCAAACATGCAACTTGGTTGATAGAACCATGTTGTAAAAATATTTTACAAATATGAAAATCATTTTTAAAATGCCAAACCCCAACTCTCAATCTAAAACTTAATTAAGAATTAAGAGTTATTTAATTAGGATCCAGGATTGTGAATTGAAGATCCTAAGATACAAATCATAACATTTTAGGTTAATGGGTTAGTAGGAATTAGGTCTATTAATTAGGTTAGACCTAAGGTTAGATTAAAGAATGAACTTAATTAGAGAATTGACTAAATCTAATTAATAGTTATCTTAGATTAGATCAAGGATTCTCTAGATCAATTATAATAGTTGTAGTTAGTTAAGTCCATGTCTTTAACAAGAACCATGATGGACTTGATTCTTGGCTACGCGGTCTAGCATGAACTATTAGGTTGATCTAATAGAAACTAATTAATCAGTTGGTGTTTAAGGTAAGTTTGGCAATCCAGATTGGTTATTTTTAATTGACAACCCACTTACCTGGCCATTTCTGATGGTGTCTAAGGCAAGCTTTGGTAGATCCTTCCATCGATCAAACTTACCTAGCCTTCTTGATGAAATTATGTTTTGATCAAATCACTTAATAATTTGAGCTGACCCATGTCAGCTTGGTCAATCAGTGTGACTGATTTAGGTGCTCCTAGATCAGCTTATTAATGGTCTTCCTTAATCTGACTTGGTGATGCTAGTGGGAGGATCATGATAAGCTGGTTCATCTGACCTTCTTTTTTTCTTAAATAAAATTAATTAAATTTTTTAAAATTATTAGATACTTAAAAATGAAATAGTTATGGTGGTCACTAGATCATTGCCTCCCATTAAGTGGATGATAATGAGTCCATTAGTTGGATAATCATTGGAGGTCCAAAGGCTTGGTGCTTATCAATTAGTGGAATTATCATTCATAATATAACTTTTTGACCGTATCTTTCTAAGTGGTGGTTTGGTTGATCAATCAAAGTTTGGCTTAATCATTCATGATTAGATGGACCAAGTATGATCATGTTAATGGTTGGACCTAACCGAATCTTTTCAATGGAGGCCAAAGCCTAATGATTAGGGACTGGGGCAAAATTAAATTACTAGAAATTATTTAGAGAAACAATTGGTTCTGATCCTATCCTTAGATGTACATGGGTTGACCAACCAAAGTTGGACTTGTGTGCAGTCTATGTGGATTCTAGTACCCACTAAGAAAATAAGATAATTCCTCGAATTGGAGGTAGAGGCTATCAATTCAAATAAAATAGTGGGAGAATCTTTTGATTAAAGTCCAAATCTTTAGGTTTAATAAATCAATTACTAAGGTTTTGGTTTTTCTTTATGGAGATATGGCCACTTTTCTTTTGCTCTGATCATTGTTAGACAATGATAAGCTGGTGGGATCCAACTTCGGTAGCTGGTACCATAAGTTGAAAATTATCCTGGAGTATGAACGGATGTTGTACATGTTGATAGATCCAGCACTTAAAGAGCCAGCTGCAAATGCACGTGGGTCAGTCAGAGACAGTTATTAGAAGTGTCTCAGTGATTGAACTATGGTGCATTGTATTATGCTGGTGACTATGAGCGACAAGTTTAGTCGCAGATTCAAGACAGCTCAATCAAATGATATGCTTTAAGTGTTGAAGGAGTCTTTTGGCACACTCGGTGATGTTGAGAGGCACAAGACTAGTTATGCCAGCTTCAATGCCAGGATGAGGGATGGAGCTTTAGTCTCTCTAATCATGTACTGTACATGATTGAGCTGATGGAGCATTTGAGCAAGCTCGGCTTTTTCTTACATAAGCAACTAGGAAAAGATGCAATACTAAACTCACTGCCCAAGTCTTATCTCCCATTCCTCACTCATTATAGAATGACAAAATCTAAAGTTAACTATCATGACTTACTGAGGTTACTTCAGAACTTTGAGAAGGATCACCAGCTTCATAAGTAGTCGATGAACTTAGTGGGAGGTTCATCTTCTGGTTCTCAATGCTTTAAGAAAGAAAAGAAGAACAAGAAGAAGAATTCCAAGAAGATGCAAGTTCAGACTGGGACATCTATGCAGTGCCAGACCAAGAAGATAAAGCCCGATAAGAGTCAAGCTAAGAGCTTCTTCTGTAAGAAGCAGAGGTACTGAAAGAGGAACTATCCTCAGTACATTGCCTTCTTAGAGCCGAACAGGCTGAGAAAGAAGCAAGCTGTTGTGGGACAAGGTATTTATATGATAACTCCTTGTAATTTTACTATCTGTGATATTACTGAATGGATATTGGATATCGATAGCCCTTACCATATTTGCAATTCATTACAGAGGTTGTGGGTCAGTAGAAGATTTGAGCAAGGTGAGATGTTCTTGAATGTTGGAGATGGAAGACTAATTCCAGTTCTAGCATTAGAAATCTTACTACTTGTATTTGAGTCTCGTACTATTTTTCTTAATGATTATCATTTTTGTTCTAGTTTCTTTTTGAATATCATTTCTGTAGATATTTTGACCAAAGATAATTATAAAATTTTAATAAAAAAAATTTATAATGTCATTATGAATGGTATTACCATATTCTCTGGATATTTGAACAATGGTGTATATATGTTATCACAACCTGTTAATATAGTCTACTCAACTGGCAAGCATCCTAGGTTAGATAGTGTCTGATATCTACTTATGGCATTGTAGGTTAGGTCACATAAACAAGAATAGGATAAATAGGTTTACTCAAGAGGGTATCCTCAAAGTCAGTGATTGTAAATCACTTCCAACCTATGAGTCTTGCTACTTGAAAAAATGATCATGTCATCTTTTACTAGAAAAGATGAAAGAGCCATTGAGTTCTTAGGTCTAGTACATACTGATGTATGTGGACCTATGAGCACTAGTGCCAGAGGTGGATATCTCTACTTTATTATTTTCATAAATGATCTATCCAGGTATGGATTTGTATATCTGATGAAACAAAAATTAGGTTCATTTAAAATATTCAAATGATTCCAAAGTGAAGTAAAAAAATAAACTAAAAAGAGTATTAAAACTCTTCAATCTGATTGAGGAGGGGAATACATTTCTAGTGAGTTTCTTACATATCAAGGAGAGAATGAGATTCTCTCTTAGTGGACTCCTCCAGAAATAGCACAGCATAATGGTGTGTCTAAAAAGAGCAATCAGACTCTGTTAGACATGGTTTGATCCATGATGGATTTTGCCAGCTTATCGATATCCTTCTATAGATATGTACTCGAATTGGCTTGCTATCTGTTAAATAGGATTCTAAGTAAGTCTGTAATTAAAACTCCATATGAGATATGGATAGGCATAAGCCAGCACTCTCACACCTTAGGGTCTGGAGTTGCTCGGCTTATGTGAAACAATTAATCACATATAAACTTGAACCTAGGCCTGACAAGTGCACATTCACAGGGTACCCAAAAGAGATCAAAGGATATATTTTCTACCATACTAGTGAACAAAAGGTATTCATCAGTTTTAAGGCAATCTTTTTAGAAAAGAAGTTCCTTGGTGAAGGAACTATTATCTCTAAGGTTGAACTTGATGAAGTTCAATAGATAGAAAGACTGATACTAGTAGCTAAACCTGAATCGAATTTGACTAGATTAAATCTGGAGCCTAATATACCTGCACCATTAAGACGATCTAGTAGAGTACAGCATCAGTCGGATAGATACTATGGATTTTTGGTCCAAGATAGTGATTACATCAAACTTGATGAGAACAATGAGGATCCGATCACCTATATAGATGCAATGCAGAGGCTTGATTCCAAGAAATGGCTTGAAGCCATGAAATTCAAGATGAAATCCATGAAGATCAATGATGTGTGGACATTGGTTGACCCATTTGAAGGGGTTAAATTCATTGGATGTAAATGGATCTTCAAGAGGAAGAGGGGCATAGAGAGGGAAGGTAGAGATCTATAAAGCCCATCTAGTTGCCAAGGGATATCATTAACATTATGGTATTGACTATGATGAGATGTTCTCCCCTGTGGCAATGCTCAAATTCATTCAGATAATGCTTACAATAGCTACCCATTTGGATTATGAGATTTGGCAGATAGATGTGATGAAAGCTTTCTAGAATGGAGAGCTGACCGAAGAGGTGTATATGATACAACATGAAGGATTCATATCCATATATGAGCCCAAGATATGCAAGCTTCAGAGATCCATTTATGGATTGAAGCAAGCATCTCGGAGTTGAAAAATGCATTTTGATAAGGTGATCAAAATGTATGGCTTTGTTAGGAATGGAGAAGAGCCCTGCGTTTATAAATAGGCAAATGGTCCAATGGTAGTATTTCTTATCTTGTACATGGATGATATTTTCTTAATCGAGAATGACATCCCCATACTATAAGAAATAAAAGTTTGGTTGTCATCTCAAATCTCCATGAAGGACTTGGATGAAGCATCCTACATCCTAGAGATGAAGATCTATAGAGATAGATCTAAGAGGATGCTTGGGTTATCCTAGTCTATGTACATAGAAACTATGCTGAAGAGATTCAGCATGAAGAATTTCAAAAAGAGCTATTTTTCAATAGACCATTGAATTTCTCTCTCAAAGAAGAATTATCCGACAACTCTTGAAGAGAGAGAGCGTATGAGTAAAGTCCCATATGCTTCGACAGTGAGATCTATTATATACACCATGATATGTATAAGATCAGATATGGTATACTCACTAGAAATAGTGAATAGATATCAATCTGATTCAAGACAGAACCACTGAAAAGTGGCGAAAGCCATTCTTAAGTATTTGAGAAATACTAAAGATCAATAGTTAGTTAATGGAGAGTCGGATCTGAAACTTATGGGGTTTACTAACTTCAGCTTTCAATCTGACCATGATGATAGTAGAAGCATGTCGGATTATTTCTTTATCCTAAATGGAGTCATCTGCTGGAAGAGTTTCAAGCAGCATACTGTCGCAGACTTTATTTATGAAATAGAGTGCATCACAATATCAGATGCCGCGAAGGAAGCTGTGTGCTGAGAAAATTCATCATCGAGCTTGGAGTAGCACCCTTTCTTGATCGATCGATCCTGCTCTGCTACGACAGCACTAGTGTCGTTGCTTTGGTGAATGAACTAAAAGCATACTAACAGACGAAGCACATACTATGCCGCTACCACATAGTCCAGAAGATAGTGGATCGAGGTGACGTCGACCTTCAGAAGATCGATGAAAAGGAGAACCTGGCTGATTCTTTCACTAAAGCCCTGATGATAAAGAAGTTCAATGACCACAAGTCAATGATGAATATTAAATATTGTGCCAAGTGGCTTTATAACAAGTGAGAGTTGTTGGAAAATGTATTCCAAAGCTAATCATCAGCCTCTTGATAGTTGAGCTATCTTATAATTATAATTAATTTATTAATAAATAAAATAAATATTTTGATATTTTCATCATAAAAACTTTATCTTCTAATGAACTCCATTGTTGTGATGATATTCTTAGGACTATTTAGTTTTCGATAAAAAGAGAATTTATCAATTAGTCTTTAAATTGTTCATGACCAAATGATATGCTATTAATTAAAAAAACAGCATTTATCGAGCATAAATCGTTGTATGCTATAAAGATTGGTTGTCCTCTTAATCAAGGAGTGTGGAGAAACTGGTATGACATACAAGTGAGATGTAAGGGTATATTATCACTGAACGTGATCAACTCTAGAGCATTCTGCTATCGAGAATTGCTCTAATGGGATATAGGTATAAATATCCCATAGACCTGAGATCATCATAGTGGCTTGTAAGCAACTCACTATGCTTTGGTACTAGAATAACTAAATTTCTAATTCAGTAATGGAAGATTTTTGAGTACAGTCAAGTACTCGCAAAGTCGGTGAGTGATCAAGATGGGATTGACCACTCCAAGAGTTAGATAAGCATTCATTACTGTATTTCAATATAGCAAAACCTTAGCTAGGATAATCCATGAGATAGATTTGATATTTTGAAATACAATGTGGATGGTCTAATCGGGGTTGACAGTTAAACTCTGAGATGTCCTATGGGCATTTTGATCAAGAAGATGAATTATATGTAAACTATATCCACATGTATTCTAAGGATGTTGTTCTATATATTCGACCTATCCGACCATCGGATACCATTGCTATCAGCTTAGATTCGAATCTATGGAATTACACACATAAGAGTTCTCAATCTGTTCGGATGGTTGATCAATGATTAAGAGTCATTCTAGGGTTAAACATTCAATACGATTGATGTTTAACCAAGTGTAAGTGTTACAAAAGAATCGATTAGCAATTGGATTGCTAATTAGCTTAATTTGATTAAGCCAGAGGATTGAGATTAAGTTTAATTAAATATAATTTAATTAGATTTGATTTGGACTTGATTGGATCAAGTTCAATTAATTTATTGGATGAGCTAATTGCAAGAAAGAACTAATCCTAGTTCAATTAGAACTTGTATGAACTCAATTTTTAATTTGATTAGAAATTAAATTAGAATTAAATATAATTTAATCTAATTTAATTAAGATCTTGGTTGGACTAAGATTTACTCTAATCGGGTTAAATTTATTTTGATTTAATTTGGTTCAAAAATCATATTTGACCAAGTCAAAATAGGAATCCCAGTATGACTAGGATTCCCTCTTCTTGCGCCACCTTAGTCCCAATGCCCCCACACCCTTTTCTTAAGAATTTTGGCATCAAAACTCTTCATGCATAGGTATCTCACACTCGCCCCATCTCTCCCTCTCCTTCTTACATGGCAAGTTATTGTGGACCAAGTCAAAGGAAGGTAGTTTGTTTTGATTTCGAATTCTATGTGATAGAATCCAAACAAACCAAAACTCCTACCCGTATGTGCCACCCACTCCCTATTTTTCCTCTGGTTTTTTTGGTGGAAAAGAAGGAATAATGTGTGCCCTTTGCTGGTAGTCCACGGCTGAAAAGAAGGAGGGGGTTGGGCGCCCCAACTATTGCCTTATTTGGACATACTTTGTCTAGGTGTTTGACCTAGACAAGGATTGTTACCTCTCTCTCTATTTAAAAGGTTTTTGGACCTAATTTTTTAGAAGCAATCAGATTTGAGAGAGGGCATTTAGGATGTGGGAAAACCTAGGAGAGAAAGCCTTGGGGTGTGAGACTTTGTAGAGACACAATCTCTTGTGTCTTGGTGAGAGAAACAAGGAAGAAGAAGGGTCTTCTTCCATGTTTTTTGCTCTAAATTTTTATCCTCCATTTTTTTGTGAGTTTTGAGAGGTGTCTCAGATTCACAAGTCTTCTTCCTTTCTTCTAAAAGTTGGAGAGTCCAAGTATCGAAGAAGAAAAATCCAGATCAACCATCGAAGAAAGAATCCTAGCATACTATGCTAATTTTTAGCCATCGAATTTTTGATCAACGATCAAGAACTCGTGTGGACATCCTGTAGAGGCCGGACATGTATGCAGCTCAAAGCATCAACCTCAGCCCAAGATCAATGGGTTAGAAAGTCTAATTCACAAAGGTAAGAAAGATTTGATCTCCTTCTTACATGTCTAGATTTGATCTAGAGTATTTCTGTTGTTGATATGATCAACTTGATATTTTCTAGTATTTTTAATTTTTGATTTGAAAGCATGCATAATGTAATAGGATCCTAGATCTAGGATTTTTCTTGTGTATTTATAAATTAATTTGATTAATTTATCTTTTTCACTACGTAGATTTGAAAAAGTTTCAAAATCTAATCCAGAAATTCTAGATCGATTTCTTTCACTAACAACTTCAGATGAGAGAGAGCATATGCATAGAATCCTATATGCTTCGGGTGTGGGATCTATCATATATGCCATGATATATACAAGACTAGATATGACATATTCACTTAGAGTAGTGAGTAAATACCAATCTGATCCAGGGGAGAACCACTGGAAAGTAGTAAAAATCATTCTTAAGTATTTAAAAAATTTTAAGAACTAGCGGTTGATTTATGGTGAGTAAGATTTGAAACTTATGGAATTTATAGACTCCAGTTTTCAATCTAACCATAATGATAGTAAAAGTATATCTGTAAAGGATCGATTCACTAAAGATTAGAAGATCAGGAACCAACAACCAAAGACTTCTAACCAAAAGGAGGCGGCAACCTTGATGAATAGACATCAAGAGATGGGTGGCAAATCTAGAGAGGGAGGAATAGGGTTTCAGGGAGAAAAGAGAATTCTATTCTCTTGTCCAAAAAATATTATATATATAAAGTATATATAAATGCCCTGAGTCAACATGACTCAGTCCTAAAAAACTTTCCTAGGCTAAGTAATATAAGAAAGCACTCACTCAAGCCCATGTCTTGCATGCTCTCATTCCTAGGACTAAAGATCTAGTCCTATACATAAATTAGCCACCTTAAGACCTCTTAACTCAAGACTTAAGACCCCTTGGATTAGATCCAATCCAAGACCAAACAAAGAAAACCCATGTTTATCTGTCCGCCTGTCCGAGATGGCTCGACGAACACTCGAGCTGGCTCGATCGCCTGTCAAGCCATAGATTCCTGAATGCACATTTTCTATTTATCTGAGAGAGCTAGCTCGATTTTGTCTCGAGCTAGCTCGATCTCATCTCAAGCTGGTTTGACCTATATCCTAGCCAGCTTGTCAGTGTATCAGCCCTTCTTCTTAGTTGATACAACTCCAGCCGATCCAAGCCTCCAAGAGCCACCATCTTGACTCCTTCATGATCTCCCAAGCCTTGGGAGAACCATCCTTGCTCTTTCAATCTCTACTTTGGTGCCCCAAGGCTTGGGGCAACTCCTACCTATCCATCAAATGCATCAGTGTGATACATCTATGAAAGTTATCTTGCAGAAGAATCTTTGTCAGCACATCAGCTGGATTCTCTTTGGTATGAACCTTTACTAGCTCCACCTCACCATCCTTCATGAGCTCTCTAATCTGATGGTACCTAATGTCAATGTGCTTCATCCTTGCATGATAGACTGAATTAATTATGAGCAAGTAATAGTGCACTTTGGCTATCATAGTGCATCTTAACGATCTTATGAGCAAGACCCATCTCCAACATCAATCCCTTTAGCCATAAAGCCTCTTTTGCAACTTTTGTAATACCGATGTACTCTACCTTAGTGGTAAATAAGATTGTGATGGGTTACAAGCATGATCTCTATGAAATGAGACCTCCGTTCAAGCAAAACATGAACCCTATCATCAAATGTCGGGTGTCCACATCTCCACCAAAATCCACATCCACGAACCCTTCTATCAGCTCCTGAGCCTTCTTGGACATGTTGGAGCATCCCTCGACACCTCCCAGCTATCCATAGGTAATACCTACTCCAACTATACCTACCAAATATCTGAATATGTTCTTCAGTGCTCGCCAGTGCTCTCTGCCAGGTTATGCCATAAATTTGCTCACCTGACTCACTGCATAGGCTATGTCCAATCTACAATACTCCATGGTGTACATCAAACTTTCCACACCAGTAGTGTATGGGACTCTCTCCATATCTAGAGTCTCCTCCTTAGTTTATGGTGACATAGTCTTCGAAAGTCTGATATTACCGGCAAGTGGCAGCACTGTCGGTTTGGCTTCTTTCATCCCAATTTTTTTTAAGACCTTTCAAATGTAACCATCCTGAAATAAATGCAGCACCTTCTTATCCCGATCTTTGAGAATTTTCATGCCTAAGATCTTCCTCGTAGGCCCAAAATCCTTCATCTTGAACTCCCGAGATAATGCAACCTTCAATTCCTGCACAACTTTCTTACTCTTGCATGCTATCAGCATGTCATCTACATGCAAGAGTAAGAACATCCTAGACCCATCCTCTAGAGATTGAACATACATACAAGGATCAAATTCACACCTAGAAAGGTCGATGCTCCTCACAAAGGTATCAAAGTGCTTGTACCACTACCTCGGTGACTGCTTCAGCCCATACAGTGACTTCTATAGAAAATATACCTTCTCTTCTATTTCAAGCTCTCTGAACCCTAGTGGCTGCTGCATGTAGATGCTCTCCTCTAGATGTCCATGGAGAAATGCCATCTTAACATCGATTTGCTCTAACTCCAAATCCCGAGCTACAACGATGCTCAACAGCATCCTGATAGACGTATGCCTGACGACCAAAGAAAAAACTTCGCTGAAGTCAATGCCTTTCTTCTAGGATATCTTTTGGCCACCAATATTGCTTTGTACCTGATACCTCCCTACTCCAAAGGCCCCTCTTTGCATTGGAAAACACATTTGCATCCAATGAATTTCTTCTCCTATGGTAGTTGCACCAAATGCCACGTCTAATTCTTTCGAAGATACTGCATTTTTTCAGCCATAGCTTTAACCCACCTATCTCTGTCTTGGCTCTCTACAGCCTTCTCATAGGTGTAGGGATCTCCATTCACTGTCATCAGGACATATGACACCGAATCTTCAAAGCCATATCAATCTAGCTGTCGCACATTCCTTATGGGCTTGTGTAGTGCAACACCGATGTCGATCCTTGATCCAGCTTGCTCTCGCTAGTCTTTCTAGATTCTAACCCCTATTTAAGTTTTCTCCAGTTATGAAGACTCCTTTGAAGAATCTTTCACCTGAAACTACAAAATAGAATAAGAGATTAGTTATCCGATGCTGCCTTGCTGGACCGTTTGCTGCTCCTACTATCCTTCCATGCCCTCTCACCTATGTAGAATTGAGTTTTCATCAAAGGCTACATCCGTACTGATAATGACCTTCTTCTCTAAGAGATCCCATCGTTGGTATCCCTTGACACCTCATGGATATCCCAAGAACACCATCTTCTTTGCCTTGGCATCCAATTTGCTCTGTTCACTAGCATCAATGTGCACAAATACCGTGTACCCAAACACCCTTAGATGGTTTAGGTTTATACTCCTTCCAGACCATTTTTTTTCTAAAATTTATCCATCTAACCTGGTGTGAGGTGACTGATTCACTAGATAGTAGGCTGCATCCACTGAATCTACCTAGAACACCTTAGGAAGCCCTGCCTACAGCCACATGCATCTTGCTTTCTCCATAAGGGTCCTATTTATTCTCTCGGCCACCCCATTTTGCTGAGGAGTCTTCTTCATCGAGAAGTATCTTTTGATGCCACACTCCTCACAAAAAACTTAAAATTTCTTGCTGGTGTACTTCCTATCATTATCAGACTGCAAACACTTCACACTTCTGCCCTATTCCTTCTCCACCTTAGTCTTCCAAACTTTGAATTTATTGAAAACTTCTGATTTCTCCCTTATAAAGTAGACCCAAACTTTTCTTGAGAAATCATCTATCAGGATCATGAAGTATCTTGCTCCATTTCTAACTGAAATCAGAGCCGATCTACACACATCTATGTGAACTAGATCCAGTAGGGCTGTCGTGCGGGTTATGCTGACCACAAACTGAACTCTCCTCTATTTTTCCATCTGGCATGGCTCATCCAGCTCAAAAACTACTCCACCTAGATTAAAGATCAGTCCCTTTTTGCTCAACTCCTTCAGCCCTCTATCACCTATGTGGCCCAGATGATAATGCCACAAACAATAAGCCCCCTGCTGATCCTACGTTGCTGTAGCTATATCGAATCCTTCGATTTACCATAGATCCCTTCATCTTATAGAAATTATTTTTCAACCTTCTACCCCTCATCACTATCATGGCTCCATTGAAGATATTCAATACTCCACTCCTAGCATGACTGCTAAAGCTATAGCCGCTCTGCTCTAGGTAGCCTAATGACACAAGATTCTTCTTTAGCTTCAGGATATGCTTCACTTGAAGAAACCTGATCTAGAATTTCAGAGCTAAATCTTGAAATTTTTTCAAGATCGGACAGCAAAAAACTTAAATAAATTAATATTTATTTATAAAACTAGAGAATACCCTAGATCAAATATCCTATCATATGATTATGGCTTGAGATTAAATCAAAAATTAAAAATAAAAAGAAAGAAGAAATGTTGATCATATTAATACAGATCTACACTAGATCGAAATCATATGAGTAATAGGAGATCAGATCTTTGTTACCTGTGCAAGTTAGATGTTCTAACTTACTGATCTAGACTTAAAAATAATGTTGCAAGCCACACACATGTCCAACCTCTAGGAGTCATCTACATGAGCCCACAAACCACGATCAGAAGTCCTAATACAGAAAATCAGCATAGTATGCTGATACTATGCTAATCCTTCTTCGATGGTGGATCTGGAACCACCTTCTTCAAATCTTAGACTCTATAATTTTTAGAAGGAAGGAGAAGAGATTTTGAATCTGAGACACCTCTCAAAAATCTCTAAAGGAGGAAGAGATCAAAGAAAAATCTTAGAAGAAGAACCCTTCTTCTTCTTCTTATTTTCTCTCACCTAAACACCTAGATTGGTGTCTATGAAATCCCCATGCCCCAATATTCTTTCTTCATAATGTTTACATTCCCCAAAAGTCTTCAATGATCTAGAATTTTTGAAAAAATTAGCTTAAAATTTATTTTAAATATTAAGATATGAAAGAGTCCTATCTAGGTCAAACAACTAGATAAGATAGGTTCAAAAAAGGTAACTAGTTGGGCCACCCAACACTTGACCACCCCCTCCTTTCTTTATGCCATGGACTGCCAGGAATAAGTGCACAAAATCCTTCTCTTTTCCATAAAAAAATATGAGTATGGGAAAAATCAGGGATGTGGGTGGCACAAAGCAAGAAGGAGTTTTAGGTGCTTAAAATTCTATCTCATAGAATTTAAGTCAAAACCAACTCCTAGTTTAACTTGGTCCACAACTAAATGCCATCTAAAGAATAAGGAAAGGCTATGGGTGTGCATGAAGGCCTGGGAAAAGATTTTTCCACGTTCAAAATCAAAGAGAAGGGGTGTGGGGGGTGTGAGGGGTCAATGGCGCAAGGAATAGGGAGTCCAAGTCATACTAGGATTCCTATTTTGACTTGATCCAAGTGATCTATGAATCAAATTAAATTAGGATTAATTCAACTTAATTAAATTAGATCCTAAATAAATTAAAAAATTAATTAAATTATATTAAATTAAATTTAATTTTTATTTAATTTTTTAATTAAATTAAAAAATTGGGCTGACCCAAGTCCTGGTTGAACTTGGACTAGTTCTTCCTTGCACTTGGCTTATCCAATAATCTAATAAGACTTCATCCAATCAAACCCAAACTAAATCTAATTAAATTATATTTAATTAGACTTAACCTTAGTCTTTTGGCTTAATCAAATTAAGTTAATTAGCAATCAAATTTTTAATCGATCCTCCTACAATACTTGCACTAGATCAAATATCAATCGTATTGATCATTTAACCTTAGAACGATTCTTAATCATTGATCAACCATCCAATTGGATTATGAACTCTAATGTTTGTGACCTCCTAGATCGAACCTAAGTCGGTAGCATAGGAATAAATTTTTATACTAATTGAAGTGACCATCTAGCAATGGTACTCAATCGGATAGGTCAAATGTATAGAACAACATCCTTAGAACCCATATGGATATAGTTTTTATATAATTCATCCCCTTAACCAAAATACTCATAGGATATCTTAGAGTTCAACTATTAACTCTGATCAGGTTGTCCATATTATATTTCAAAATATCAAATCCATTCAATGGATTATCCTGGCCAAGGTTTGACTATATTGAAATATAGTAACACATTCTTATCCAACTCTTGAAGTGGTCAATTCCATCTTGATCATACACTGACTTTGTAAGTACTTGATTGTGCTCAGAAGCCTTCTATTACTGAATTAAAAATTCAGTTAATCTAATACCAAAGCACAGTGAGTTACTTGCAAGCCACTATGGTGATCTCAGGTCTAAAGGATACTTTTATTTATATCCCATTAGAGACATTCTCGATAGCAGAATACTCTGAAGTTGGTCATGTTTAATGATGATATACCTTTATATCTCACCTGTATGTCATACCAGTATCTCCGCACTCCTTAGTTAAGAGGACAATCAACCTATATGGGATACAGCGAGCTATGCTTAATAGATGATGTCATCCTTATTAACAACCTATCATTTGATCATAAACAGTTTTAAGGACTAATCGATAAATCCTCTCTTTATCAAATCTAAATAGTTCGAAGAACTTCATCACAACAATGAAGTTCATTAGAAGATGAAAATTTATGATAAAAAATATCAAAAATATATTTTATTAATTCATAAATAAATTAGAAATATAATATAGCACAACCATCAATAGGCTGATGATTGGCTTTAAGATGCATTTTTTAATAACTCTCACTTGTTCTAAAGCCACTCGGTATAGTATCTAATATCCATCTTCGACTTATGGTTGTTGAACTCCTTAATTGTTAGGGATTTAGTGAAGGAGTCAGCTAGGTTCTCCTTTTCATCAATCTTTTGAAGGTCGACATCACCTCAATCCATGATCTCCCAGATCAGGTGGAAGTGATGCAGAATGTGCTTCGTCTGCTGGTGTGCCTTTGGTTTTTTTGCTTGAGCTATGGCACCAGTGCTGTCGCAGTAGTGCAGACGGGATCATCTAGGGAGGGTGCTACTCCAAATTTGATGATAAATTTTCTCAGCCACACAACTTTCTTCATGGCATCTGATGCTGCGATGTACTCTACTTCGCAAATAGAGTCTATCATAGTATGCTGCTTGAAACTCTTCTAGCAGATGGTTCCGCCATTCAGAGTAAAGATATATCTCAACATGCTTTTACTGTCATCATGGTCAGATTGAAAATTGGAGTCTATAAACTTCACAAGTTTCAGATCTGACTCATCATAAATCAACCATTGGTCCTTAGTATTTCTCAAATACTTAAGGATGGCTTTAATCACTTTCCAGTGATTTTCTCCAGGATTATACTGGTATCTACTCACTACTCCTAGTGAATATGCCATGTCTGATCTCATACATATCATGGCGTTAATGATGGATCTTACTATCAAAGCATATGGGACTCTACTCATATGCTCTCACTCTTTAGAAGTTGTCGAATAATCTTTCTTAGAGACAAAAATTTCATGACCTATCGGAAGATAGCCCTTTTTAAAATTTTTCATGCTGAACCTCTTCAGCATAGTATCTATGTACGTAGACTGGGATAACCCAAGCATCCTTTTAGATCTATCCCTATAGATCTTTATCCCTAGGATGTAGGATGCTTCATCCAAGTCCTTCATGGAGAACTATGATGAAAATCAGACTTTTATTTCTTGCAGTGCGAGGATGTCATTCTCAATTAAGAGAATGTCATCCACGTACAATATAAGAAATACCACTACTAGACCATTTGTCTACTTGTAAATGCAGGGCTCTTCTCCGTTCTTAACGAAGCCATACATTTTGATCACCTTATCAAAATGCATGTTCCAACTCCGAGATGCCAGCTTCAATCCATAAATGGATCTTTGATAGAAACGCGATGTTGTCGTTAAGACACCGTGTTTATCAGTTTAATCCAACTTCTTAAAATTATTGAAAATGCGTAGATAGCAGTGAGTCGGGTCGAATCCACAGGAAAGGTAGTGTTTTTAGATCGAAATCTTTGATTTTATAAAAGAAAAAGATAAAAAAGAAGAGTTTCGAGATCAAAAGTGAAGTCGGAAAATAAAAAGCGAAAATTAAAAGATGCAGGAATTTAAACTTGGTACTAAGATCTACTAATTAGATCTTAGCATCTACTTGCAATAAAAAAATAATAATTAAAGTGTGGAAATTAAATTATAATAAAAATTAAAAGCAAGAAATTAAAATGCAAAAAATAAAATTTTTATTAATTAAAATTTTAGAATTTAAATACATAAAATTTAAAAAGAATAAAATAGCCTGATCTCTGATCTTGGATCGGCATTGGCAGAAAGATGGTGTAGAAGCTCGGCTCTTCTTCTCGGCACCCGTTGCTTCGAAGCAGCCTTTAACCCATAGCCTGGCTTTGCCCTGTACCAAAGCTTCACCTTGATCGGAGATATTGATTTTTGGAGGCCTAGGGTCCTTTTTATAGTGCTAGGAGGGCTGGATATTTTTTTCTAAAGGCAATGTGGGACTAATGAACTTTGTAATCGTCAAAATTTGAATAAAATTCAAATTAAAATAGCTCTAATACATCTCTGATAAATCTGATAAAATCCAGCCGTTCAATAGAAATCCAACGGTCCAAAAATCATCAAAATCGGATGCAGATCAACTCAGATCGGGTCGGATTAAATTTTGGCCGTCCGATCGTGCTTCATCGAGGAAATCTGGCCGCAAATCATGCTTTGGGAGTCCTGATCACCGCCGAGAGTGTTCTGGACCGTCGGATCGAAGCTGGAATCAGGCGCTGCCGTTCGATGGTGATCCGAGTGAAATTGGCAACCAAAAAAAATGCTGACCGTCCGATCTTAACCGCAATCAACCGCAGCCATCCGATCGCGCAATCACTGTTCCCATGGACCGCGTAGACCGACCGCACCGCACACCGCAACCAATCAATGCTTCTATCATCGAGTGAAATGACCAGATTGCCCTGTGAGCCACGATAAATTTCTGTAGACCCTTTAAGGGTCTAGGTCCACCACGTGGCAGGCTCTGATTCGTCGGATTTTGCTGAGCTGGCGGTCCACGCCTGGATCGTAGACCGGCTGATGGCTTCAACGGCTGAGTCGGCTTTGATGGCTTGGCTTGGCTTGGTGGCTCGGCTTGGCTTGGTGGCTCGGCTTGCGGAGCCGACTGAGCCATTTTCTTTTTTATTTAATTTTTATTTATTTTATATTTTTAAAAATTCATATCTTTTCCATTTTAGCTCCATTTTTCTTGAAATTTATTTCGTTGTGATCAAAAAAATGAGCTCTTTCTATTGATAATAAAATTTTATTTTTTAATTTTTATTATTTTTTTATTATTTTTTAATTAATTTTTTAATTAATAAAAATATGAATTTTTTAAAAATTATATATAAATTGATTGATAATTCTTAAAAATTAATATAAATTAATTAATAAATTAATACTTTTATTGGTGAATTTACGATGCTTATCACACCCCCCAACTTAAGCTTTGCTCGTCCTCGAGTAAAGAAAGAATTTAGTTTTAAATATCTTTTAACTTTAGAGTTTCGAATTTTATCTAAGCAATTTTCAAAATGGCCATTGATATTCAGTAGAGCTTAAATGAGATATATCATTGGAGTATTAATACTTATCAATAGAAAAATTAAGTAAAGAACATTAAATTTTTCAGAACTTTTTCTAAATTATTCTACCTTTATCTCTGATTTGTCTAATTTCATATAGGTAGGTGTATTGCTACTTCCATCCTTCATTTATTAATTTTTATTTTCACATTGCCCACTTTTTGATGTGAATATCATTGCTTACTTAGGCAACGGGACCCGGTTACTTGGTGGGAAACCAATTTTTTTTTTTTTTTTTTTTTTTTTTTTTTAACGTTGTACCACTATTGAGTATCTTAACTCCTTAAGCTTTCTATTTGATCCATGTAGCGAGTCTTGGGCCAATGACTCCCAAACCAGTTGGCTTTAGGGCACTAGGTATAGAATACCCCTCGGGCTTACTAGCTCGAATCAAATAGGCTATGAGTTAAGACTAGCTTTACAACGAGCTTCTTTGCCCTTCCCACCTTTTGATGCAAAACTCAATGCTTGCTTAGGCAAAGAGGCCCGGTTACTCAGTGAGAAGTACTTGAAAACTATTTTATTAAAATAAATTTTTATATGAAGAAACGTATAGTTACCCTACACAAGCCTATAAAAAGTAGACTTTTCTTTGATGCTAGTAGAAATAATTAGAAATGCTCCAAGAAAAAATTTTTTATGTTCTGGACTTAACTCTTTATTGAATTTTCTTAATACTTGATTCCTCAATATCTCATAGATTCTCTAATCTGTGCATCAATTTTCTTTTTTAAAATGCTTAGTTTAATTCGATTCTTAAGCATAATCAAGTATCTAAATACTAAATACTAACTTTTTTGAGGACTTAAAATTTTAAAATTTTTATTTTTTTCTCCCCCCAACTTAATCGACATTGTCCTCAATGGAGAAGAAGAAAAAATAAAGGATGTAATAAAAAATATGGAAGAATACACCTAACTCAGTATATATATATATATTTTTTTTTTGGTCCAGCACATGCCTTTGAAAATTTGAGCTCTCCCTCCAACTTATTCAAATTATCCTAAAAAAATAAATTAAAAAAAATAAATTAGATAAAAACTAAATATTGGGTTGCCTCCCAACAAGCGCTAAGTTTACCATCTTCAGCCAGACATAATGTAGCTCACTATCCTGTGTCGAATATTGGATTGACAAATTCTAATGATTTTGGATTGTCAATCTCAGAAAGTTGATATTAATTTTTAATCCCATTATTGATATATTCACTGTTAATTTTTGGGATATATTTTATGATTCCATTCTCAGACCCATGTTTATTAAGAATTTCTCCTATTTGTTTTTCTAAAATGCTCATGAATGGAGTTTTAGGAGTTAAGTTTGATTCAATGGGTGCTGGAATGGTGACTAAAGACGGTTTTAATTCTGAAGGTAAATTAATGTGATCCTGCTTAAACAACTCCATTGACATTTCATTACATGCCTTTTGATTTTTATAAGAAGAACCAGCTTCTAGGGTTGAAGGGAATAGGACATTAGGTTTATAAGTCTCGGGTAAATCATCTATTCTCTTTTCCCCTATTTCTATCTCATTTAAATTGGAACTAGCATCAGTACTAATTCTTGGCTTGGGTTCTTCTATGTGGTTAGTCTCAGTACTAACCAGTTTCTCTAAATTTTTATTTTGGCTAGCATCAGTACTAGCCTCTCTCACCTGGTCTTGGTATGGGTCCATAAGAATCCTATAGCTTTTAAGTTCAGAAATTACTTTGGCATTCTCAAATTGAGGATTCTTAAGTGAGACATTAAATTGATAACTTGGTCCAGGTGGTTGGTGGTCATTAGGTGGGTTGTTTGAAATTGGTAGGTTTGGTAGTTGATCTAGTTCTCTCCTCATGTTAGACTCAACTAATTATCCTATTTGAGCTTCTAGTCTGGCGATAGATTGCTGTTGAGTTAGAATTAATTATTGAAGTTGGTTAAATCTATCATCAGCTAGATTGGTCTGTTGAGGAGGTGGGTATGAAGGCTGATTATAATATGATGGCTGGTTAAACTGACTAGGCTGACCATTATTATAGGCATAATTTTGATAATTTTGCTCAAGTGAAATTTGGGTCTGAGCCTGAGTCTGTTGGGATGTCCAAGAAAAATTAAAGTTACTCCAATCTGAATTATATGAATTTGAAAATGGGTCATTAATCAATTTGGAGTATCCTTGAGTAGCTTGAACTTGTTCTTGGATAAAATATGGAAAACTGTGCAGTCATAGGACATTCACTTACATGATGGGTTGGACTAGCACAGATTGAATAATTCTTCTGATAATAATTCTCCTGATAATTAGAAGATGATGTGAATTGTGCAGGAGATTGTTGACCTAGGGTTAGGAGTTGATCTATTTTCTGAGCAAGAAGGTCAACTTTATCTAATTTTTGGACTATTAGATTCATATTAGCCATTTGATTATTATGTTTAATGTGAATCAACCATTCAATTAAGTTCAACTAAATCAGAAAAAGCGATTTTCTACCATGCATGTATTAGTGTAACCCTAATGTATGGTTCAAAAAAATTTAGAATATTTTTTTTTATTATTTTTATTTTATTATAAATTAATTTTTTTTTATTTATTAATTTTAATTTAATTTAATTTAATTTAATTATTATTTTTAATATTTTTTTAGTTAGTTTAATTTAATTTTTATTTTATTTTATTTTATTTTATTTTTAAAGGAGTAAGAAGAAGAAAGAAAGAAGAGTTCTAAAGAAGAGGTCCTAAGGAGTCCTAGAATTAAGAAGAAAAAGAAAGAGAAGAATTAGGTTTAATTAGGTTTGATGTTGGTTAAGCAATCAAATTGGTCAATCAATCCTGACTAAGGGTTATCCTAGATCTAGACAGCTCCTAACTGCCAAGGTCACCTTCAAGCCCTCCAAGTGTAGGATTAGCCAATCAACTAGCCAGGTAAGTGTAAGGTCGGTGGGAGTCCCCCCGTTGCTTGCCTTAGACACCAATTGTGCTTGGCCAGGTAAGCGAACGAAACCAATTAGAAACCACCTTCCTTCGGACCCAATCGTCCCTGAACCACTTTCCTAGACACCAGTCAAATTGACTTATCCTAACTAGGTTCAACTCTTAGGATTCCTTATCCTATTGAGCTCGAGTTCCTAGGGTTGATGTCTAATTGATTTTAATTTAAAGGTTTAGGTCAATGCAGGATGTTGGTTGGTTGTTTGTGGGCTAAGGAAGGGTGATCAAATCCCCACCTTATCTTATTTAATTGGGTATTGCCCTTAATTTGATTTAATATGATATGCAAAAAAAAATTCAATCAAAGGGTTCTATGCAATTTAAACTAGATGCATGTAACTAATTGTATTCTGAAAGGCTTACCTTGCCTCCAGCAATCACCAAAAAAAATAAAAATAAAAATAAAAATAAAGATAAAAATAAAACTAATATGATGCATGCTCTAAGCAGTTAGGGTTTCTAATCTTATCATGAGGCTTTTAATTAGGTTTAAATAAATATTTTTTTTAAATTAATTTAAAAATAAAATAAATAAATAAATAAATAAAAAAGAAAGAGTACTAGGGTTAGAACTGATCTCACCAAGCAAAACTTTCGATTCTTTTTGTCCTTTAATCTCTTTTTCTACAAAATAAAAAAAATTAGCAAGCAATATTTATAAGAAAGTAAAAATTTTATTTATAATTTATTTACAGAAAAATCAAAGAGATCAAAAATTTAATGTCTGTGCCTTCCCCGGCAATGGCGCCAAAAACATGATAGGGAGCGTTTGCCGGAATTATTTTTAATAAATCAAAGAAATCAAAATCAAAAATCAAAAACCTTCCCTGACAACGGTGCCAAAAACATGATAGGAACGCGATTGCCTTTAAGACACCGTGTTTATCAGTTTAATCCGACTTCTTAAAATTATTGAAAATGCGTAGATAGCAGTGAGTCGAGTCGAATCCATAGGGAAGGTAGTGTTTTTAGATTTGAAATCTTTGATTTTATAAAAGAAAATGATAAAAAAGAAGAGTTTCGAGATCAAAAGTGAAGTCGAAAAATAAAAAGCGAAAATTAAAAGATGCAGAAATTTAAACTTGGTACTAAGATCTACTAATTAGATCTTAGCATCTACTTGCAATAAAAAAATAATAATTAAAGTATGGAAATTAAATTACAATAAAAATTAAAAGCAAGAAATTAAAATGCAAAAATAAAATTTTTATTAATTAAAATTTTAGAATTTAAATATATAGAATTTAAAAAGAATAAAATAGCCTGATCTCTGATCTTGGATCGGCATTGGCAGAAAGATGGTGCAGAAGCTCGGCTCTTCTTCTCGGCACCCGTTGCTTCGAAGCAGCCTTTAACCCATAGCCTGGCTTCAATCTCTAAAGCTTGCATACCTTGGACTCATCTATGGATGTGAAGTCCTCAGTTGTATCATATACACCTCTTCGGTCAGCTCTCCTTTAGGAAAGCTATCTTCACATCCATCTATCAAATCGCATAATCTGGATGACCAGCTATTACAAGCATTATCTGAATGAATTTAAGCATTGCCATAAGAGAGAACATCTTGTCATAGTCAATACTATACCGTTGACGATATCCCTTGGCAACCAGATGGGCTTTATAGATCTCCACCTTTTCATCTGCACTTCTTTTCTTTTTGAAGACCCATTTACATCCAATGGGTTTAATCCTTTTGGATGGGTCAACCAATGTCCACACATCGTTGACCTTCATGGACTCCATCTCAAATTTCATGGTCTCAAGCCATTTCTTGGAATCATGCCTCTATATTGCATCCATATAGGTGATCGGATCCTTATTGTTCTCATCGAGTTCAATGAAATTATCATTCTGGATTAAGAAATCATAGTATCTATCTGGCTGATGCGGTACTCTACCAGATCGCCTTAATGGTGTAGGTACATTATGCTTCGGATCTGATCTGATCAAATTCAACTCAGGTTCAGCTACTGGTGTTGATCTTTCTACCTGTTGAGCTTCATCAAATTCAACCTTAGAGGCAATAGTTCCTTCACCAACAAACTTCTTTTCTAAAAAGATTGCCGTAAGACTAATGAACACCTTCTGCCTTCAGCATGGTAGAAATAGTAACCTTTACTTTCTTTGGGATACCCTATAAACACACATTTATTAGACCAGGATCCAAGTTTATTTGTATGCAAATGTTTGACATAGGCCAGACAACCCCAAACCCATGGGTGAGAGAGTGTAGGCCTATGCCCAATCCATATCTCATATGGAGTCTTTGTGATAGATTTACTTGGGATATTATTCAATATATAATGTGCAGTCTCAAGAGCATAACCCCAAAATAAAATAGACAGACTAGAAAATTCCATCATGGATCGAATCATGTCTAACAAGATTCAATTTCTATTTTTCGATACACCATTATGCTATACTGTTCCTAAAGGAGTCCATTATAAGAGAATCACATTCTCTCCTAGATATGTCAAGAACTTACTGGATAGATATTCACCTCCACGATCTGATCAAAAAGTTTTAATACTCTTTCTAATTTATTTTTCTACTTCACTTCAAAATCTTTTAAACATTTTAAATAAATCTGACTTATGGTTTATTAGATAAACATATCTATACCTGGATAGATCATTTGTGAAAGTAATGAAGTAGAAATATCCACCTCTGGCACCTATGCTCATTGGTCCACATATATCAGTATGGACTAGACCTAAGAGTGCGATAGCTTTCTCATCTTTTTCAGTAAAACGTAACTTAGTCATTTTACTAAGAAGACAAGATTCATAGATTGGAAGTGATTCATAATCACTGACTTCGAGAATTTTCTCTTGAGTAAACATGTTTATCTTGTTCTTATTTATGTGACCTAGCCTACAGTGCCATAGATAGATATCAGAGATATTATCTAATTTATGATATTTTTTAGAAGTGTACATTATACTCATAGACTGTAATAAAATATAAATACCATTTTTTTATTATCCTTGCATTATTATAATATTATTCATAATGATGTCACAATAATCTCTCTTTATAGATAAATGATAACCATCTTTGATCAAAAGGCCAATGAGATTATATTCATAAAAAAGGAAGGACAATAATGACATTCATTTAAAGAAATGATATTAGTATTAAGAATAAGTTGAACTATTTCTATAGTTAGAACTGGAACAGATCTTCCATCTCTAACATTCAGAAATCGCTCATTATTTTCAAATCTTCTACTAATTTGAAGTTCTTGCAACGTATTGCAAATATGGACTGGACTTTCGGTATCTAATATCCAAGTAGAAATATCACAAATAGAAAAATTATAAGATGTTATCATATAACATCTTTGATCAGCAACTACTTGCTCATCCTGTTATTTAGCCTATTAGGATCATGAAAATCAAGATACTGAGGATAATTCCTCTTTCAATGCTCTTACTCTTTATAGTACTTTGTCTGATCTAGGTTATTCTTAGATCTTATGTTTAATCTGGGCATAGAGGCTCTAGTACGAACCACTTTATGCTGCTGAATAATATTTAACTTTCAATACTTATTATCGAAGTTAGGCCTCATAAGTTTATCACTATCTAATAATGAATGCAGCAACTGTGGTTTTGGTTTAACTGCATAAAGAAGAACCAAAAGTCTAATTAGTAATTGATTCATTAAACCTAAAGATTTAAATTTTAATCAAAAGATTCTCCCACTATTTTATTCAAATTGGTAGCCTCTACCTCCAATTCGAGGAATTACCCTAATTTCTTAGTGGATACTAGAATCCACATAGACTGCATACAAATCCAACCATGGTTGGTTAACCCATATACATCTAAGGGTAGGTTCATAATCAATTATTTCTTCAAATAATTTTTAGTAATTTAATTTTGCCTTAGGTATCTTTTCAGTAGGCTAGGGCCTCCACTGAAAGTTCCGATTAGGTCCAACCATTAACATTATCATACTTGATTCATCTAACTAATAAATGATTAAGCCCAACTATGGTTGGTCAACCTAACCACCATTTAGAGAGACACGGTGAAGACATCATATTATAAATGATAATTCCATTAGCGGATAAGTACCAGGCCTATGGGCCTCCAATGATTATCTAACTAATTGATCCATTATGATTCACTTAATGGGAGGCTATGATCTAGTTATCACCATAACTATTTTATTTTAAGAATCTAATAATTTTAGAGGATTTAATTGATTTGATTTAAATAGAGAAGGTCAGATGAATCAGCTTGTCATGATTCTTCCACTGGCTTTACCAAGTCAGATTAAGTGAGATCATTAATAGCCTGGTCTAGGAGCATCTAAATTAGTCATACTGATTTATCTAGCTGACATGGGTTAGCTCAAATAGTCAAGTGATCCGATCAAAATATAATTTCATCAAGAGACTAGGTAAGTTCGATCAGTGGGAGGGTTTGCTAAAGTTTATCTTAAATACCATAAAAAATGGTCAGATAAGTGGGCTACCAATTAAAAACCATCGGTCTGATTTATCTTAGATACCAACTGGTTTAATTAGTCTTGATTAGATCAACCAAATAGTTCATGCTAGACCGCATAACCAAAAGTCAAGTCCATCTAGGATCTCGTTAAAGATATGGACTTGACCAACTACAACTATTGTAATTGATCCAGAGAATCCTTGACCTAATCTAAGACAATAATTGATTAGATTTAGTCAATTCTCTAATTAAGTTCATTATTTAATCTAACCCTAGATCTAACTTAATTAATGGACCTAATCTCCACTAATCCATTTAACCCAATGTGTTATGATTTGTGTCTTAGGTTCTTCAATTCACAATCCTAGATCCTAATCAAAAAAAATTTTAATTTTTAATTAAGTTTTGGGCTGAGGGTTGGGATTCAACTTTTTGAAAATAACTTTTATATTTATAAATATTTTTATAACATGATTCTACCAATCAAGTTGCATGTTTGATTGATAATCAATATGCAAGTATGATAAGCATGAAACTACTTTAGATCTAATCTAAATAGATTCATGTAATTGAAATAGTTTCAACTATAATTAATCATAAATTATCTTAGATCAAATCTAACATATTTATGATGATTAAAATTAAATTAAAATATTTTTAATTATATCATAAAATTTTTTAAATTTAATCTAAAATTTTATGATTAGTATTTTAGATCAATCCGCACTAGGACAACCTCTCTACTGTAAGGGATAAATCTTATAGCAGGATAATCTTATAGCAGTCCGTGCAATCTAAAATTTTTATTGTTAGATTTAAAATTATTTTAAATTTAATAAATTATAAATAAAATTAGATCATATTTAATAAATTTATAATAAAAAGTAGATCAACATAAACTAGGACAATCTCTCCACTATAAGGGGTAAACCTTATAGCAGGACAACCTTATAGCAGTTCATATGATCAGGAGTTTTAATTTCAGATTCAATAATGAGATTAAAAATTAGATCTAATATAAAAAATAATCTAAATGCACACATAATTATGTAATAATCAACTTAGGCTCTGATATCAATTGAAGGAACCAGATCTAGGATTTCAGGACTAGATCTTAAAACTTTTTCAAGATCAGGCAATGAAAGACTTAAATAAATTAATATTTATTTATAAAATTAGAGAATATCCTAGATCTAAAATTTTATTACATGATTATGGCATGAGATTAAATCAAAAATTAAAAACAAAAATGAAGAAGAAGTGTTAATCATATCAATATAGATCTATACTAGATCGAAATTATATGAGTAACAGAAGATCGAATCTTTATTACCTATACAAGTTAGATGTTCTAACTTGCTGATCCAGGCTTAGGGATGATGTTGCAAGCTACACATGCATCCAACTTCTAGGAGTCATCCACATGAGCCCACAAACCATAATCAGAAGTTTTGATGTAGGAAATCAGCATAGTATGCTAGTACTGTATTGATCCTTCTTTGACGGTCGATCTGAAACCACCTTCTTCAAATCTTGGACTCTCTAATTTTTAAAAGGAAGGAGAAGATATTTTAAATCTGAGACATCTCTCAAAAATCTCTAAAGAATAAGGAAGAGATCAAAGAAAAATTCTAGAAGAAGAACCCTTCTTCTTCTTCTTATTTTCTCTCACCTAGACACCTAGATTGGTGTCCATAAAATCCCCATGCTCCAATATTCTTTCTCCCTAATTTTTATATGCCCCAAAGGTCTATCAATGATCTAGAATTTTTGAAAAAATTAGCTCAAAATTTATTTTAAATATTAAGATATGAAAGAGTCCTGTCTAGGTCAAACACCTAGACAAGGCAGGTCCAAAAAAGGCAACTAGTTAGGGCGCCCAACACTTGGGTGCCCCCTCCTTTCTTTATGCCATGGACCATCAGGAATAATTGCACAAAATCCTCCTCTTTCCCACAAAAAAATGTGAGAAAAATCAGGGATGTAGGTGGGACAAAGTAAGGAGGAGTTTTAGGGGCTTAAAATTCTATCTCATAGAATTTAAGTCAAAACCAACTCCTAGTTTAACTTGGTCCACAACCAAATGCCATCTAAAGAATAAGGAAAGGCTATGGGCATGCGTGAAGGCCTGGGAAAAGGTTTTTCCACATTCAAAATCAAAGAGAAGGGGCATGGGGGGTGTGAGGGGTCAATGGCACAAGGAATAGGGAGTCCAAGTCATACTAGGATTTCTATTTTGAATTGGTCCAAGTGATCTATGTGAGGAAAAAACCTTATTTCTCGAATCAGATTCGTTCAGATCTGATTGGATCAAGAGGGATATTTTAAAATTTTTTTCCTATGATCTTAATCAAATCTAAGACTCTTCAGATATGATCTTATTGATCTGATAAAAAAAATTAAATCTAATTTAATTGTACCTTTATTTTGGGTAATCCAATTATCCTTTGATGATCCTGATATTTATTTGAGGTTTTGGATGTAGCCACGCAAGCGCCTGGCCTCTAGTAGTATCCACTCAGGCAGAATCTGAAAATCTTCTCCCTACTAATCTATCCTCCAAAAATTAGATCTGGATCTGATCTTGAAGGTCTTTAAATTGGCTTTTGAAGAATAGTCGTTGTCTCTTGCAGCAGTGCTGCCTTCTTTCTTTTCTGTTGCCTTTCACTTGCTTGGATCGCACCTAACTCGTGCCCAAAACCTCTTGGTCATGGAGAAGAGAGAGAGTACTATAGAGTGGCATGGAGAAGGAGGGAGAGAAGCTTTGTGGCATGGGCTAAAGGCAAAAGCTCTCTATTCTAGGAGTAGATAGGATTTATATAGACCTTACTGTGCCATGCAGTGCCACATCATCCTAGCCAATCATGGTCCTTTATTCAATAAGATCTAAATCTAATTGGTGGGATGACATCATCTGATCCAATCAGATTAGAGTCCCTCAAAACTCTCCTTAGATGGCACCAAGATTGGGTCAAACAAGTCTTCTTGGTGCCATCAAGTTTAATTTTCTGAAGCAACTAGAGTCCCATCTATGTGGGACTCCATCTTCTATCCTCATGGGGTGCATGCCTCCGTAGGCATGCACCCCTTGCCTATCTACTTTTTAGCAGGAGGACAAGTCCACAGGTTCTCTTCTATGGGTGCATGACACATGGGCAGATGTCTAAGTATCCAGGGTCAATGTTTGACCAATGTCTGAAGACAAGATTTAGTAGGTGATGAAAAATGGTAGGTGTTGTCTCAAATTTATCTCATAAATTAAGATAATCCTTTTCTGATCCGGACAACCTTCAGTCAGAATAAGTAAAGGTTTCTGAGAGAGCCCAAATACATTTGGCTCAATTGAGACAAGCTTTAATGATTGTTAAAGGAGAACATTAGACTCAATCGTGTGCTAGCATGATTTTCTTGAACCTAATTGAATCTTATTCAAATCAATTGAACTGGGTTAATCCAATTGATGATATCTAGATCCAAACTCTTATTTGTGTGATCTAGTTAGGTTCAGTTCCGTATGGTAATGGGATACGTCATGATCTCTATCATCGACATCATCGAAACACCTTCTGATGGATCAAAACTTTTTTGATTCAGACAACTAGTATGATCGATCATCCAAATCATTCTAATTGCTCTCAAAATCCATCAGTGATACCTAGCAGCATATGGTGGCAATCCATCAAAACTGAAAGTGAACCTCTCGGTGCAGTTACCTATGTAATTAAGTTTCTCTATCTTGAGGTTCGACCGAATTAGGGTTAAGGTGATCTCGTCAAACCCTAACTTCCATCATATGAATTAAATATTCGATTTAACTCCAACATGAAAACTCTAATAGAAACTTTTTCTATTATTTCACTCTGCCATAACCATGTGTTTATGGACTTGATTCTAATGATCATCATAGGGTTGCTCCTCATCTACCGAGATAGATAGATCCCCTATTAGTGGAATCCAATTCCTACAATGAACATGCTATAGCCAACATACATCTCAGAATTTCGAATGGCTAGAAGATCGAGTTATGGTGTAGTCAAACTTTAACACCCTCAAGATGAACTTTCGATGCACCTCAGGTCAAAGAACCAGATGCACCACTACAGCTTCGAGCCAGTCATCGATGAGAAGGTAGACTTTTTCATGACTGCTCGAGGTGGTCACACAAAGTTTCCTTGTTCTCTAATGAGTACCTATATTGTTGCTCTGATATCCCTATACCATAGATTCAAAACTCATCTATCCAAAAGAAGCGATCGTACACCAACCTTTCGGATCAATCACCATTCTCATGATGATCCTACGGTCGAAAGCATTTTATGAGTTAATAAAAAAAATTCATGTCTTAAATTTTCAACTCTTGAAAATATGAACTATCATTACCATTAACTCAAGAGATGTATGACAGATACTTTCAAATACATACTATGATAGAAAATAATTTATTTTATTATTTATAGTTAAAATTATAATTTTGCTCTTAGAAGTGTATTACAAGTGTCAGCCAATCTGGCTTCTAGGGCACATATATCTAACAAACTCCCACTTGACCTAAAGTCAATTGGCTACAAATCTAAGTCTCATTTTCTCAAAGTAGGCTTCAATCTTTTGCTGGCCCAATGGCTTTATAAATGGGTCTGCCACATTGTTTGCAGAGTCGACTCTCTTAACCTCGACGTAACCTTTCTCAAGGTAATCGCGGATGAGATTGTATCACCGCTCGATGTACTTGAATTTCTGACGAGACCTTAGCTTCTTAGCAAGGGCTAAGGCACCATTATTATCATAGTACAGAGGAATGGCATTTGATGGTATTACTTCGATCTCTACAGCAAACTTCTTGTACTAGAATGCCTCCTTTGCAGCTTCTGATGCAGCGATGTACTCTGCTTCCATAATGGAATCTGCTATTACTGTCTGCTTGAAACTCTTCCAACTGACAGCACCACTATTACACACAAATAGACTCCTAGATGTCGACTTTCAATCATCTATATCGGACATAAAATTTGAGTCTGTATATTTTTGGACTTGAAGTTCTCCATTATCAAAAACCAACAACATATCTTTAGTTCTTCTCAAGTACTTAAGGATATGTTTTACAAAAGTCTAGTGTTCTTCATCTGAATTCGACTGATATCTGCTCGTGATACTCATAGCATGGGCTATATCAGGTCATGTACATAACATGGCATACATGAGGCTCCCTATTGTTGAAGCATAAAGGATCTTGCTCATGCATTCAATCTTCTCTGGTGTGTTGGGATACATTTTCTTGGAGAGATGAATGCCATGTCTGAAGGATACCAATCTCCTCTTGGAGTTTTCCATGCTAAACCTCTTTAGCACTTCCTCTATATACATTTTCTATGAAAGACCTAGCATCCTATTCGGTCTATCTCTATGGACCTTAATTCCTAGAATAAAGGATGCTTCTCCTAGTTCTTTTATAGAGAATTCTTTAGATAACCATATTTTAACAATGGTCAACATGAAAATATCATTCCCAATAAGGAGGATATCATCTACGTACAGTATGAGAAAGACAATAGCGCTCCCACTGACCTTTTTGAAAACATATGATTCCTCCTCGTTCTTGATGAAACTAAATAATTTAATCACATCATTGAAATAAGTATTCCAGCTCTGAGATGCTTGCTTAAGTCTATATATGGACCTTTGCAGCTTGCATACTTTGTGATCAACATCATTGGATGTAAAATCTAGTGGTTGTTCCATATAGATATCTTCCTCAAGGTATCTATTTAAGAACACCATTTTTACGTCCATTTGCCATATTTCATAATCGAAATAGGCTGCAACAGCAAGCAATGTGCGGATGAATTTTAGTATGGCTACTGACAAAAAGATATCCTGATAGTCAATTTCTTCATGCTGACTATATCCTTTTGCTACTAATCTAGCTTTGAATATCTCTACATTTCCATCTGTACCAATCTATCTCTTATAGATCTATTTGCACCTAATAGGTACTATACCTTCAGGTGGATCTACCAAGGTCCAAACTTGGTTTGAGTGCATCGAGTCAATTTTTGACTTTATTGCCTCTAACCATTTCTTGGAGTCGATATCCGATATCGCCTCGTCATAGGTTTAGGGATCATCACCATGAACCCCATTACCTACAAGAAATATTTTCTCTACTTCCTCTAAAATAGTATCTAAATATCTCTCAGAGGGATGAAAAATTCTTTCTGATCTACGAGGTGGAGGAGGTAGTGATTGTATTGGCTCAACCTAATTTGGTTCCATAGGATCCTTAACTCGTTGCTCTTGTGAGATTTTCTTCTCGAGCTTGATCTATTTTCCAATACCACTATCTTGAATAAACTATTTTTCAAGAAAGATGGCATGCCGACTTATAATCATATTGTGGTCTTCTAAAATGTAGAAATAATATCCTAATGACTCTTTAGGATATCCTATGAATCAAGCTCTAAAGGATCTATAGTCTAACTTGTCCGCTTGTTGTCTATTGACATGAGCCAGACAATCCCAAATTCTAAAATGACTCAAACTTCATTTCTTATCATGCCATATCTCATATAGTGTGGTAGGAATGGTTTTAGAGAAAATCCTATTTAGTAAATATATAGCAGTTAACAAACTATGTCCCTAAAGAAAATTAGGAAGGTCTGTGAAGCTCATCATGGATCGGACCATATCTAATAGGGTCCGATTCCTCTATTCTAAAACTCCATTGAGTTGAGGTGTTTCAGGTAGAGTCTATTGAGAGACTATGCCATTTTGCTTGAGATAGTCCAAAAATTTCCAACTAAGGTATTCACCTTCTCGATCTGATCGAAGAACCTTAATGGATTTTTTAGTTTATTTTTTCAACTTCATGTCTAAATTTCTTAAATTTTTCAAAGACTTCAGACTTGTGTCTCATAAGATACACATATCTATACCAAGATAAATCATCAGTAAAGGTTATGAAGTAGTCAAAGTTGCCTCTAGCCGACACATCAAATAAACCGCACACATCAATATGTACTAGGACAAGTAGTTTCGTGGCCCTTTTCCCATATCCTACAAAAGAGAGCTTAGTCATTTTGCCATGAAGACATGATTCACAAATTAGATATGACTCAGAAGTCAACGGACTCAATAGTCTAATTTTCTCCAATTTGTTAATCCTATCTTCTACTATATGACCTAGTCTTAGGTGCCATAGATACCTATCGTTTGGACTATCCCTGGGTCATTTTGATCTTATGGCATTCACATTTTATTCGATATTAAAAATAGATACATCAATTGTAATTAGTAGAGATCGTTAATCAAAAAACCACTTACAATTTTATTTCTTTCATAAAGAATATTATAATGATTCTTAAGAAAATTAATTACATGGCCTTCTTGTGCTAAACATGAAACAAAAATTAAATTTCTACTTACAGTAGGTACATAATAATAATCTCTAAGTACTAAATTTAAGCCAGATGATAGTCAAAGAGGATAGGTTTTCACGACCATAGCAGCAATCCTTGCTCTATTTTCAATGCATAGGATCATCTCACCATCCCTCAGCCTCCTGCTATCCTCAAGACCCTACATGGAAGTGCATAAATGAGCACTAGAACTAGAGTCAAGCATCCAACTGGATGCAGAAGAAATCATAAGGTTAGATTCAATAACGAGCATACCTCCAAAAGGACATGTCTCCTTCTTATTCTTCAGGATGGCTAGGTATGTAGGACAGTTCAGCTTTCAGTGGCCATCAATATTACAATGAAAATACTTTTCTTTGTCAGTGGCCTTCTTCTTCAACTTTGCCTTCCTTTTCTTTTCAGCTTCCACCTTTTGCTTTTCCACAGACTTTTTCTTCTTTCCAAAAGTCTTTCTCTTGGAAGAAGTCCGTTCCATAGCAAGACTGAGCTTTTAGAACCTTTCATAGAAAGCTCAGCAGTAACCAGCATATTTATAAGCTCGACCAGAGTATTATGAAGTTTATACATATGGTAGTTCATGATGAACTGCCCATATGCATCAGTCAAAATTACAGAATTATATCATTCTATAGATTCTGATCTAACTTCACTCCGAGCTTCTCAAGCTCTTTCAAGTCCTTGATCATCATCAGATAATGATCTTGGACTAACTGCCCATCACACATTTTAGCCTTAAATAGTCATTTAGTGATCTGATATTTGGCTGCACGATTTTGTTCACCAAACAACTCTTGTAGGTGAGTCAACATTTGATGGACAGTCTTGTTATCTTCATATTGGTGCTAAAGTTCATCAGACATTAAGCCCAACATGTAGTATTTGACCTTATTATCTTCATCCATCCATTTGTCAAGAGACACTCTCTGTTCAGCAGACAAACGAGCTGGTAAGGTAGGAGGATCCAGATCCAATACATGAGTTAACTTCTTAAAAGTCAAAATAATTTTGAAGTTTTAAAGCCAATCCTTATAATTGGATCCGATCAGTCTATGGGTATCCAGGATATGGGCTAGTGGGTTGGACGCACACATTTTTCTTTTTTCTATAGAGAGTCAAAATTTTTAATTTAATTTTGTAATTAAGACTTGACCAATTTGTTTAGGGGTTTATTTTTTAAATAAATTAGCTCCCACTATTTTTTTGGATCCCTACACTCCCTCTGTAAAGATGCGAAAATCTCCAATGGTATAGTCCCACCAACTGACTCATCATCTCATCTAACAGTTATTGATGATGGGTTAGCCAATGAGTGAATAACTCTTATCAAATGATTCTCTAATCATTGTGCACCCAGGCTTGGTCTCTAATTCATGAATCTCACCATGCTCGAAATATTGATCCACTCCTTAGTTAAGTCAGACCCACCATTTGCATAGATTGGATTTCTAATTAGATCTCTCACCATATCCAGAATATTGAGCCAAATCCATCCTCCAGCCTGTAGCATCCAATGTCAAATAGACATGGTTGCATCTTTCTGGTGCAACTAAACTACTATGACCAGCTGAAAACAATCAACCCCGAGAAGGGTCCGCACATCTACAATGGCGGAAGATCTTAGACTTAATCTTCTCTTAGGAAGATTTGATTTAGATCTCTTTAAACTTGACTTGACATAGCCATAATCATTATGACTAACCTAGTGGTATGGGTTAGCTTGGATTGTTAGCCACCTTAGATCAGGACTGAGCCAACAAATATGGTCAGGTAAGTGAGATCGGTGGAAGGGATATGCCATTAACTCGATAAAAACACATTCAAATCGAGTAGCTCTCAATTAAAAACTAGTCGATCGTATCTGCCAAACTTACCTTAAACACCAAATTATTGAGCCAAAATCAATCGGATTAGCCTATAATCCAGATTCTAACCACTAAGCCTAATTAGGTCTTAACTTGATCGATCACTCATGTGACTCAACCTTGACCCAGACTTAATCTTATTAGGCTAGTCAATTTAAGCATTCTTAATCCTATCTAACGAACTCTTGATTCAGTTTGATCAACCGCTAGACCTAATTGAGCTATTCAAGTCTGAACCCAATTTTATGAATATGTCTTAGATCTAAAAATTTTTAATTTTAGACCTAATATATTTCATAATCTTAATTCTTAATTAAGTTTAGGATTTATAAATAAAATATGTATATAAAATTCTAAGATTTCAGGATCTAGGGTTTTACAAAAAATAAGTTTTAGATTTTTTATTAAGGACGAATGTGCAGCATCCCTATACATCATAAGAACATCTCATCAAATGAAAGGAGAGGGTCTTTAAATCCTACTTCGTTCTTATGACCAGACGGTCAAAGGGAACACCTTAATTAGAAATATGATAAATCTATAAAACTAGTTAGATCTACATCATATATCACATATATAAAAATTGATCTAACTAAAAACATATTTTGCATACATCTCATATATCATATAATGCATATTTTTATATCTAAATTATCACATAAAGATCTAAAAAATAAGATTCAAATTTGATCATATCAAATTAAATTTATTCTACATAATTTTGTAGAACTATTCTATAACTAGTCTAAACATGCATCTATCATATCTCATATGAAAAATTAAATAAATTTATTTTTTATTTTTTAGATCTAATTATAATATTTATAATATTTAAAATTAATAAATAAATAAATTTAAAAATTATAATTAATTAAATTAAAATTATGATCATGTTAGACTATACATAGAATAATTCTATTCCTAGTCTAGTTATGCATCTCATACATCTTAGATTTAGATTATTTAATTTTTGATTTTTTGATTTTAGATCTAATCATATCTCATATGACATCTAAAATCATCTAATTATTTGATAAAAAATAAATTAAAATTAGATCTAATGAATTTTGAAACCTGGCTCTGATACCAGTTGAAGAAAAAAAATCTTATTTCTCGGATCAGGTTCGTTCAGATCTGATTGAATCAAGAGAGATATTTTTAAAAAAAATTTCTAAGATCCTAATCAAATCTGAGACTCTTCTAATCTAATCTTGTTAATCTAATAAAAAAATTAAATCTAATTTAACTATACCTTTATTTTGGATAATCCAATTATCCTATGATGATCCCAATGTTTGCCTGAGGTTCTGGATATAGCGATGCAAGCATCTAGCCTCTATCGGTATCCACTCGAGTAGGATCTACAGATCTTCTCCTTCTTAATCTATCCTTAAAAAATTATATCTGAATCTGATCTTGAAGGTCTTCAAAATGGCTTTTGAAGAACAACCGTTGTCTCTTGCAGTAGTGCTACCTTCTTCCTTTTCTATTGCCTTTCACTTGCTTGGATCGCACCTAACTCATGCCCAAAACCTCTTGAGCCTGGAGAGGAGAGAGAGTACTAGATGGTGGCATGGAGAAGGAGGGACAGAAGCTTTGTGACATTGGCTAAAGGCAAAAGCTTTATATTCTAGGCACAGATATAGTTTATATAGACCCTGCTGCACCATGCAGTGCCACATCATCTCGGCCAATCATGGCCCTTTATTCAATCAGATCTAAATATGATTGATGGTATGACATCATCTGATCTAATCAGATTAGAGTCTCTCAAAACTCTTCTTAGATGGTGCCAAGACTAGGTCAAACAAGTCTTCTTGGCGCCATCAAGTTTGATTCCCTAAATCAACTAGAGTCCCATCTATATGGAACTCCATCTTCTATCCTCATGGGATGCACGCCTCCCTAGGTGTGTGCCCCTTGCCTGTCTACTTTTTAATAAGCGGATAAATTCCCAAGTTCTCTCCTATGGGTGCATGATACATGGGCAAATGTCTAAGTATCCAGGGTCAATGTTTGACCAATGTCCGAAGATAAGATTTAGCAGGTGATGAAAAATGATTGATGTTGTCTTAAATTTATCTCATAAATTAAGACAATCTTTTTCTGACCTGCACAAGCTTCAGTCAAACTAAGTAAAGATTTCTGAGAGAGTCCAAACATATTTGGCTCAGTCGAGACAAGCTTTAATGATTGTTAAAGGAGAACATTAGGCTCAATCGTGTGCTAGTATAATTTTCTTGAACCTAATTGAATCTTATTCAAATCAATTGAACTGGGTTAATCTAATTGATGATATCCAAATCCAAATCCTTATTTGTGTGACCCAGTTAGGTTCAGTTCTGTATGGTAATAGGGTACGTCATGATATTTATCATCGACATTATTGAAACACCTTTCGATGGATCAGAACTTTTCTAATTCAGACAACTAGCATTATCGATCATCCAAATCATTCTAATTGCTCCCAACATCCACCAGTGACACCTAGTAACATATGGTGGCAACCCATCAGAACTAAAAGCAAATCTCTCGATGCAGTTACTTATGTGATTAAGTTCTTCTATCTTGAGCCCTGATCGGATTAGGGTTAAGGTGATCTCGTCAAATCCTAACTTCCGTCATATGAATTAATCATTCGATTTAAATTCAATGTGAAAATCCTAATAGAAACTCTTTCTATTATTTCACTCTACTATAACCATGGGCTTACAGACTTAATTCTTATGATCATCATAGGGCTACTCCTCATCTACCGAGGTAGATAGATCCCCTATTGATGCAATCTAATTCCTACAATGAACATGCTATAGCCAATATACACCTCAGAATTTCGAATGGCTAGGAGACCGAGTTATGATGTAATCAAACTATAACACCCTCAAGGTGAACTATCGATGTACCTTAGGTCAAAGAACCAGACACACCACTGCAGCTTTGAGCTAGTCATCGACGAGAAGATAGACTTCCTCATGACTGCTCGAGGTGGTCACACTCAGTGCCCTCATTCTCTAATGAGTACCTGTACTATCGCTCTGGTGTCTCTACACCATAGATTCGAGACTCATCTATCTAAAAGAAGCGATCATACACCAACCTTTTGGATCAATCACCATCCTCATGATGATCCTATGGTCGGAAGCATTTTATGAGTTAATAATGAAAATTAATGTCTTAAATTTTTAACACTTGAAAATATGAACTATCATTACCATTAACTCAAAAAATGTATCACAGACACTTTCAAATATACACTATAATAAAAAATAATTTATTTTATTATTTATAGTTAAATTATAATTTTATCCTTAGAAGTATATTATAAGTATCAGCCAATCTGGCTTCTAGGGCACACATATCTAACACTATGAACCAAATTAAATTAGAATTAATTCAACCTAATTAAATTAAATTTTAAATAAATTAAGAATTAAATTAAATTAAATTAAATTAAACTAAATTTTAATTTAATTTTTTAATCAAATTAAAAAAATTGGCTGATCCAAGTCCTAGTTAAACTTGGACTAGTTCTTCCTTGCATTTAGCTTATCCAATAATCCAATAAGACTTGATCCAATAAAATTCAAACTAAATCTAATTAAATTATATTTAATTAAACTTAATCTCAGTCCTTTGGTTTAATCAAATTAAGTCAATTAGCAATTGAATTGCTAATCAATCCTCCTACAACACTTACACTAGGTCAAATATCAATCGTATTGATCGTTTAATCTTAGAACGATTCTTAATCATTGATCAACCATCCGATCGGATCATGAACTCTAATATGTGTGACCTCATAGATCCAAACCTAAGTCGGTAGCATACGAATAAATTTTTATACCAGTTGAAGTGACCATCTAGCAATGGTACCTGACGGCCAGATAGATCGAATGTGTATAACAACAACCTTAGAACCCATGTGGATATAGTTTCCATATAATTCATCTCCTTGACCAAAATGCTTGTAGAACACCTCAGAGTTCAACTATCAACTTTGATCAAGTTGTCCACTTTGTATTTCAAAATATCAAATCCATCTGATGAATTATCCTGGCCAAGATTTTGCTATATTGAAATACGGTGATACATTCTTCTCCAACTCTTGGAGTGGTCAATTCCATATTGATCACACACTGACTTTATAAGTACTTGATTGTACCTAAAAGCCTTCCATTACTAAATTAGAAGTTCAGTTAGTTTGCTACCAAAGCACAGTGAGTTGCTTGCAAGTCGCAATGGTGATCTTAGGTCTAAGGGATACTTATACCAATATCCCATCAAAGACATTCTTGATAGCGGAATGCTTTGGAGTTGATCACGTTCAATGATAATGTATCCTTACATCTCACCTATATACCATACCAGTGTCTCCACACTTCTTGGTTAAGAGGACAACCAACCTATTGAAGAAAAAAATCTATTTTTCCGACATAGGATCGTTCAAATTTGATTGGATCTAAAAAAATATTTTAATTTTTTTTTCTAAAATTCTAATCAGATCTAAGACTTCTCAGATCTGATCATAGAGATCTAATATTAAAATTTAAAAATAAAATTAAATCAGATTTAATTTTAAGTACTTGATTTGGTAATCTAATTATCCTGCGATGATTCCATTGATTCCTGAGATTTTGGAAGGAGCCACGCATGCACCTGGCCTCTACCAATATCCATTCAGGCAGGATCTAAACATCTTCTCCTCGTGAATCTCTTCTCTAAAAATTAGATCTGAATCTAATTAAAAAATCCTTCAAAATGACTTCTGAGGGCAGCCTGTTCGTCTCACGAATACTATCACATAGATGCTGAATCTTGTGCCAAAAACCTTAGACCTTCAACTCAAATTTGTGCCTAACTTTTTACACATGTAGAAGAGAGGGAGAGAGAGGATAGAGGGGGTGTGGATATCAAAGGGAAGGCTCCTTTGAGTGTGGAAAATATAAATTACATTGAGGCAATTTTATGAGAAGAGTTTTTATACTAGACATAGCGCCATAAAAAGTCCCTTTTTGACCAAAAATCTTATTAATTCAACCATTGGAACTCTTGAACCTGATCTCCATGAAAAACCCCAGATCCCATCGGGAAGGTAGCGGCATGAAAGGATAAGGAAGAGTCCATGTGCGTCTAGGACTCCTCCCTGAAGAGTTTGATCCAAATCAAACTCTATCAAAACCTAGTCTAGGAACCTCCAAAAATTATAAAATTTTGCACACCCAAAGTATAGCTCATGCCCTATCATATATCCAAAAATTAGAGCAAAATAATTTTTAAAAGAATTTTTAAAATTTTTTGATCATGTGACCCTCAATTCTCCCAATTAGATCAACTATTGACCCTAGTCCAATTACACTAGGAATGAATATAATTTTCATAATTAATCTGACCTGAACTTGTTCTAGACAAATAAAAATAAACTCATTCAAGATACAAGAATGAGTCAAATTGGTTGCGATAAATCAAAAAGATTATAGAAGAAGAAAGTTAGGCTCAATCGTGTGCTAGCACGATTATCTTGAACCTGATTGGATCTAATCAAAATCAATCGAGCTAGGTTAGCTCAATTGATGACATCTAGACCCAAATGCTTATTTGTGTGACCTAGCTAGGTTCAGTTCCATATGGTAATGAGACATGTTGTGATCTCTATCTCGACATCATCGAAATACCTTTCGATGGACCAAAACTTTTCTGATTTATACAATTAGAATGATCGATCATTAAAATCATTCTAATTGCTCCCAAAATCAAATAGTGACACCTAGCAGTATATGGTGGCAACCCATCAAAATTGAAAGTGAACCTCTTGGTGCAGCTACCTGTGTAATTAGGTTCTTCTATCTTGAGCCCCGACATGATTAGAGTTAAGGTGAACTCATCAAACCCAATATCCATCATATGAATTAATCATTCGATTCGAGTCCTATGTGAAACCCTTTATAGAAACTCTTTCTATCATCTTCACTCTGTGATGGCCATGGGCTTATGGACTTTATTCTCATGATCATCATAGGGCTACTCCTCATCTACCAAGATGGATAGATCCCTTATTGGTGCAATCCAATTTCTATAATAAACGTACTATAGCCAACATACACCTCAGAATTCTGAATGGTTAGGAGATCGAGTTATGGTATAGTCAAACTATAACACCCTCAAGGTGAATTATCGATGCACCTCAAGTCAAACAACCAGACATACTACTGCAACATTGAGCCAGTCATTGACAAGAAGGTAGACTTTCTTATGAATGCTCAAGGTGGTTACGCTCAGTGCCCTCATTCTCTAATTAGTATCTGTACTCTCACTCCAGTGTCTTCTCACCATAGACTCAAGACTCATCCACTTAAAGAAAGTGATCGTACACCAACCTTCTAGATCAATCATCATTCTCGTGATGATCCTATGGTCGGGAGTAGTTTATGAGTTAACTATGAAAATTCATGTCTTAAATTTTCAACTATTTGAAAATATGAATTGTCATTACCACTAACTCAAAGGATGTATCACATATACTTTAAATACATACTGTGATAGAAAATAATTTGTATATTAATTTATAGTCAAAATTATAAAATTATTCTTAGAAGTGTATTACAAGTGTTAGCCAATCTAGCTTCCAGGGCACACATCTAACAAACTTTCACTTGACCTAAAGCCAATTGGCTACAAAACTAAATCCTATCTTCTTAAGGTGGGCTTCGATCTTCTGTTGGCCTAAAGGCTTCATCAGAGGATCTATCGCATTGTCCGTAGAGTCGACTTTCTTGACCTCGACGTAATCCTTCTCGAGGTAATCGTGGATGAGATGGAATCATCACTCGATGTGCTTGAATTTTTGGTGAAACCTCGGCTCCTTAGCTAGGGCTATGGCACCATTATTGTCGCAGTACAAAGGAACGACATCTGATGGCATCACTCCGAGTTTTATGGTAAACTTTTTGTACTAGAATGCCTCCTTTGCAGCTTTTAAAGCAGCGATGTACTCTACTTCCATGGTGGAATCTGCTATCACAGACAGCTTGGAACTCTTTCAGCTGACAACACCACCATTACATACAAACAGACTACTAGATGTCAACTTTTGATTATCTATATCAGACATAAAATTTGAGTCTGTATAACCCTAGACCTGAAGTTCTCTATTACCAAAAATCAAGAACATATCCTTAGTCCTTCTCAAGTACTTAAGGATATATTTCACAAAAGTCCAGTGCTCTTCATCTAGATTCGATCGATATCTGCTCGTGATACTTACAGCATGGGTGATATCAGGTCGTGTACATAGCATGACGTATATGAGGCTCCCTATTGCCGAAGCATAAGGAATCTTGCTCTTACGTTCAATCTTCTTAGGTGTGTTGGGACACATCTTCTTGAAGAGATGAATGCCATGTCTGAAGGGCACCAATCTCCTCTTGAAGTTTTCCATGCTAAACCTCTTTAGTACCTCCTCTATGTACATCTTCTATGAGAGACCCAGCATCCTATTCGGTCAATCCCTATAGACCTTAATTCCTAGAATAAAGGATACTTCTCTTAGGTCTTTCATAGAAAACTCTTTTGATAACCATATTTTAACTGTGGTCAATATAAAAATATCATTTTCAATAAGGAGGATGTCATCCATGTACAGTACGAGGAAGACAACAGTGCTTCCACTGACCTTTTTGAGGTACATGAGTTGATGTGCCATCTTTATTCTATTTCCATCTTGATACACCGTACCTCGTGCACTTATTTTGGTTGACATACCCCTCCCAATAAAGCATGTAATCATTAGGACATGCATGTATCTTGGTGTAAATAAAGTCCAGCTATTCAATAATCTTCGATGCCTCATAATTATTCTTCGAAATTTGTGCATCGTGTGAAAGAATGTCCTCCAAAAGCTCTAGTATGCAGTTCACTCCATTATTACTGAACCCATTAGAGCATTTCATATGATACAATCAGATTAAGAACTCAAACTTTGCCATCTTTTCACACCCGGGATACAACAAAATATTAGCATCCTCTATCAACTTGCGGACCTTCTCCACATCCTCACTGTTTGTCATTCTACCAACCATAGAATTAGGCATGGATATAGATGCACCGTAATTATGACTAGCAAATGAAAAAGTATTATGAACCATTTATTTCACTCTCCCATCATGTTGATCATCTTGTTGCGGCTGGCCCTCACCATGTTGATCTCAACAAATTTCATAATTTGGTTTAAAATCATAAATAGTGAGGTGATCATTTATATCTTAATGAGGTAGCCATGGTCCACCCATATATTTTTTACAAGAATATTAGATAAGTCCGTAGTCACCAAATTTTTTTATAGTAAAATCAAGAAATTTTGGAAGTCCAACCTTATATTTTGACGAGAGCCTACTAAACTTTATCCACTCCTAATCCATTATAAAAATTGATGATACTGCAATTAAATCATGCATGCAACTTATAATATATACTAATGCATTATAAATAAATATGCATTATAAATAAAAAATATATTATAAATAAGAATCAAAATAAATATTATATATGAAACTCATGTTAAATATTATTTTTAAATATATAATAAATGCATCTTATCACCAAATAAAAGGTAAAGATAGATCCTATCCCATTTAGAAATTGCATTAATTCTATAGATTTATTACAGTAATCAAATGATATGCAACAAGGATCGAATGAAATTTTGAAAGTATTCTTTCATAGTTCTCCCATGTATGGAGAATAAAAAAAAATACTATCCAAAATTTTATTCAAAATTCTTAACATACCATTTGATTACTAGAATTACCAATAGAATTATTTGCAATTCTCAAACTATCCAAATTAGACAATCAATTGATTATTGTACATAATTTTTTCATCCGTACAATTACATATAAATGTATGGATGCTGAAGATTATGTAAACTAATCAATTGATGGGTCTATCGTTATGCAATGTAATTAACAAAAATAACAAGATACAAACAATCAGCAAAAGTTCTTTTATCTGTCAGCATGATCCATGACCGTCGACAAGGCACAGAATCCATCGATGGAGATTTTCTTATCGACCGACATAGCCCAAGGGACATCCACGGTCGCTGACATGGCACGGTCCAAGATCGCCAACATGGCATGGCTCAAGACCATCCACGATCATCGACATGGCATGGCCCGACCTAGAATCCATCGGCACGATCTAGAATCAGCCAGTAGGAGTTCTCTTATTCGCCTGCATGACCCATGACCGACGGATAATTATAATTTTATAATAAATATTTATAATATTTATTATAAAAATTATAATTAAATAATAATATAAATATTATAAATGATAAATAAATAATACTATAAAATTTTTAAAAAATTATACCTGTGGCTATAGAGAGGGATCACATAGAGAGCTTCGAGGGTTGCCGGCAGTGATGCTAGAGAAAGATGATGGTACTAGAGATCACTTACGAAATAATCAAGATAGATAGTAAGTTAGAAAGAGAAAAGAGAGAGAAAGAGAAAGAGAAATAGGAGAGAGAGAAAGAGGAAAGAGAGAGATAGCAGGGAGTGTGGTTAGGTTGAGGGAAGAGAAAAGGTGGTGGAATCGATGGCCGGGCTGGCTGGCAAAGAAGGGGAAGGAGGGAGGCTTGGGCCGAGGGAAGAGAGGAGAGATAGAGAGAGCAAGGAGGGGTTGGGATCGGTAATCGAGTCAAGGGATGAGAGGAGAGAAAGAGAGGTGGTCGTAGCCAGCGGTTGAGGAGGAGGGGAAGGAGGAGGAGAGGGGGCAGCATGGTGATGGGGAAGCTGAGGGGGGTGGGCTGCGGGCAAAGCCGGAGGGGGTGGGGGGTGGGCTGCGGGAAGAGCTGGAGGGGAAGAAAGGGAGGGGGTGGCATGGTGACAAGGAGGCCGAGGGGGTAGGCTGCGGTCGGAGCTGGAGGGGGGCCAGGGGGTGGGTTACGAGCGGCAGCCCGATGAAGGAGCCACAGGCCTAGGCCAGGGAAGAAGGGAAAGAAAAGGAAGGGGGAGGTGGCAGCACCGACGATCGGAGAAGAAAGGGGAGGCGGCACCGGTCGGAGATCCAATAGGAGGCAGAGAAGGAGGTGGCACTGGTCGAGGAAGGAAAGGAAGGGGTGAGGTCTATCGGTAGCAGAAAGGAGGGAGAGAGAGAGAGATCAATCAGTAGAGAGAAAAAATAATTTACGGGTGGGATGAAAATAACCTAACTTATGGCAATGGTTTTGGAACCGCTACCATAGATATTAGAATTCAAGCCGATCTAAATTAAAATCGAGTTGGCCCGAGCTAACCCGACTGATAATCGAGCCGACCCAATTTGAATTTGAGCCGGCTCGATCAGCGAGAATAGATCCATGGCAATGATTTTCATTAACCACTACTATAGATTAAACTATGGCAGTAGTTATATGTAACCGCTGCTGTAGGCTCAACCTATTGTAGTGATTAGTCAGAACCACTGCGATATATTTTTTTCATATTTTTGCTCTAAATATTATATAATTTAAAAATTTAATGCCCATCTTCACCATTTATTATCTAAATAATTATCATTAGAGTGTCGTCATAAAAGGTCGCCTCTATCCGATAGCCTTAGCTTCATCGATCAAAAAAAATTGATTTTGATGATCACGAACAATGATGCAATCATCTAATAGATAGAGTAAAGGAAAAAACCTATTTTCTAAATCAAATTCCTTTAGATCTGATTGGATCAGGAGGAATATTTTAAAAATTTTTCTTCTGAGATCCTAATCAGATATGATCTTATTGATTTGATAATAAAAATAAAATAAAAATAAAAATTTAATTTAATTTAATTATATCTTTATTTTGGGTAATCCAATTATCCTATGATGATCTCGATGTTTGCCTAAGGTTCTAGATGTAGCCACGCAAGTGCCTGGCCTCTATCGGCATCCACTCAGGTAGGATCTAAAGATCTTCTTCTTCTTAATCAATCCTTCAAAAATTAAATGTAGATCTGATCTTGAAGATCTTCAAAACTCCTTTTGAAGAACTGTCATTGTCTCTTGCAGCAGTGCTATCTTATTCCTTTCTTGGCGCCTTTCACTTGCTTGGATCGCACCTTATTCATGCCCAAAATCCTTTGAGAATGGAGAGGAGAGAGAGGACCAGAGGGTGGCATGGAGAAGGAGGGAGAGAGGCTTTGTGGTGTGGGCTAAAGGTAGAATCATTAAAAACCTAGGCATAGATAGAATTTATATAGATCCTGCTATGCCATGCAGTGCCACATCATCTCGGCCAATCATGGCCCTTTGAGCAATCAAATCTAAATCTGATTGCTGGGATGACATCATCTAATCCAATCAAATGAGAGATCCTCAAAAACCCTCCTAAGGTGGTGCCAAGACTAGGTCAAACAAGAGTTCTTTGCACTACAGAGTTTAATCCTTTGAAGCAACCCTGGAGTCCCATCTGTATGGGACTCATTTATCCTCATGGGGCGCACACCTCCCTAGGCATGCACCCTCTTCCTATTTGTATTTAGCAGGGGGACAAGGTCCTAGGTACTCTTCTATAGGTGCATGACACATGGGCAGATATCCAAGTATCCAGGATCAATATTTGACTAATGTCCAAAAATAAAAATTAGCAAGTGATCGAAAATAGTAGGTATTGTCTTAAATTTATCTCATAAATTAATATAATTCTTTTTTGATCTGGACAAGCTCCAGTCAAACTAAGTAAAGGTTCCTGAGTGATCCCAAATATATTTGGCTCAGTCGAGAAAAGCTTTAATGATTATTAAAGGAGAACATTAGGCTCAATCGTGTGCTAGCACGATTTTCTTGAACCTAATTAAATCTTATTCAAATTAATTGAACTGGGTTAGTCCAATTGATGATATCCAAATCCAAACCTTTGTTTGTGCGATCCAGTTAGATTCAACTCCATATGGTAATGGGATATATCATGATCTCTATCATCGACATCATCGAAACACCTTTCGATGGATCAGAACTTTTCTGATTCAGACAACTAATATGATCAATCATCCAAATCATTCTAATTGCTCCCAAAATCCATCAGTGATACCTAGCAGCATATGGTGGCAACCCATCAGAACTGAAAGTGAATCTCTTAGTGCAGTTACCTGTGTGATTAGGTTCCTCTATCTTGAGCTCCAATCGGATTAGGGTTAAAGTGATCTCATCAAATCCTAATATCCGTCATATGAATTAATCATTCGATTCAAGTCCAATATAAAAATCCTAAAAGAAACTCTTTCTATTATTTCACTTTGCCATGGCCATGGGCCTATGGACTTGATTCTCATGATCATCATAGGGCTGCTCCTCATCTATCGAGGTAGATAGATCCCCTATTGATGCAATCCAATTCCTACAATGAACATGCTATAGCCAACATACACCTCAGGATTCTGAATGGCAAGGAGATCAAGTTATGGTGTAGTCAAACTATAACACCCTCTAGGTGAACTACCGATGCACCTCAGGTCAAAGAATTAGACACACCACAACAGCTTCAAGTCAGTCATCGATGAGAAGGTAGACTTCATCATGACTGCTCGAGGTGGTCACGCTCAGTGCCCTCGTTCTCTAGCGAGTATCTATACTATCGCTCCAGTGTCTCTACACCGTAGACTCAAGACTCATCTATCCTAAAGAAGCGATCGTACACTAACCTTTCTGATCAATCACCATCCTCATGATGATCCTATGGTCGGAAGCATTTTATGAGTTATTAATGAAAATTCATGTCTTAAATTTTCAACTCTTAAAAATATGAATTATCATTATCATTAACTCAAGGAATGTATCACAGACACTTTCAAATACACACTGTGATAGAAAATAATATATTTTATTATTTATAGTTAAAATTATAATTTTATCCTTAGAAGTGTATTACAAGTATCAGCCAATCTGACTTCTAAGGCACACATATCTAACAAACTCCCACTTGACCTAAAGCCAATTGGCTACAAATCTGTCCCACCTTCTCAAGGTGGACTTCGATCTTCTACTGACCCAATAGCTTTGTAAGTAGGTCTGCCACATTATCTGCAGAGTCGACTCTCTTGACCTCGACGTAACCTTTCTCGAGGTAATCACGGATGAGGTGGTATCGCCGCTCGATGTGCTTGAATTTTTGGTAAGACCTCGGCTCCTTAGCAAGGACTATGGCACCATTATTATCACAGTACAGAGGAATGGCATTCGATGGCATCACTCCGATCTCTATAGTGAACTTCTTGTACCAGAATGCCTCCTTCGTAGCTTCTGATGCAGCGATGTACTCTACTTCTATGGTGAAATCTGCTATCACTGTCTGCTTGAAACTCTTTCAACTGACAGCACCACCATTACACACAAATAGACTCCTAGATGTTGACTTTCGATCATCTATATCGGACATAAAATCCGAGTCTATATACCCCTAGACTTGGAGTTCTCCATTACCAAAAATCAACAACATATTCTTAGTTCTTCACAAGTACTTAAGGATACATTTCATAGAAGTCCAATATTCTTCACCTGGATTCGATTGATATCTGCTCGTGACACTCACAACATGGGCTATATCAGGTCGTGTATATAACATGGCATACATAAGGCTCCCTATTACTGAAGCATAAGGGATCTTGCTCATACGTTCAATCTCTTCAGGTGTGTTGGAATATATTTTCTTGGAGAGATGAATGTCATGTCTAAAGGATACCAGTCCCCTCTTGGAGTTTTCCATGCTAAATCTCTTTAGCACTTTCTCTATGTATATCTTCTATGAAAGACCTAGCATCCTATTCGGTCTATCTCTATAGATCTTAATTCCTAAAATAAAGGATGCTTATCCTAGAACTTTTATGGAGAATTCTTTAGATATACATATTTTAACTGTGGTCAACATGGGAATATCATTTTCAATAAGGAGGATATCATCCACGTACAGTATGAGGAAGACAATAGCGCACCCACTGATCTTTTTGAAAATAGATGGTTTCTCATTTTTTATGAAACCAAATAATTTGATCACATCATTAAAATGAGTATTCTAGCTCCGGGATGCTTGCTTAAGTCCATATATGGACCTTTGCAATTTGCATACTTTGTGATCAGCATCACTGGATGTGAAACCTAGTAGCCGTTCCATATAGATATCTTCCTTAAGGTATCCATTTAAAAATGCCATTTTCACATCCATTTATCATTTTTCATAATCGAAATAGGCTGCAACAGCAAGCAATGTGCGGATGAATTTTAGCATGGCTACTAGCGAAAAGGTATCCTGATAGTCAATGCCTTCGCACTGACTATATTCTTTTGCCACTAATCTAGCTTTGAATGTCTCCACATTCCTATTTGCACCAATCTCTCTTATAGATCCATTTACACCCAATAGGTACTATATCTTCAGGTGGATCTACCAAGATCCAGACTTGGTTTAAGTGCATCGAGTCAATTTCTGACTTCACTGCCTCTAACCATTTCTCAGAGTCAATATCCGATATCACCTCATCATAGGTATTGGGATCATCACAATGAATCCTTCCATTATCTACGAGGAATATTTTTTCTACTTCCTCTAAAATAGTACCTAAGTACCTCTCAGAGGGATGGAAAATCTTTTTCGATCTACGAGGTGGAGTTGAAGGAAAAATCCTGATTTTTTGGGTCAAGTTCGTTCAGATCTGATTGGATCAAGGAAGATATTTCAAAAAAAAAATTTTTGAATCTAGATTAGATCTAAGATATTTCAGATCTGATTTTATTGATCTAATAAAATAAAATAAAAAAATTTAAATTTGATTTAATTTTGTATCTTTTGTTAGGTAATCAGATTACCCTGTGATGATGCTGCTAATTGCCTGAAGTTCTGAATCTAGCCACGTAAGCGCCCAGCTTCTATCGATATCCACTCAGACTAGATCTAGAGATCTTTTTCTTTTTTATCACCTCTCCAAATATCAGATCTGGATTTAATTTAGAGGATCTTCAAAACTTCTTTTGAAGATCTAGAATCATCTCTTGCAGCAGTGTTGCCTTCTTCCTTTCTCGTCATCTTTCTCTTACCTGGATCTCACCAAACTAGAGCCCAAATCTCCTTAGGCATGGAGAGGAGAGAGAGGACTAGAAGATGGCATGGAGGAGGGAGAGGGGCAGCCTTGGGGCATGGGCTAAGGGAGAACTTCTATAAAGCTTGGCACAGATAGGGTTTATATAGACCCTATTGCGCCATGTAGTGCCACATCATCCCGGCCAATCACATTGCTTCATGCAATCAGATCTAAATCTGATTGGTGGAATAACATCACTTGATCCAATCAAATGAGAGTCCCCTCAAATCATCCTTAGGTGGCGCCAAGATTGGTTAAAGCTGAGTCTTAGGCGCCTATCTAAGTTGATTCCAAGAAGCAACCTGGAGTCCCATTTGTATGGGATTCCAAGCGTCCCTATCCATGGGCGCACGCCTTCTTGGGCATGCACCCCCTCCTTTCTAATTTCTAGTAAGGAGACAAGTCCTTATCTGCTCTCCTATGGGTGCATGACATATGGGCAGATGTCTAAGTGTCAAAGGTCAATGTTTGACCAAAGTCAAAAGACAAGAAAAAGTAGGTGATGAAAAATGGCAGGTGTTTTCTCAAATTTATCTCATAAATTAAGACAATCCTTTTTTGACCTAGACAAACTCCAGTCAGACCAAGTAAAGATACCTGAGTGAGCACAAATATATTTGACTTAGTTGAGACAACTTTTAATGATAGTAGAAGGAGAACGTTAGGCTCAATCATGTGTTAGCATGATTTTCTTGAACCTAATTGAATCTTATTCAAATCAATTGAACTAGATTAGTCCAATTGATGATATCCAGATCTAAATCCTTATTTGTATGATCCAGTTATATTCAGTTCTATATAATAATAGGATATGTCATGATCTCTATCATCGACATTATCGAAATACCTTTCGATGGATCAGAACTTATTTTGATTCATACAACTAGAATGATCGATCATCCAAATCATTCTCATTGCTCCCAAAATCCACCAATGACACCTAGCAGTATATAGTGGCAACCCATCAGAACTGAAAATGAACCTCTCGATGTAACTACCTGTGTGATTAAGTTCTTCTATCCTGAGCTCCGATCAGATTAGGGTTAAGGTGAACTCGTCAAACCCTAATTTTCGTCATATGATTTAATCATTCGATTCGGGTCTGATGTGAAAACCTTAATAGAAATTCTTTCTGTTATTTTACTCTGCCATGGCCATGAGCTTAAGGACTTGATTCTCATGATCATCATAGGGTTGCTCCTCATCCACCAAGGTAGATAGATTCCCTCTTAGTGTAATCCAATTCCTATAATGAACATGCTATAGCCAACATACACCTTAGGATTTCGAATGGCTAGGAGACCGAGTCATGGTGTAGTCAAACTACAACACCCTCAAGATGAACTGTCGATGCACCTCAAATCAAAGAACCAGAAACACCACTGCAACTTCGAGCCAGTCATCGATGAGAAGGTAGACTTCCTTATGACTACTCGAGGTGGTTACGCTTAATGCCCTTATTCTCTAACAAGTACCTATACTCTCGTTCTGATGTCTCTACACCGTAGACTCAAGACTCATCTACCATAAAGAAGCGATTATATACCAACCTTCCAGATCACTCACCATCCTCATGATGATCCTATGGTTGGGAGTATTTTATGAGTTAATAATAAAAATTCTTGTCTTAAATTTTCAACTCTTGAAAATAAGAATTATCATTATCATTAACTCAAGGGATATATCATAGACACTAAATACACATTTATAATAGAAAATAACCTATTTTATTATTTATAATCAAAATTATAATTTTACCCCTAGAAGTGTATTATAAGTGTTAGCTAATTCTGGCTTCTAGAACACACATATCTAACAGGAGGTAGTGATTATATTGGCTCAACCTAATTTGGCTCCATAGGGTCATTAGCTCGTTGCTCTTGGGAGACTTTCTCCTCAAGCTTGATCTGCTTTCCAATACCACCATCTTGAATAAATTATTTTTCAAGAAAGATGGCATGTCGACTCACAATCATATTATGGTCTTCTGGAATGTAGAAATAATATCCTAATGACTCTTTAGGATATCCTATGAATCAAGCTCTAAAGAACGTATAGTCTAACTTATCCGCTTGTTGTCTTTTGACATGAGCCGGACAACCCCAAATTCTGAGATGACTTAGACTTGCTTTCTTATCATGCCATATCTCATATGGAGTGGTAGGAATGGTTTTAGAGAGAATCCTATTCAGTAAATATATAGCAGTTAATAGACTGTCCCCAAAAAAAATTAGGAAGGTCTTTGAAGCTCGTCATAGATCAGACCATATCTAATAGGGTTTGGTTCCTTCATTCTAAAACTCTATTGAGTTGAGGTATTCCAGGTGGAGTCCATTGAGAGACTATGCTATATTGCTTGAGATAGTCCAGGAATTTCCAACTAAGGTATTCACCTCCTCGATCTGATCGAAGAATCTTAATAAATTTTTTAATTTATTTTTTCATTTTATGTCTAAATTTCTTAAACTTTTCAAAGGTTTCAGACTTGTATCTCATAAGATACACATATTCATACCGAGATAAATCATCGATAAAGATTATGAAGTAGATAAAGTTGCCTCTAGTCGACATACCAAATGGGCCACACACATCAGTATGTACTAGGGCAAGTAGATACGTGGCCTTTTCCCTATGTCCTACAAAAGGAAGCTTAATTATTTTGCCATGAAGACATAATTCATAAATTGAATATGACTTGAAAGTCAACGGACTCAATAGCACGATTTTCTCCAATTTGTTAATCCTGTCTTTTGCTATATGACCTAGGCTTAGGTGCCATAGATACCTATCATTTGGACTATCCCTGAGTCATTTTGGTCATATGGAATTCACATTTTGCTCGATATTAGATACATCAATATGTAACTGGTAGAGACCGTTAATAAGAAAATCACTTGCAATCTTATTTCTTTTATAAAGAATATTACAATGGTCCTTAAGAAAACTAATTACATATCCTTCTTGTGCTAAACATGAAATAGAAATCAAATTTCTGCTTGCAAGAGGCACATAATAACAATCCTTAAGTACTAAATCTAAGCTAGATGGTATCGAAGAGGATAGGTTCCCACGACCACAGTAGCAATACTTGCTCCATTTCTGATGCGTACGATCATCCCACCATCCCTCGATCTCCTGCTATTCTCAAGATCCTGCATGAAAATGCACAAATGAGTACTAGAACTAGAGTCAAGCATACAACTGGATGCAGAAGAAATCATAAGATTAGATTCAATAACAAGCATACCTCCAGAAGGACCTGTCTTCTTCTTATTCTTCAGGATGGCCAGGTATGTAGGACAGTTCCATTTTTAGTGGCCGTCAGTATTACAATAGAAATACTTTTCTTTGTCAGTGACCTTCTTCTTCAGCTCTACCTTCTTTTCTTTCCACCTTCTACCTTTTGCTTTTTCACAGACTTCTTCTTCTTTGCAAAAGATTTTTTCTTGAAAGAAGTCTTTTCCATAGCAAGTACTGAGCCTTTAGAATCTTTCATAGAAAGCTCAGTAGTAACTAGCATATTCATAAGCTCGACCAGAGTATTCTGAAGTTTATGCATATGATAGTTCATGATGAACTACCCATACGCATCAGTCAAGAATTGCAGAATTATATCATTCTGCAGATCCTGATCTAACCTTACTCCGAGCTTCTCAAGCTCTTCCAAGTCCTTGATCATCATCAGATAATGATCTTGGACTAACTGCCCATCACGCATTTTAGCCTTAAACAGTCGTTTAGTGACCTAATATTTGGCTGCGCGACTCTGTTCACCAAACAACTCTTGCAGGTGAGCCAACATTTGATGGACAATCTTGATATCTTCATGTTGGCACTGAAGCTCATCAGACATCAAGCCCAATATGTAGTATCTGACCTTATTATCTTCATCTGTCCACTTATCAAGAGATGCTCTCTATTCAGCGGACGAACAAGCTGGTAAGATGGGGTGATCCTAGTCCAATACATGAGTCAACTTCTCAAAACTCAAAATAATTTTGAAGTTCTGAAGCCAATCCTTGTAATTAGGTCCAGTCAGTCTATGGGTGTCCAAGATACGGGCTAGTAGGTTGAATGCAGACATTTTTTTTTTCTTGTAGAGAGTCAAAATTTCTAGTTAGATTTTGTAATTAAGACTTGACTAATTTATTTAAAAATTAAATTTTTAAATAAATTAGCTTTCATTATTTTCTTGGATCCTTGCACTCCCTCTATAGAGATGCAAAAATCTTCATGATTACTAATTTCTAGTGAATGGTGCAGTCCCATCAACTGACTCATCACCTTACCTAATAATTATTGGTGATGGGTTAGCCAATGAGTGAATAAGTCTTGTCCAATGATTCTCTAATCATGGTGCACTCAAACTTGGTCTCTAATTCATGAATCTCATCGTGCTCAGAATATTGATCCACTTCTTAGTTAAGTTAGATCCATCATTTATATAGATTGGATTCCTAATTGAATCTCTCATTGTATCCAAAATATTAAGCTCAATCCATCCTTCAGCCCATAGCATCCAATTCCTAATAGACATAATTGCATCTTTGTAATGCAACTGAACCACCATGACCAGTCAAGAACAATCAATTCTGAAAAGAACCCGCACATCTACAATGATGGAAGACCTTAGACTTAATCTTTTCTTAGAGAGATTTGATTTAGGTCTTTTTAAACTTAACTTGACATAGCCATAACCATTATGACTAACCTAGTGGCATGGGTCAGCTCAGATTGTTAGCCACTTTAGATCAGGACTGGGCCGACAAATATAGTTAGGTAAGTGAGACCGGTGGAAGGGATATGCCATTAACTCGACAACAATGCATTCGAGTCGAGTAGCTCCCAATTAAAAGCCAGTCGATCGTATCTACCAAACTTAACTTAGACACCAAATTGTTGAGCCAGAACTAATCGGGTTAGCCTACAATCCAGACTATAACCATTGAGCCTAATTAGGTTTTAACTCGATCAATCACTCATGTGACTCGACCTTGATCCAGACTTAATCCTATTAGACTGGTCAATTTAAGTACTCTTGATCCCACCTAACCAACTCTTGATTTGGTTTAATCAACCGCTAGACCTAATTGAGCTACCCAAGTCCGAATCCAATTTTATGAATATATCTTAGATCTAAAAATTCTTAATTTTAGATTTAATATATTTTATAGTCTTAATTCTTAATTAAGTTTAAGATTCATAAACAAAACATGTATATAAAATCCTAGGATTTTAGGATCTAGCATATTACAAAATTTTTTTTTTTTTTATTTCTGATTAAGGATGAACGTGCAGCATCCCTACATACCATAAGAACATCCCATCAAATGAGAGGAGAGGGCCTTTAAATCCCACTTTATTCTTATGATCGGACGGCCAAGGGGCATGCCTTAATCAAAAATATGATAAATCTACAAAAATAGTTAGATCTACATCATATATTATATATATAAAAATTGATCTAACTAAAAATATATTTTGCATATATCTCATGTATCATATCATACATATTTTCAGATCTAAATTATCTCATAAACATCTAAAAAATAAGATTTTAATTTGATCATATCAAATTAAAATTTATTCTAGATAATTTTATAGAACTATTCTACAACTAGTCTAAACATGCATCTATCATATCTCATATGAATAAATTAAATAAATTTATTTTTTATTTTTTAGATCTAATTATAATTTTTATAATATTAAAAAATAATAAATAAATAGATCTAAAAATTATAATTAATCAAATTAAAATTATGATTATGCTAGACTATACATAGAATAATTCTATTCCTAATCTAGTCATGCATCTCATACATCTTAGATCTAGATTATTTAATTTTTAATTTTTTTATTTTAGATCTAATCACATCTAATGTGAAATTTAAAGTCATCTAATTATTAGATCAAAAATAAATTAAAATTAGATCTAATGAATTATGGAACCCGGCTCTAATACCAGTTGAAGAGAAAAACTTATTTTTCGGATCAGATTCATTCAGATCTGATTGGATCAGGAGGGATATTTTAAAATATTTTTCTCTAAGATCCTAATTAGATCTGAGACTTCTCAAATCTGATCTTATTGATTTGATAATAATAATAAAATAAAAATTAAAATTTAATTTAATTTAATTATATCTTTATTTTGAGTAATCCAATTATCCTATGATGATCTCGATGTTTGCCTGAGGTTCTGGATGTAGCCACGCAAGTACCTGACCTCTACCAATATCCACTTAGACAGGATCTGGAGAACTTCTTTTCAATCAATTCTCCAAAAATTAAATATAGAGATGATCTTGAAGGTCTTCAAAACTCCTTTTGAAGAATTGTCATTATCTCTTGCAGCAGTGCTGCCTTCTTCCTTTCCTAATGCCTTTCACTTGCTTGGATCGCACCTTATTCATGCCCAAAACCCTTTGGGGCGTGGAGAGAAGAGAAAGGACTAGAGGGTGGCATGGAGAAGGAGGGAGAGAGGCTTTGTGGCGTGGGCTAAAGGTAGAAGTATTAAAAACCTAGGCGTAGATAGGGTTTATATAGATCCTGCTGCGCCATGCAGTGCCACATCATCCCGGGCAATCATGGCACTTTGAGCAATCAGATCTAAATCTGATTGATGGGATGACATCATCTGATCCAATCAAATGAGAGATCCTCAAAACCCTCCTAAGGTGGTGCCAAGATTGGATCAAACAAGAGTTCTTGGCGGCACAGAGTTTAATCCCCTGAAGCAACCCTAGAGTCCCATCTGTGTGGGACTCCTCCTTTATCCTCATGGGTGCACGCCTTCCTAGGCATGCACCCTCTTCCTATCTGCATTTAGTAGGAGGGCAAGGCCCTAGGTACTCTCCTATTAGTGCATGACACATAGGCAGATGTCCAGATGTCCAAAGTCAACATTTGACCAATGTCCGAAAATAAAAATTAGCAGGTAACCAAAAATGGCAGATATTATCTTAAATTAATCTCATAAACTAAGACAATCCTTTTTTGATCTGAGCAAGCTTCAGTCAGACCAAGTAAAGGTTCTTAAGTGAGTTCAAACATATTTGGCTCAGTCGAGATAAGCTTTAATGATTATTGAAGGAAAACATTAGGCTCAATCGGGTGCTAGCACGATTTTCTTGAACCAAATTGAATCTTATTCAAATTAATTGAACTGGGTTAGTCCAATTGATGACATTTAGATCCAAATCCTTATTTGTGTAATTCAGTTAGGTTCAATTTTGTATGGTAATGGATATGTCACAATCTCTATCATCGACATCATCGAAACATCTTTCGATGGATTAGAACTTCTCTGATTCAGACAACTAGTATGATCAATCATCCAAATCATTCTAATTGCTTTCAAAATCCACCAGTGACACCTAACAGCATATTATGGCAACCCATCAGAACTGAAAGTGAATCTCTTGGTGTAGTTATCTATGTGATTAGGTTCCTCTATCTTGAGCCCCGATCGGATTAGGGTTAAGGTGATCTCATCAAACCCTAATATCCGTCATATGAATTAATCATTCGATTCAAGTCCAATGTGAAAATTCTAATAGAAACTCTTTCTATTATTTCACTCTGCCATGGCCATGGGCTTATGGATTTGATTCTCATAATCATCATAGGGATGCTCCTCATCTAGCAAGGTAGATAGATCTCCTATTGGTGTAATCCAATTTCTACAATGAACATGCTATAGCCAACATACACCTTAGGATTTTGAATGGCAAGAAGATTGAGTTATGGTGTAGTCAAACTATAACATCCTCAAGGTGAACTGTCGATGTACCTTAGGTCAAAGAACCATACACACCACTGCAGCTTCGAGCCAATCATCGATGAGAAGGTAGACTTTCTTATGACTACTCGAGGTGGTCACGCTTAGTGCCCTCGTTCTCTAACGAATACCTGTACTATCGCTTTAGTGTCTCTACACTATAGACTCAAGACTCATCTATCCTAAAGAAGCGATCGTACACCAACCTTCCTGATCAATCACCATCCTTATGATCATCCTACGGTCGAGAGCATTTTATGAATTAATAATGAAAATTCATGTCTTAAATTTTCAACTCTTGAAAATATAAACTATCATTACCATTAACTCAAGAAATGTATTACAGACACTTTCAAATACACACTATGATAGAAAATAATTTATTTTATTATTTATAGTCAAAATTATAATTTTGCCCTTAGAAGTGTATTACAAGTGTCAATCAATCTAGCTTCTAGGACACATATATCTAACATAGAGATCTCCAATGTGTCCAAAAATCTACAACGATAATCTTGATGATATTTTTAGTATACTATCAAAATTTTATTTCAATCAAATATCGTTATCATGGTCAATTTAGTATGGAGTTATTTTGGCCATTAAATGAGAAATGAGTGATCAAAGGACCAGACAATATCCATCCATGAGATAATTTTTTAGATAAATGATCTTGACCACTATTTTAATAATTTTTATGATGGTGATCATAAAATTTAAATCATGAATTTAAGAACGATCCAAAACTATATGGTGCTTTATATCCATTCTTAAACTTCGTTGATAATTATGCTCGTGCTTTTGCAAGATCTATTTAACATGAATGATTCTTATAAAAATGATTTAAATATTACGATCACCATCATAAAAATTATCAAAATAGTAGCCAAAATTATTTATCTAAAAAATTATCTCATAATTGAACATCATCCGATCCTTTGATCACTTATTTCTTATTTAACGATCGAAGTCGTCTCATATTAATTGATCATGATAATGATATCCGATTAAAGTAAAACTTTGATAGAATGCTATAAACATCATCAAAATTATTGTTGTAGATTTTTGGATACATCAAAGATCTTCATCTATCAGATCATCATATCATCGCTCGTGGTCATCGAAATCAAATTTTTTTGATCAATGAAGCTAGGGCTATCAGATCGAGGTAGTCTTTTATGATGATACTCTAATAATAATTATTTAGATAATGAATAATAAAAATAGATATTAAATTTTTAAATTATATAATATTTAGGATAAAAATATAAAAAAAATATATCGCAATGATTATGACTAACCACTGCAATAGGTTGAGCCTACAACAGTAGTTACAAAGAATCACTGCCATAGTTTAATTTACAGTAGCTGTTAAACCTAACCATTGCCATAGGTCCGACCTACAGCAGCGGTTAACACTAACCACTGTTATAGCTCGAATCTATGGCAGTGATTAATCCTAACCACTGTTGTAGCTCAGATTTATGGTAGCAGTTAATCCTAACCGCTACCATAGGTCGGACCTATGGCAGTGGTTAGATTTAACCACTGTCATAGATTCTATTATAGTGGTTTAAAAAACTACTACCATAGTATGTGCTGCCATAACCTTTTTCTATAGTAGTGGATTATTCTGATAGGATATGGATATAAGTGTTCCTCAGACCTGAGATCACCATGGTGGCTTGTAAGCAACTCACTATACTTTGATGCCGAACTATCTAAATTTTTAATTCAATGATGAAAGATTTTTGAGCATAGTCAAGTACTTATAAAGTTGGTGAGTGATCAAGATGGGATTGATCACTCTAAGAGTTTGGAGATAATGCATCCCTATATTTCCATTTAGCAAAACCTTAGCCAAGGTAATCCAAATGTTGGATTTGGTATTTTGAAATACAATGTGGATAACTTATACAGGATTGATAGTTAAACCCCGAGTTATTCTATGAGCATCTAGGTCGAGGGGTTGAATTATACGAAAACCATATCCACATGGGTTCTAAGAGTGTTGCTTTATACATTCAACCTATCTAACCGTCGGATACCATTACTTGATGGTCACTTTGATTTATACAAAAATTTATTTCTATACTACTAGCTTAGGTTTGAATCTATAGGATCACATATTAGAGGTCTCAATCTGATCAGATGATTGATGTTTGACCTAGTGCAAGAGTTACAAGAGGATCAATTAGCAAGCAGATTTCTAATTGGCTCAATTTGATTGAACCAGAGGATTGAGATCAAGTATAATTTAATTTGATTTAATTAGATTTATTTTGGACTTGATTGGATCAAGTCCAATTAGTTTATGGAAAAAGCCAATTGCAAGAAAGAACAAATCCTTATTCAATTAGAACTTGAGTGCACATAATTTTTAATTTGATAAAAAATTTAAATTTAAATTAAATTAAATTAAATTGGACTCCTAATTGGATTAGGAATATCATTTATTAGGTTGCACCAAGATCTATTTTAATTAGGCTTAAGAATAGCTATAACAAGTCAAAGCATGAAGTCCTAGTTTGACTAGGACTTCTTCTTTGCACCATATAGCTTCCGAAAGCCCCTTTCCATGGATTTTTGTGTGAAACCACTCTTGCCCCGGAGCCTACCCATGCCCACCTTCACCCCCTATTGCTTTGGATGGTTTGTGATTTTGGAATAAGTCAAAACTAGCAAGTAGTTTTGATTTTAAACTCTATTTGTTAGAGTTTGAATAAACCAAAACTCTATCCGTCTATGTGGCACCAACTCTCCTGATTTTTCTCTAAATTTTTTGGTGGAAAAGAAGGAAATCTTATGTGCCAAATACCTAGAATCCATAGCAAAAGAGGAGGCACCCAAGAGTTGGACGCCCCAATCCATGTCTTATTTGGATACTCCTTTCTAGGTGTTTGACCTAGAAAAGGACTCCTCTCTAACTCTCTATTTAGAGAAACTTTGGGTGTAAGATTTTTAGAGGTATTAGACTTAAGAGAGAGGGCTTCGGTGTGGAAACCTTGGGTGTATAAGGGTTGCAGGCATGGGATTTTGTAAAGGCACAAATTATTGTGTCAAGGTGAGAGGAAAGGAATACAGAAGAAGAGTCTTCTCTAGGGTTTTACTTTCAATCTTCTTCCACCACCATTTTAAGAGAAAAATATGAGGAAGAGAGGAAAGGAATAGAGAAGAAGGGTCTTCACTAGGGTTTTACTTTCAATCTTCTTCTACCACCTTTTTAAGAGAAAAATATGAGGAAGAAGGCTTCTCCCAAATCCTCCTATCTCCTTTTTTGGCTCTTGGAGAGTCCAAGTTATTTGAAGAAGAAGATTCATGATCAACCATCAAAGATTGATCGGTGCAGTGCTAGCACACTGTGCTGATTTTCAGTCACTGGACTTTAGATCAACGATTAGGGCTTCATGTGGACTTTTCGTAAGATTGGATATATGTGCAACTTGAAGCAACAATCTCAGTCTCAGATCAGCAAGTGAAGATCCCAATCCACAAAAATAGGATTGAGATTCGATCTCAATTATAGTCTAGCTTAGATCTAGACTTTGATTAATGTTAATATGATCAACATCTTATCTTTTATATTCTATTTAATTTTTAGATTTATATGCATGCATGGATCATGTCATTAGATCTTAGATCTAGAATTTATTTATATATTTTATAGATTAATTAGATTAATCTTCTGCTTCGGCTGTTAAGAATTTTGAAAAAGTTTCAAAATAAATGCTAGAAACCCTAGATTTTTCCTTCAATTGGTGTCAAAGCCTAGATCTTTTATGACATAATTTTTATGCATATTTAAACTATTTATTTAGATTAGATCTACATTATAATCTAATATTAAAATCTAAAATTATATTTTAGATCATGCAAACTTATTTTATAAGGTTGTTCTATTGTAAGATTTATCCCTTATAATGTAAAGATTATTCTAGTACGTACTGATCGAAAATCTTAATCATAAAATTTTATATTTGATCTAAAAAATTTTATGATTTAATTGAAAGTATTTTAATCTAATTTTTATGATCATAAATATGTTAGATTTAACCTAAGAAGATTTATGATTATTTAAAATTAAAATTATTTCAATTAGATGTACATCATCATGAATATGTTTATATTAGATCTAAAATAGATTCATGTTTATATTATTTGTATATTGATTATGAATCAAATATGCAATTGATTACTAGAATCATGTTGTAATTTTTTTTTATAAATATAAAACTTATTTTTGAAATGTCAAACCCCAATCCTCAGACCAAAATTTAACTAAGAATTAAGAGTTATTTTGATTGGGATCTAGGATTGTGAATTGAAGATCCTAAGACAAATTATAACACTTGGATTAATGGGTTAGAATGAAGTAGGTCCATTAATTAGGTTAGACCTAAGGTCAGATTAAAGAATAGACTTAAACAGAGAATTGACTAAATCTAATCAAATATTGTCTTAGATTAGGTCAAGATCTTCATAGATCAATTATAATAGTTATAGTTGGTCAAATCCATATTTTTAACGAGAACTAAATGGACTTGATTCTTGGCTAAGCGGTCTAGTCCAAACTGTTAGGTGGATCCTATCAAAACTAATTAACCAATTAGCATCTAAGGTAAGTTTGGCAGCTTCGACCGGTGGTCTTTAATTGAAACCTACTTGCACTAATTTGGTCTTTAACAAGTTAATGGTATATCCCTCTCACCGATCTCACTTACTTGGCCTTCTCGATGAAGTTATGTTTTGATCAGATCACTTAACAATTCAAGCTGACCCATGTTAGCTAGGTAAATCAGTATGACTAATTTAGGTGCTCCTAGACTAGCCTATATATGCTCTCCCTTAATCTGACTTGGTAAAGTCAGTGGGAGGATCATGATTAGCTAGTTTATCTGAGTCTCTTTTTCTAAAATAAGTTAATCAAATCTTCTAAAATTATTAGGTCCTTAAAAATGAAATAGTCATAGTGATAATTAAATCATAGCCTCCCATTAAGTTGAGTGATAATGGATCCATTAGTTGGATAATCATTAGAGGCCCAAAGGTCTGGTGCATATCGACTATTAGAATTATCATTCATAATATAACTTTTTGGTCGTGTCTCTCTAAATGATGGTTAGGTTGACCAACCAAAGTTGGGCTTAATCATTCATTGGTTAGATGGACTGAGTATGATCATATTAATGGCTAGATCTAATCGAATCTTTTCAGTAGAAACCAAAGCCTACTAATTAAGAACTGGAGCAAAATTAAATTAGTAGAAGTTGTTTAAAAAAATAATTGATTATGAACATACCTGTATATGTACATGGGTTGATCAACCAAAGTCGGGCTTGTGTGCAGTCTATATAAATTTTAGTACCCATTAAAAAATTAGGATATTTTCTTGAATTGGAGGTAGAGGCTATCAATTTGAATAAAATAGTAAAAGAATCTTTTGATTAAAGTCAAAATCTTTAGGTTTAATAAATTATTTACTAATTAGATCTTGATTTTTCTTTATAGAGTTATGGCTACTATCCTATCGCTCCGCTCATTATTGGATAATGATAAGTTCGTGGGACCCAACTTCGATAGTTGGTATCAAAAGTTGAAAATTGTTCTTGAGTATGAATGGATTTTATATATTCTAACAGATCCAGCATCTAAGAAGCCAGCTCCGAACATACGTGGCATAGTTAGAGTTACTTATCAGAAGTGGCCTAGTGATCAAATCATGATGTGTTGCATCATATTGGCGGTCATGAACAATGAGTTCTATCGTAGGTTTGAAACTGTTTAGTTTGAAGACATGCTTCAAGTATTAAATGAGTCTTTTGGTACTCCCAACGATATTCAAAGGCACAAGACTAGTTGTGCTATCTTCAAATCCCAAATGTAGGATGGCGCATCAATCACTAATTATGTATTATACATGATCAAGTTGATTGAGAATTTGAGCAAGCTCGGCTTTTTCTTGCATGAGCAGCTAGGAAAAGATGGTATACCGAACTCATTGCCAAAGTCTTACCTCTCATTCCTTACTCATTATAGAATGATAAATCCTAAAGTCAATTACCATGGGTTGCTGGGATTACTTCAGAACTTTAAGAAGGGTCACCAGCTCCACAAAGAGTTAGTGAATCTGGTGGGAGGGCCTTCTTCTATTTCTCGATCCTTTAAAAAAGAAAAGAAGAACAAAAAAAAGAAGTCTAAGAAGGTGCAAGTTTAGGCTAGGATATTAGTGCCAGGCTAGACCAAGAAGCCCAAGCCCGATAAGAGTCAAGTGGAGTACTTCTGAAGGTATCTCTATTTCTAGGTCATAGGATCGATCTAATCAGATCTAAAGCAAATTTTTTTAAAAATTATTTTCTAAGATTTGATCAAATTTGAGAGTTCTTATATTTGATTAGATTGATTTGATAATAAAAATAAAATTAAAATTAAATTAGTAACATCTCATGTTACCTGATCGGGTAAATAGTTTACCCATAGTAATGATCTGATGAATTTTTGAGGTTTCGATGCTAGCCGTGCATGTGCCTGGCCTCTATCGGAGTCCACTCGGGTTAGATCTGAAGGTCTTCTTCTAGATATGATGTTCAAATATTAGATCTAAATTTCTTCTATGGTGCCTTAGATTTGATCTTCAGCAGCATCGTGTCCGTCTCACAAATAGGATCGTCTTGACTTGTTCTTCACAGCAGCAGGATCTTGATCTTTCCTTATTATTTCACCCAACTCCTTGGGCGTGGAGAAGAGGGAGAAGATCAAAAAGAGGGTGCATGGAGATGGAGAGAAGGGCAAGTCTTCTTCATGGATTAATTGCAATTGCCAAAAACTAAGGTGTAGGGGTCTTTAAATAGACCTATGTGCTACCTTGGAGTCCTAGGGCTTTAAGCAATTGATTTGCTTAAAGTAGGACTCCTTTCAACCTTCCATGTCCACACTAGATTTTTTTCTATTTTTGTCTCACAAAATTATAGGAAAAGTGGCATGGATGAGAGAGGATAAAGGAGAGTTGGTGCATGACTTATCTCTCCCTAGAGTTTGAACTCCTTCAAACTCTTCAAACCCTATGCACTAAGGCACACACCATAAGGGGGCACGCACCCTCATTTTTGTTCATGAAATCACCTAGGGGTGTGTGCCCTCAGATAATCTCTAGGGGGTGCATGCCTCCTCCCTCAATTTCTGCAAAGACTAGGTCAAAATGGCCTTGTCCTAATTTTATTTCATGATTTTACGACAAGCCCCGATCTCATCAGGACAAGTCATGTTTTGACTAGGACAAGCCCTATTCTAATCAGGACAAGATCCAGTCAGATCAGGATAAATCCATATAGGATTCCTAAATAAGCCAAATCCAATTTGGCTCAGTCAAGACGAACCTGAAAGATAATAGAAGGAGAAAGTTAGGTCCAATCGTGTGCTAGCATGATTTTCTTAAACTTGACTGGATCTAATCCAAATCAATCGAACCAGCTTATCCTAGTTGATGACATCCAGACCCAAATCCTTATTTGTATGATCCAGTTAGATTCAATTCTGTATGGTAAGGGACATGTCGTGATCTCCATCATCGACATCATCAAAACATCTTTCGATGGATCAAAACTATTCTGATTCAGCCAATTAGAATCATCAATTATCAAGATAATTCTAATTGAATCCAAAATTTATCAATGACATCTAGCAATATATGGTGGCAACCCATCAAAATTGAAGACGAATCTCTCAATGTAGCTACCTGTGTGATTGGATTTCTCTATCATGAGTCCTGATAGGATCAAGGTCAAGGTAAACTCATCATACCAACAGTCGTCATATGAGTGAATAATTTGATTCAAGTCTGATGTGAAAATTCTAATAGAAACTTCTTTCTATTATTTTTCACACTACCATGGCCATTAGCTTAAGGACTCGATCTCATGATCATCATAGGTCTACTCTACCAAGGTTGATAAATTCCTTATTGGTGTGACCCAATTTCTTCAATGAATATGCTATAACCAACATACATGTCAGAATTTTGAATAGCTAGAAGATCGAGTTATGGTGTAGTCAAACTATAACAGACTCAAGGTGAACTATCGATGCACCTTAGGTTAAAGAATTAGACACATAACTACAGCATTAAGCTAGTCATCAATAAGAAGGTAAACTTCCTTATGACTACTCAAGGTAGTCATGCTCAATGCCTTTATTCTCAACAAGTACCTATACTCTTGCTTTGATGTCTCCACACTATAGACTCAAGACTCATCTATCATAAGAAAGCAATTATACATCGATCTTCTAGATCGATCACTATCCTCGTAATGATCCTATGATTAGAAACAATTTATGAGTTAATTATGATAACACATGTCTTAAATTTTCAACTCTTGAGAATATATATTATCATGTCTATTAACTCAATGGATGTATCACAGATACTTTAAATACATAATATGATAGAAAATAATTATTTTATTAATTTAAATCAAAATTATAAAAATTATTCTAGAAAGTATTTATAAAGTGTCGGCTAATCTGGCTTCTAGGGCATACATCTAACATCTTCTGCAAAAAGTGGAGGCATTGGAACAGAAACTATCCTCGGCACATTGTCATCCTAGATCCAAACAGACCGAGAAAGAAGCAAATTATTGCTAGACAAGGTACTTATATAATAACTTCTTGCAATTTCACTATTTATGATATTACTGATAAGGTATTGGATACCGGATGTCCTTACTATATTTATAATTTATTGTAGGGGTTACAAGTTAATAGGAGATTCGAGCAAGATGAAAGATTCCTAAATGTTGGAGATGGAAGATAAGTTTCAGTTCTAGCATTAGAGATATTAAAACTTGTATTTGGGTCTCATTTCATTGTTCTTAGCGATTATCACTATTGTCCTAGTTTCTTATTGAATACCATTTCTTTAGGTCTTTTAGCCAAAAATGATTATGAGATTTCAATAAAGATAAAATTTTATGTTGTCATTTTGAATGGTGTTATAATCTTTTTTGGACATTTAATTAATGAAATCTATAAAATGTCACAACTTGTTAATGTAGTCTACTCTACTGGCAAATACCTTAGATTAGATGATGTGTTTGATATCTACTTATAGCACTATAGGCTAGGTCACATTAACAAGAATAGGATAAACAGATTGACTTAAGAGCAAATCCTCAAAGCTAGTGATTATGAATCACTTTTAACCTGTGAGTCCTATCTTCTTGAAAAAATGACCAAGTTATCTTTTACTGAAAAAGGTGAGAGAGCCACTAAGCTCTTAGGTCTTGTACATATTGATGTATATGGACCTATGAGTATAAGTACTAGAGATGGATATTTTTACTTCATCACTTTCATAGATGATCTATATAGATATGGGTATATCTATCTAATGAAACATAAGTCGAATTTATTTAAAATGTTCAAATGATTCTGAAATAAAGTAGAAAAATAAACTGAAAAGATTATTAAAACTCTTTAATCTGACTGAGGAGATGAATACCTTGCTAGTGAGTTTTTCATATATCTAAGAGAGAATGGGATTCTCTTCCATTGGATTCCTCTAACAACTCCACAGCATATTGGTGTATCTGAAAGAAGGAATTGGACTCTGTTAGACATAGTCTGATCCATGATAGGTTTTTCTAGCTTGCCAATATCCTTCTAGGGATATGTACTCGAATCAACTTGTTATATTTTGAAAAGGATTCTTAGTAAATCTATAGTTAAAACTCCATATGAAATATGAACAGGACGACAGTCAAACTTGGACCTAGGTCTGATAAGTGCACATTCATAGGATACTCAAAAGAAACTAAAGGATATATTTTCCACCATGCTGATGAATCAAAAGTGTTCGTCAGTCTTAAGACAATCTTTTTAGAAAAAAAGTTTTTTGGTGAAGGAACTATTGCCTTGAAGGTTAAACTTGAAGAACAGTAGGTAGAAAAACTGACACCAGTAGTTGAATTAGAACTGAATTTGATTAAATCAAATTCAAAGCTCAATGTACCTGCACCACTAAGGTGATTCGATAGAGTACCACATCAGTCGGATGATACTATAATTTCTTAGTTTGGAATGATAATCCTATCAAATTTGATGAGAACAATGAAGATTTGATCACCTATATGGATGCTATGTAGAGACCTGATTTCAAGAAATGATTTGAGGCCATGAAATCTGAGATAAAGTCCACGAAGGTCAATGTGTGGACATTGGTTGACCCCCCTGAAGGAATTAAATCCATTGAGTGTAAATAGATCTTCAAATGGAAGAGAGGCACAGACAGAAAGATGGAGACCTATAAAGCCCATCTGGTTGTCAAGGAGTATTATCAATGTTATCATATTAACTATGATGAAAAATTCTCTCATGTGGCAATGCTCAAGTCTATTCAGATTATACTTATGATAGCTATCCATCTTGATTATGAGATCTAGTAGATGATGTAAAAATAGCGTTCTTGAATAGAGAGTTGATCGAAGAGGTATATATGATACAACCTGAGGGGTTCACATCATAGAAGTATTTGATGAGTACATTAAATATATTTATAAAAATATTAATTTATAAATTAATTTATTTTTATCTTAAAAATTAATATTTTTGTTTTATCTTTTGCAGAAAAGAGGATCATCGATGAATCAATTTATGGGTCACAATGAAGAAAATTTGGAGTAAACTGGACTCAAAACGGATTTAAATTAAAAGGATGCATATGGTATTATAGAAAATGAAGATACTATGCTAAAAATCCAGAAAAGATGTATGCATCATTATAAAGAAACAAATGTTTCATTTTGTATTTGTATGAAAAGAGGTGCTGGTTGGTTTTGGTTTTGATCTTGTTTTTACATGAGCTAGCAGATGCACATGGCGATGGGTTCAGTCCTAGTGGGTGAGTGGATGGTTCGGGCATGGTTTTAGTAGGCATTCAGCAGTTTGCGGGTGCACAGCGAGAGCAGGCCTAGGAGCGGTTTGCAAGTGAGTCTTCATGCGGAAAAGAAGAGTAAGCTGTGCGGTCCATGCACAGGAAAGAAGGTTGAGAGTGGGTGGTTCATGAGAGTTTGGGTTTGGGTGAGCATGAGACCTCTTTCTCAAATTCCTCTCCCGATCCTTTTAAAACTCTACTCTCCCTCTCCTCTATATATTTGCTACACAGCCACAACCTCCCCTATCATCAGTTGCTGCTTCCTTCTTCCTCCCTTCTTCTTTAAAGCAACCGTCCCTTCCTCTTTTTCTCTCATAAGCTTTCTTCTCTCTTCTTTCTTTCTTCTACAACCTTTAACCTACTTCTTCATAATATATTCTTCCTACTTCTAATCCCTGCTCCAAGCCCATTGGAAGGAAGATCTCAGAGTTCTAGGATGAAGATTTTAGTAAGAAGTTTTTCGATAGCTGGCTAGTTCATCTTGTTCTCAAGAGATCATTATGATCTTATTTTGATAGTATTTTCTATTTCCCATCTTTTGTATTTTTTTAAATTTACAATAAAGATTGCTTTTATTTACAATACATTTGTGTCTTTATTTTCTGCATAAGATTAATCTAGAATAGTTTATTATCTTTAGAACGAGTCATGATCTACGGATATAGTTCGTGCTCTGGAGATAGATTATATTTAAATTAATTTTTTTTATTATATCTAAGTTAATTTAGACTAGCCTATAACTTTAAGGGATGGGCTATGATCTAAAGGTACAGACTGTACTCTCTAAGATAGGTTATATCTTTATTGATTAGATATCAATTATAATATATTAAAAAGAATCTCAGCTGTCAAATAAGAGATTAATTGAAATCCTGAGAATCCATCTCCACACTTGCAACTCTACTTTAATTAATTTGCTATTTATTTACTTTCCTCATTAATTTAAGTAATCTTTTAATTAATCAACTTTTAATTAATCTTAGTGTTACTTTTAATTTATTATTTAAATATAATTAATATGATCTTTGAGAATACGATCCCGACTCATCCTACCTATATAGTAGTGAATTAGGTTTTACTTTTGACCATCTAAAATAGTGATCAAATTTTGGTGCCACTGTCATAGATCGTGATTTAGTTGCTTAAAAAATTAAAAAATAAAAAATAATAAAATAATAAAATAATAAAATAATAAAATAATAAAAAAATTAAAATAATAAAAATTAATTAAAAATTTAAAAAAAATTTAAAAATTTAAAAATAATAATAATAAATTATACTGATACTGTTTAAGCTATTTAGAAGATTAGAGACCTAACCATAAAACATAATAAGTAAAAACTTTTCATTTTTGATTATATAATTATTTTATTTACATTGCATATCCATAGAATACTTTAAGGGCACTGTTGGTGCAGAATCTGGTTGACGTCGAACTAGGCTGAAGCTAGAAAAGATGAGGTTGCCATCGATGACCTGCAAGATAAGTCCTGATCGGAGGTGGGGATGGCTCCGGTAGGACCCTCTGACGATCAAGTCAGCTCTTCTGGCCAACAAAAATGGAGTGCTTAGGAGAATTGAAATAGAGTTTTTAGCTTAAGAAAGAAACGTATTTGGAGGGTCTCTTATATAGACGGAGCTTATAACAAACTAATGGTGACAGTCGTAACCACCTAGTAGTGGGCCATGTAGGAGCACGTGAAATTTGTTATAGGGGATAGTGTTCGTTGTCGTAACGTGCCAGTCTGTTGGGATTCAATAGTCGAAGTTTGGATGGAGTGGCTATTAGTGACGAAGAGCTTTATATCACAATAGTTCCAAAGAAGTTTGGACCTTTAAGGGGGTTGGTGTCCGTATATTGACTGGTTTGCCTTGAACTGGGAGCCGAATCTGCATAGAGGATGAGGTCCTTTTGGGCAATAGTAAAGAATTTGGCTAGGAGTCCACTTGGGCAACCAGAAGGAGTTCAATCGAAGAAAGCCCTTTGGATGACTGGAAGGAGTTTGGCTGGAAGGAGTTCTTCTTGGCGACTGAAGGGAGCCCTTTGGGCAACTGAAAGGAGTTCGACTGGAAGAAGTTCTTCTTGGTGACTTGAGGGAGTTCTTCTTGGCGACTGGAGAGAGTTTGACTAGAAGGAGTTCGACTGAAAGAAGTTCTTCTTGGCGACTGGTGGAAGTTTGACTGGAGGGAGTTCTTCTTGGAGACTGGAGGGAGTTCGACTAGAAGGAGTTATTCTTAGTGACTAGAGAAAGTTTGACAGAAGAAGTTCGGCTAGAAGAAGTTCGACTGAAAGGAGTTTTTCTTGACAATTGGAGGAAATTCGACTAGAAGAAATTCGGTTGGAAGGGGTTCAGAAGGAGTTCTATTGGAGGAGTCCAGCTGGAGTTTCATAATACCCTACCACTCTGAACCTAACACATGCCATCAGAGAAGGTCGTTCAATATGCTGAAGGGCGGCCATGCTAGGGACAATCGAAGCTGGGGTTTAAGTTCCTCTACAATCGTTATTTCCGATCGAGATTGCTTCATGAACATACACCAGGCGGACTTTGGCAGGAGTGGGGTTTTATCCCCAATAAGAGTCTCCCTACTCTCGAGTTTAAAATTCGAAGAAAGGGAGTATAAAAAGATGACTATCGAAGTTCTTTTTTGGATCCTACGCTAGTAGGATGGAAGGTCTTGGCTGGAGTCGACGTCGAAGCTTCTTCCATATGACTTGACCTAAAAAGATAAATTTTCAAAACTTCCACCAAAGCGCTGCCCAAGGTACGGCATAATAAAGGTTTCTCTTATTGCCACCCCTCTGCCATGATGAGTGGGACACGCGTCAACCTAAGATCGGCCAGAGGAGACCTGCAATCATAACTGCCCCAGACTCTTGTGGATATTTAAGCTCATCTTCTTCCTTCAAAGTTTCATTTCACCTAGGTTTTCTCTCTCTTCCTTTTGGTCTTCATCTCCTTCCTGCTCTAGAGTACCAGTATCTTCCACCATTTTCTTCGATTTCCAGGGGTTCTCCCACTCGGCTTTCATCGAGCTTGCCATCTCTCCATTCTTTCCCATCGATTTAAGTTAATTTTTGAATCCTCCTTTTGATTATTCCTGCCTTTTAGCATCTTTGTCCGTTTGGTTTCTTTGAAAGAGTCTTGAATCTTATTTTTCTTGATATTTTGGAGGATTTTTCCAACTTAGTTTGATCCGTATGTCCACTGAAGGATCCTGATCGACTTGTTCTAGAAGTTTGGCCCATTTGGTGTTGATGGATCCATCCCATAAGGACTCCGAACCTATAAAAATATCCAGACCTCCTTTCATTCCTGACACTATCCTCTGTAAACATTGACATGAAAATCTTTCTTTGATCAGGATCCAGTTCGGAATCCCTCCTGAATATAAACTCGAACTTTCTGGTCCTAGTGACCGAGCCTGCTTTCCTCCTCCAAGCCGAATTTGCTTGTATGTTGAAACTCTCGGTGCAAGACTTCGATTATCCATACCTCCTTTTGTAATCAGCCTATTTAAGTTTCTAAACATTTCTTCTACCGCTATGGCTCCGAACTCCTTTAGGTTCATCATAGGATTTCTATGGTCGATGTCCTACCTACCATCTCTCTATTTCGTAACTTTTTCACCTTCAAACATCACCCCAACGCCAAAGATTGGTGGTATGTATCTCCCTAGTTTGACAAGAAGGGGTTGCTTAAGGGTGCTCCTTCTTCCATTCACAACTGAAAGAAGAAATCCTTTTTTGTTTCGTGTCCTTCCTTAGAGTTAGGTCTTTCTTCTTGAGGAGACATAAGAGATTCAACCCGTCAAGCTCCCGGGCTTGAGAAAGAAGATCGAAACTCGACCGACAGACTGAAGAACTACCGAGCTTCCCTGATTTCCAAACTCCTGGATGATTAGACCTTGTTTAATCTTGGTCTCGATCTTCTTGATCTAGCAAGTAGTCCTCCTTAGCTAGTTAATCATGTAATGTTCTTTCATCTGACTTTAACTTTTTTTGTCGTTGAAATGACTCCTGAAGAACAGAACTGCCTGTCAAAGGAGATCAAATCCCTTAAGAGGACGGGTAGAACTGCTGGAGAATCTTTGAAGAAGGCTTGCATTGAAGAGCCAGTCAGTGCTTGCACCAAAATCCAACATGGCAGCACCAAGTCTAGCTGGGCCTGATGAAGTTGCTCCCTCTGCATCTCTTGAGCGGGGGGAAGTCACACAGAAAAGGAAGAAGAAGGAGAAAAATGTTGTTGCCAAGAAGGGCAAGAGAAAGGTCGAGCGCTCTAACGGCAAGAGCTCTGGCCAGGAGCAAGATTCTTTGGACGATCGAGAGGTCATCTAATCTCTGATGAAGGAGAGCATCCTTCCACACATTATCAATAGGATGGTTCGGAAGGAGGATGTAGAGAAATTCAATGAATCCTTCGCTGCCTACCTTGAGGTAACCAACTTTTTTGAACTTGTTTAAATGGAGGATGTATTTTCAAAGTTTTGACTTAATTTCTTTCCGTTCTGTAGCTAGGGCATTACTTGTTTGCCCATTCGAGGGCAGTCAATCTTCGCCAGGCTGAAACTTCTAAAGCTCTTTAGGAGGCTCAGGCGGAGACTGAGAGGGTTCGGGCCGAGGTTGATTGTTTGAAGGTGGCCTCAAAGATACAAGCTGTAGAAGTCGAGCACCTTCAAGAGGCATTGCGGAGAGAAAAAGAAGCTTTCGCGGGTCTGAAGGCGGCCTTAACTCTTTTAGAAGATAAGAGGAAGAAGGCCAAAGAGGATGTCGACATCGAGAGGGAGCAGGCTATCGAAGCCTTCAAGTCTTCCCAAGCCATGGAAGACATCAAGATTGCTTTTGCCAAGAAAGCCTTTTTGAAGGGGTTCGAGATCTGTATGAGGAGAGTCGCAAAGAACTTCCTGAATGTAGACCTCGACCTTTTGACGGACGAACCCAGCAAAGAAGCTGGTTCCTCCAATGCTGGTGTTGACTCTCCTACTGTCGAACCTACCCCCGAAGCTCCCACACTTGCAGCCATAGCCTCTGAACCTGCTCCTGACCCTGAGGTCGCAAAGGATATGCCAACCTCATCTGCAGATGTGCTGCTCGAGGTTCAAAATTTTTGATGATTGTAATTTTTTCTTCTTTTTCTTTTCTTTCGATGTATTCAAACATTCTATTAATGCAATGAAAGTAAATTTCTTTTCTTCATGCTTGTATTATGATGTTTGTTGTTCAGAATTCTTCTAGCGAGCAAAGCCCCGACCCTTCTTCTCTAGCTGAGGCTGTGCGATTACCTGAGGGCATCCCCTTGAAATCCATTATAAGAAACTTGGAAAAGAAAGTTCATCAATTAAAAAAGAAATCAAAGAAGGTTGAGAGTGAACTTCAACAATCGAGGAAAAGTTGCTCAGAGCTAATGATTGAGGTTACGAGCTTATGCCAAGTGCACAAAAAGGATTCTATGGATTATATCAACAAAAAATGGCACTTGACTGAAGAACTTGAATGGGAGCGAAAACTCTATAGTGAGAAGGTCTGGGCTTTGACATCCAAGGCCAGTTCTCTTGAAGTTAAGCTCAATATGGCCAAAGAAAAAATCTTGCTATTGGAAGGAAGCTCACCATGGTCTTCCGATAAAGCACGGTATGATTGGGACTGATCGAAAATATTTTTGGAGCTTTAGAAATAACTTCATGATACTGAAGTTTGGCACAATGACTATAGGCTAGGCTAGGCAAAGAAGATGAATAGGCTCAAAAATGAGCTTAAAGTTGTTGTGTCTTCAGAAATGCTTGGCCGACTTTCAACAGGCTGGTGTCAATAGAGAGTTGAAACAGCTCGCCTCCCTAAGGAGGTCCTTTGGAGAACTTTCTAAGTTGTACGAGAAGTAGAAGGCTAGACTTCAACAGCTAAAAATCCAAATGACCTATGAGCGACAAGCTATCAAGGATGCGGAGGCTGAGTCAGAGGTTCTAAGAAGACAATTGCAGGAGTCCAGAGATAATTTTTGGCAGGCTGACAAATTATTTGTAGAGAGCTTGTTGAAGAGGAAGGAACTTGAAGAAGAGGTTATTAGCTTGAAGCAATCCTTGGTGATGGTAGGGGTCGGCAGTCTAAAGTCTGAAGACTCTAATCCCCCTTCTTAGGACTTCGTCCATTTTACTTTCTTGTACATGGTCTTGCTAACCTTCATTTTGTAATGAACTTCAACTTTAATGAAGTAATGCTTTCTTCAATCATCTTCTTACTTTGTTTAGGTTCGATGTCTATTGATTTTTTTATTTTCTTTGCCTTCTCCTTTATTGAAATAACCATTGAAAAAATATTTTTCTCCCATCTTAAATAGAAGGGGTCTTTATCTATGTTAGGACGAGGTCCTCCTCCTATTCCTGTCACGACCATAGGTGCACAAAAGGGCTGTTGCGAGGGCTTCTTCCCTCCTCCTATCTTATTTGATTGGAGGTCTTCATTAATGTCAGGACGAGATTCTCATCCTATTCCTAACATGATTAATTTTGCTCTTATTAGGATGAGGTTCTCCTCCTATTCCTAACAAGCACTAAATCCAATTAAATAAAATAAGATGGGGATTTGATTATCCTTCTTTATCCCGAAAAACATAAACTTTTATATTGCATTAACGCAAGCCTTTAATTTTTAAAGTCAATTAGATGTTGGCCCTTAAGAATATTCGAGCTCATTAGGACAAGAAATCCTAAAAATTGGATCGGATTAGGATTAGTCAGTTTAACTAGTGTCTAAGATAAGTGGTTTAGGAACTGTATCCCGAAGAAAGATGGTTACTTAATTGATTCTGATAGCTTATTTGGCCAAGATAATTAGTGTCTAAGAAAACAATGGGGGGGCTTCTACCGATTTTATACTTACCTAGCCAGTTGAGTGGCTGATTCTATACTTAGAAGACTTGAAGGTGACCTTGGCAGTTAGGAGCTATTTAGATCTAAGACAATCCTTAGCTAGGATTGACTGTATAACTTGATTGCTAACTAACTAACATCAAACCTAATTAAACTCTTCTAATCAATTTCTTAGTTTTAGAACTCTCTAGGCTTTCATCTTTAGAATTTCTTTCATCTTTTTTTTAAAACAAAATAAAATCTTTATGTGTTTGCTCTAAGATATAATTGTAGAATATTTACTTGAGCATTGTTCATTACAACCCAAAATTCAACCCCTAGATCCTGAAATTGAACAAACCCTTAGAGTTAACAAATCTAGAACTATGGCTGCACCCTTTCACCAATTGAGAGAATACTTTATCTCTTCTTCTTACACTTATGACCCTTATACACCCATGTATGAACCTAATAGTAGTAGAATTTATGAGATTGGAAACTCCATAAATATCCAAAATAGGGTAGATGAGTTGTCCCAAAACTTGATCGTCTATTGAATATGAGATACTATCCTACCTCACCTTTGCATGTGTGTAATATATGTTCAAGTCCGAACCACCTTATAAGTGAATGTTCAGCTATATGTCGATCCTAGAAATTTGCGCATGAGCAGACTTACCCAACCCAAACCTAGACTACTAATTATTACAACCTTTACTCCAACACCTATATCTGAATTGAAAAAACTATTCAAGTTTTTATGAGATATCACAACCAATAATTGATTATGAACCTAGTTATTTGGAGAAAACTTATACGGCATACCAATATCAAAATGTTCAGCAACCCTCTTTAAGTGGCGATAGTTCGGCATTTAAAGAACAAGTTTTACACATATTAGAAGGGCTCGAGATGAACACTCACTCGCACACTTAATCAATAGCCAAGTTGGAAATCCAACTGCTACATTTAATAGTTGGGAGGAGGAAGAATTATTTAGTCAGCCCATAATTAACCCAAGGAAGCCATATAGGGCTGAGAGCTCCAATCATGAAACTCTTATAGAACAGCCTAGTATACAAATTAATAATTATTTTAAGATGGATGTACCTAAAGAAATAATAAAGAAAGCTATTCCTAGAATTATTTCTCAAGATCTAGTGCATACAAATAGGGATCCTTTTGAAATGGATGATTTTAATATAGATGGATATGCTAAAAATATGAACATATTATTAGAGCCATCAAATTTTAGCACCACTTTTCCGTGAACAGAGAAATATAAAATAATACCAGCTCCAATATCCTCTTCTCTAGAATCACCACCTCCTCTAGAACTAAATTTGCCCTTGGTAACACCTGAGTACGCATGCTTAGAATCAAGTGACACCCTTTCGAAACTTATTACATCGAACTCAATCCTTACCCTAACAACTCAATTCATAAGCATATTAGAAGAATAAATAAAAAAAATTCTCAACAAACAAGGATCTATAAATAGGTTTGTAAATTCTCTTCTTAAAATTAAAAAGATAAAACTAACTAAGAATGGGGTCATGAATTACTTTTTGAAGATTGGAAAAAAAATACTAAAATTTATAAATAGAATTGCAAGCCATCTTCCTGAGATTGGTAATCAAAATTATTGAAATTTGTCAATCCAATTTTTGATACAGGATAGATAGAATTGCTTGGTCTAGCTCAAGACTTTAAACTTAGCACTTGTTGGGATGCGATCCATCATTTTTTTTTCTTCTTTCTTCTTTCAAATTTCTATTTTTTATTTTTGTACAAAACCAATAAAAATGATTAGCCCAAGTTAGGAGGAGCACATCATCAAAACTTCCTGTATAAATCTGATGGAGTATAACGAAAAACCTACAAATAACAAATCAGGTGGTACCCCTTCTTAATAAATATTTTTTTATTTTTTTCTTTGATTGAAGATAATAAAAATTAAGTTAGGGTGAGAATAACTAACTTTAAAATTTATGAGTCCTCAAGTATGATTTGAAATAGTTAGCATTATATACCTAAATTTTATTTTAATTAAGAGTTATTAGGCATCCTAAATCAATGAATGATTAATGGGTTAGATAATTTTAGCAATATTGAGAAGTAAATTATTAAAAAATTTTAATGAATGGTAGGGTTTAGACTAGACTAAATTTTAAGAGTAATTCTAGAACCATCTTCTTACTCATCTCAATAAAGAAAGTACTTTATGAGAGTTAGGTGGAAAGATTAAAATATGCAAATATCTTCCTTAAAATCTGTTTTAAAGAAAAAGAGGTTCCTATCAAGTAACCAGACCCCTTCACCTAAGTAAGTATTATGGTTCATGTAAAAAGATGGACAATATAAATTAAAAAAAAGAGGTTTAGCATTGTCTCACTACATAATCGGGCTCCTTTGCCTAAGTAAGCATTGTGGTTTACATAAAAAGATGAGGATGAAAGAATCAAAAAAAAAAAAAAAGTAGATAATAAGGGAAATAAATTGTAAGAAGATAATAAACCCTTCTTACATTAAGTTAGAGGATTTAAAGAGTAAAGTGAAAAGTTGGTAAAAGATCTCTAAAAATTTCAATGGCTAAGACTCAACCACTAATTAGATCGAATTAGTAATCTGATATGTATCTCTTTAATAGTCTGGCCGAATATCAATTGTCTTTAGGAATATCTAAACCTAACTTTTAATTCAAGGCTAAGTCAGTATATATTGTTAATTAATCTACTTTACTCGAGGATGAGCAAAGTTCAAGTTAGGGGATGTGATGAGTACATCAAATATATTTGTAACAGTATTAATTTATAAATTAATTTATCTTTATTCTTAAAAATTAATATTTTTATTTTATCTTTATAGAAAAGAGGATCATCAATGAAAAGATCTCGATTTATGGATCATAACAAAAAAAATTTGGAGTAAATTAGACTCAAAATGAATTTAAATTAAAAGAAGGATATATATGGTATTATAGAAAATAAAGATACTATGCTAGGAACCCAGAAAGAAACAAAAATTTCTTTTGTAATTGTATGAAAAGAAGTGCTGGTTGGTTTTGGTTTTGGTTTTGTTTTTGCAGGAGCTAGCAGGCGCGCATGGCAATGGGATTCAGTTCAAGCGGGCGAGTGGACGGTTCGGGCATGGTTTTAGTAGGCATTCAGCGGTTCGTAGGCACACAACGAGAGTAGGCCTGGGAGCGGTAAGCGAGCAAGTCTTCATGTGGAAAAGAAGAGTAAGCTGCACAGTCCATGCATAGAAAAGATGGTTGAGAGTGGGTGGTTCATGGGAGCTTGTGTTCGGGCAAACATGAGACCTTCTCTTTCTCAAATTCCTCTCCTAATCTTTTTAAAACTCTACTCTCCCTCTCCTCTACATATTTGCTACATAGCCACACCCTCTCCTATCATCAGCCACCGCTTCCTTCTTCCTCCCTTCTTCTTTACAACAACCATCCCTTCCTCTTTTTCTCTCACAAGCTTTCTTCTCTCTTCTTTCTTTCTTCCTTTCTTTCTTCCACAACCTTTAACCAACTTCTTCATAAAATATTTTCTTCCTACTTCGGATCCCTACTCCAAGCTCGTTGGAAGGAAGATCTCAGAGTTTTAGGATAAAAATGATGGCTAGCTAGCTCATCTTGTTCTCAGCAAATCAATGTGACCTTATTTTGATAGTATTTTTTATTTTCTATCTTTTATATTTTTTTAAAATTTATAATAAAGACTACTTTTATTTATAATATTTTTTGTATCTTTATTTTCTATATAAGATTAATCTAGAATAGTTTATTATCCTTAGGATAAGTTATGATTTATGGATACGGTTAATGCTCTTGGGATAGATTATCTTTAGATTAATTTTCTTATTACATCTAAATTAATTTAGACTAGCCTATAACTTTAAAGGATGAGTTGTGATCCAAAGGTATACGCTGTACTCTCTAAGATAGGTTATACCTATTAGATATGTATATCCTAGAAGCTAGATTGGCTGACACTTGTAATATACTTCTAAGGACAAAATTATAATTTTGACTATAAATAATAAAATGAGTTATTTTTTATCATAGTGTATATTTGAAAGTATCTGTGATACGTCCCTTGAGTTAATGAAAATGATAGTTCATATTTTTAAGAGTTGAAAATTTAAAACATAAATTTTCATTATTAACTCATAAAATGCTTTCGACCATCGGAGCGAGATGGTAATTGATTCGGAAGGTTAGTATACGATCGCTTCTTTAGGATAGATGAGACTTGAGTCTATGGTGTAGAAATACTGGAGCAAGAGTACAGATACTCGTTAGAGAACGATGGCACTGAGTGTGACCACCTCGAGCAGTCATGAGGAAGTCTACCTTCTCGTCGATGGCTAGCTCAAAGCTGCAGTGGTGTGTCTGATTCTTTGACTTGAGGTGCATCGATAGTTCGTCTTGAGGGTGTTATAATTTGACTACACCATAACTCAATCTCCTAGCCATTCAAAATTCTGAGATGTATGTTGGCTATAGCATGTTCATTGTAGGAATTGGATTGCACCAATAGAAGATTTATCTATCTCGGTAGATGAGGAGCAGCCCTATGATGATCATGAGAATCAAGTCCATAAGCCCATGGCCATGGTAGAGTGAAATAATAGAAAGAGTTTCTATTAGGATTTTCACATTGAACTTGAATCGAATGATTAATTCATATGATGGAAATTAGGGTTTGATAAGATCACCTTAACCCTAATCTAGTCAGGACTCAAGATAGAGAAACTTAATCACATAGATAACTGCATCAAGAGGTTCGCTTTCAGTTCTGATGGATTGCCACCATATGCTGTTAGATGTCACTGATGAATTTTGGGAGCAATTAGAATGATTTGGCTAGATCATACTAGTTGTCTAAATCAGAAAAGTTTTAATCCATCGAAAGATGTTTCGATGATGTCGATGATAGAGATCACGATATATCCTATTATCATATGGAACTGAACCTAACTGGATCACACAAACAAGAGTTTAGATCTGGATATCATCAATTAGATTAACCCAATTCAATTCATTTAAATAAGATTCAATTAGGTTCAAGAAAATCATGCTAGCACACGATTGAGCCTAATGTTCTCCTTTAACAATTATTAAAGCTTGTCTCGACTAAGCCAAATATGTTTGGGCTCACTCAAAAATCTTTACTTAGTCTGATTGGAGCTTATCCAGATCAGAAAAGAATTGTCTTAATTTATGAGATAAATTTGAGACAACACCTACTATTTTTGGTTACCTGCTAAATCTTGTTTTCAGACATTGGTCAAATGTTGACCTTGGACACTTAGACATCTGTCCATGTGTCATGCATTCATAGGAGAATACCTAGGGACTTATCCCCTACTAAAAAGTAGATAGGAAGGGGATTTATGCCTAAGAAGGCATTCGCCCCATGAGGATAAAAGATGGAGTCCCATACAAATGGGACTCCTGATTGCTTCAGGGGATTAAACTATGTGGCACCAAGAAGTGTAGTTTGATCCAGTCTTGGCACCACCTTAGGAGGGTTTTGAGGGTCTCTCATCTGATTGGATCAGATGATGTCATCCCACCAATCAGATTTAGATCTGATTACACAAAGGGTCATGATTGGCCAGGATGATGTAGCACTGCATGGCGTAGCAGGATCTATATAAACCCTATCTGCACCTAAAATTTAATTCTTCTGTCTTTAGCCCATGCCACATAGCCCCTCTCCCTCCTTCTCCATGCCACCCTCTGGTCCTCTCTCTCCTCTCCATGCCTAAGAGCTTTTATGAAGGAAAATCCTGATTTCCTAGGATCAGGCTCGTTCAGATCTGATTGGATCGAAAGGCATATTTCAAAAATTCTCTTTGATCCTAATCAGATCTGACATTTTTTAGATCTAATTTTATAATTTGATAATCAAAAAAATTAAATCAAATCAAATCTAAATTAGTTTTATCTTGATTCTGGATAATCTGATTATCCATTGATGATCCTATTGAATGCCTGAGGTTCTGGATCTAGCCATGCAAGCGCCTGGCCTATACCGATATCCACTCGGGCTGGATCTGAAGATCTTCTCCTTCTTTATCTTATCTTCAAAAATTAGATCTGAATCTGATTTGGAGGATCTTCGAAACTCCTTTTGAAGATCTATTATCGTCTCTATAGCAGTGCTACCTTCTTCCTTTCTCGTCAGCCTTTTCTTGCTTGAATAGCACTGATCTGAAGGCCCAACTTCCTTGGGTGTGGAGAGGAGAGAGAGGATCAAAAAGATGGGGTGGAGGAGGAAGAGGGATAGCCTTGGAGCATGGATAGGAGAGAAGTCTCTGAAAAGTGGGTGCAGATAGGTCTTTATATAGACCCTGCACTTCCTCTGTAGAGATGCAAAAATCTTCATGATTACTGATTTCTAGTAGATGGTGCAGTCCCATCGATTTACTCATCACCTCACCTAATAGTTATTGGTGATGGGTTAGCCAATTAGTGAACAACTCTTGTTCAATGATTCTTTAATTATGATGCATCCTAATTTGGTCTCTAATTCATGAATCTCACCATATCCAAAATATTGATCCATTCCTTAATTAAGTCAGATCCATCATTTGCACAAATTGGATTCTTAATTGAGTTTCTCACCGTATCCAGAATATTGAGCCCAATCCATCCTCCAACCTGTAGCATCCAATGCTTAATAGACATGGTTGCATCTTTTTGGTGCAACTGAGCCACTATAACCAGCCGAGAATAATTAATCCTGGGAAGGGCCCGCACATCTACAATGGTGGAAGACCATTGACTTAATCTTTTCTTAGAGAGATTTAATTTAGGTCTCATTAAACTAGACTTGACATAGTCATAACCATTATGACTAACCTAGTAGCATGGGTTAGCTTGGATTATTGACCACCTTAGATCAAAACTGAGTCAACAAACATGGCTAGGTAAGTGAGACCGGTGGAAGGAATATGTCATTAATTCGATAAGAATGCATTCAAGTCGAGTAGCTCTCAATTAAAAATCAATCGATCGTATCTCCTAAATTTACCTTAAACACCAAATTGTTAAGCCAGAACTAATCATGTTAGCCTACAATCCAAACTCTAACCACTGAGCCTAATTAGGTTTTAGCTTGGTCGATCACTTACATGACTCGATCTTGACCCAGACTTAATCCTATTAGGCTGGTCAATTTAAGCATTATTGATCCCATCTAACCAACTCTTAATTCGGTTTGATCAACCGCTAGACCTAATTGAGCTACACAAGCCCGAACCCAATTTTATGAATAAGTCTTAGATATAAAATTCTCAATTTTAGACCTAATTGATATTTCATAATCTTAATTCTTAATTAAGTTAGGGTTCACAAATAAAACATGCAAATAAGATCCTAGGATTTCAGGATCTAGGATTTTGCAGAAAATAAGTTTTCAATTTTTGATTAAGGATGCACGTGCAGCACCCCTACACATAATAAGAATATCCCATCGAATGAAAGGAGAGAGTCTTTAAATCCTACTTTGTTCTTATGACTGGACGGCCAAGGAAAACGCCTTAATCAGAAATACAACTAATCTACAAAAACTAATTAGATCTAAGCATATATCTCATATAAGAAAATTGATCTAATTAAAACATGTTTTGCATACATCTCATGTATCATGCATGCACGTTTTTCAGATCTAAATTATCTCATAATTATCTAAAAAATTAAATTTAAATTTGATCTCATCAAATAAAATTTAATCTAGGCATATTTGCAGAACTATTCTACAACTAGTCTAAACATGCAACTATCATATCTCAGATGAATAAATTAAATTTAATTTATTTTCTATTTTTAAATATAATTATAATATTTATAAGATCAAAAAATAGTAAATAAATAAATATAAAAATTATATTTAATCAAATAAAAATTATGATTATACTAGACTACACATAGAATAATTCTATTCCTAGTCTAGTTATGTATCTCATACATATTAGATCTATATTAAATAATTTTAATTTAATTTTTTTTATTTTTTTGATTTTAGATCTAATCACATCTCATGTGATATCTAAAATCACTAATTTACTAGATTAAATCAGATCTAAATAAATTTTATAAGAACCTGGCTCTGATACCAGTTGAATGAAAATTATGATTTCCTGAAGTCAGGATCGTTTAGATCTAATTGGATCGAGAGGCATATTTCAAAAATTTTCTCTTTGATCCTAATTAGATCTGATATTTTTTAGATCTAATTTTATGATTTGATAATCAAAAAAATTAAATTAAATCAAATCAAAATTAATTTTACCTTGATTCTGGATAATCTAATTACCTGTTGATGATCTTGCTGAATAACTGAGGTTCTTGATCTAGCCACGCAAGCACCTAACCTCTACCAGTATCCACTCGGACTGGATCTAGAGATCTTCTTCTTCTTTATCTTGTTTCCAAAAATTAGATCTGGATCTAATTTGGAGGATCTTCGAAACTCCTTTCGAAGATCTACTATCGTCTCTGCAGTAGTGCCGCCTTCTTCCTTTCTCGTCAGCCTTTTCTTGCTTGAATCGCACTGATCTGAAGACCCAACTTTCTTAGGCATGGAGAGGAGAGAGAAGATTAGAAAGGTGGCATAAAGGAAGAAGAGGGACAGCCTTGGGATGTGGCTAGGAGAGAAGTCTCTAAAAAGTGGGCACAGATAGGTCTTTATATAGACCCTGCTGCACCATGCAGTGCCACATCACCTCGGCCAATCATATTGCTTCATTTAATCAGATCTAAATATGATTGGTGGGATGACATCACCTGATCCAATCAGATGAGAGATCCATAGATTCATCCTAAGGTGGTGCCTAAGATTGGTCAAAGTCTATAGGTGAGGGTCACCTAGTTTGAATCCAAGAAGCAACCTGAAGTCCCATCCGTATGGGACTCCAAGCATTAATATCCATGGACGCACGTTATCCTAGGCATGTGCCCCCTCCTTTCTAATTTCTAGGGAGGGGATAAGCCCCTATCTACTCTCCAATAAGTGCATGACACATGGGCAGATGTCTAAAGTAAAAGGTCAACGTTTGACCAAATCAAAGGATAAGAATTAGCAGGTGACGAAAAATGGTAGGTGTTGCCTCAAACTTATCTCATAAATTAAGACAATCCTTTTCTGACTTGGGCAAGCTCCAGTCAGACCAGGTAATGATACCTAAGTGAGCACAAACTCATTTGGCTCAGTCGAGACAACTTTTAATGATAAAATAAGGAGAATGTTAGGCTCAATCGTATGCTAGCACGATTTCCTTGAACCTAATTGAATCTAATTCAAATCAATTAAACTAGATTAGTTCAATTGATGATATCCAGATCCAAACCCTTGTTTGTATGATTCAGTTAGGTTCAGTTCTGTATGGTAATGGGATATGTCATGATCTCTATCATCGATATCATCGAACTCCTTTCGATGGATCAGAACTCTTCTGATTCGGACAACTGGAATGATCGATCATCTAAATCATTCTAATTGCTTCCAAAATCCATCAATGATACCTAGCAGTATATGGTGGCAACCCATCAAAACTGAAAATGAACCTCTCAGTGTAGCTACTTGTGTGATTAAGTTCTTTTATCTTGAGCCCCATTTAGATTAGGGTTAAGGCAAACTCGTCAAACCCTAATTTCTATCATATGATTTAATCATCCGATTCAAGTCCGATATAAAAAACTTAATAGAAAGTCTTTCTATTATTTCACTCTCTGCCATGGCCATGGGCTTATGAACTTGATTCTCATGATCATCATAGGATTGCTCCTCATCTATGGAGGTAGATAGATTCCATCTTGGTGCAATCCAATTCTTACAATGAACATGCTATAGCCAACATACACCTCAGGATTTCGAATGGCTAGGAGACCGAGTCATGGTGTAGTCAAACTATAACACCCTCAAGGTGAACTTCGATACACCTTAGATCAAAAAACCAGACACACCACTGCAGTTTTGAGTCAGTCATCGACGAGAAGGTAGACTTTCTTATGACTACTCGAGGTGATCACGCTCAGTGCCCTCGTTCTCCAATGAGTACCTATACTCTCACTCCGGTGTCTCTACACCATAGACTCAAGACTCATCTACTATAAAGAAGCGATTGTACACTAACCTTTCAGATCAATCACCATCCTCATGATGATCCTACGGTCAGGAGCATTTTATGAGTTAATAATGAAAATTCTTATCTTAAATTTTTAACTCTTGAAAATAAGAATTATCATTATTATTAACTCAAGGAATATATCACAAATACTAAATGCACATATATGATATAAAATAATTAATTTTATTATTTATAATCAAAATTATAATTTTGCCCCTAGAAGTGTATTATAAGTGTCAGCCAATTCTGGCTTCTAGGATACGCATATCTAACATTTTGGGCACAAACAAGGTGCGATCCAAGCAAGTGAAAGGTGCCAGGAAAGGAAGAAGGCAGCACTACTGCAAGAGACAATGACTATTCTTTAAAAGTAGTTTTAAAGACCTTTAAGATCAAATCTAGATCTGATTTTTGGAGGATTGATTGAGAAGGAGAAGATCTTCAAATCTTACATGAGTGGATACTAATAGAGGCCAGGTGCTTACGTGGCTACATCTAGAATCTCAAGCAAACATCGAAATCATCAAAAGATAATTGAATTACCCAAAATAAATAATTAAATTAAATTTATTTTTTATTTTATTTTTATTATCAAATCAATAAGATCATATTTGAGGAGTCTTAGATCTAATTAGAATTTTAGAAATTTTTTTTTTGAAATATCCCTCCTGATCCAATCAGATCTAAATGAATCTGATTCAAAAAATAGGTTTTTTTCTTCAATTAGTATTAGAGCCAGGTTCCATAATTCATTAGATCTAATTTTAATTTATTTTTTATCTAATAATTAGATGATTTTAGATATCACATTAGATGTGATTAGATCTAAAATTAAAAAATTAAAAAATAAATAATTTAGATCTAAGATGTATGAGATGCATGACTAGACTAGGAATAGAATTATTCTATGTATAGTCTAGTATAATCATAATTTTAATTTAATTAATTATAATTTTTAGATCTATTTATTTATTATTTTTTAATATTATAAATATTATAATTAGATCTAAAAATAAAAAATAAATTTATTTAATTTATTCATATGAGATATGATAGATGCATGTTTAGACTAGTTGTAGAATAGTTCTATAAAATTATCTAAAATAAATTTTAATTTGATATGATCAAATTTAAATTTTATTTTTTAGATATTTATGAGATAATTCAGATCTGAAAATATGCATGATATGATGCATGAGATGTATGCAAAACATATTTTTTAGTTAGATCAATTTTTATATATATGATATATGATGTAGATCTAACTAGTTTTGTAGATTTATCATGTTTCTGATTAAGGCATTCTCCTTGGTCGTCCGATCATAAGAATGAAGTAGAGTTTAAAGGCCCTCTCTTTTCATTCGATGGGATATTCTTATGGTGTATAAGGATGTTGCGCGTTCATTCTTAATAAAAAATTAAAAACTTATTTTCTACAAAATCCTAGATCCTGAAATCCTAGGATTTTATATACATATTTTGTTTATGAATCTTAAACTTAATTAAGAATTAAGAATATAAAATATATTAGGTCTAAAATTAAAAATTTTTAGATCTAAGATATATTCATAAAATTAGGTTTGGGCTTGGATAGCTCAATTAGGTCTAGCGGTTGATCAAACCGAATCAAGAGTTGGTTAGGTGGGATCAAGAGTACTTAAATTGACCAGCCTAATAGGATAAGTCTGGATCAAGGTCGAGTTTGGATTGTAGGCTAACCCGATTGGTTTTGGTTCAATAATTTGGTGTCTAAGATAAGTTTGGCAGATACGATTGACTGATTTTTAATTAGGAGCTACTCGACTCGAATGCGTTCTTATCGAGTTAATGACATATCCCTTCCATCGGTCTCACTTTTCTGGCCATATTTATCAGTCCAGTCCTGATCTAAGGTGGCTAACAATATGAGCTAACCCATGCTACTAGATTAGTCACAATGGTTATGGCTATGTCAAGTCAAGTTTAAAGAGATCTAAATCAAATCTTCCTAAGAAAAGATTAAGTCTATAGTCTTCCACCATTGTAGATGTGTGGGCCCTTTTCGGGGTTGATTATTCTTTACTGATCATAGTGGTTCAATTGCACTGAAAAGATGCAACCATATCTATTAGGCATTGAATGCTATGGATTGGAGGATGGATTATGATCAATATTCTGGATACAGTGAGAGATCCAATTAGAAATCTAATCTATGCAAATGGTGGGTCTGACTTAACGAAGGAGTGGATCAATATTTCAGGTATGATGAGATTCATGAATTATAGACCAAGTCTGGGTGCACCATGATTAGAGAATCATTGGATAAGAATTGTCCACTCATTGGCTAACCCATCACCAATAACTATTAGATGAGGTGATGAGTCAGTTGGTGGAACTGCACCACCCACTAAAAATTAGTAATCGTGAAGATTTTCGCATCTCTACAGAGGAAGTGTGGGGATCCAAAAAAATAGTGGGAGCTAATTTATTTAAAAAATTAAATTTCTAAATAAATTGATCAAATCTTAATTACAAAATCTAATTAGAATCTTTGACTCTCTATAGAAAAAGGAACATGTCTGCGTCTAACCCACTAGCCCATATCCTGGATACCCATAGACTGACTGGATCCAATTATAAGAACTGGCTCCGAAACTTCAAAATTATTTTGGATTCCAAGAAGTTGACTCATGTATTGGATCAGGATCCTTGCACCTTACCAGCTCGTCCGTTCATTGAATAGAGAGTGTCTCTTGACAAGTGGATGGATGAAGATAATAAGGCCAGATACTATATATTGGGCTCGATGTCTGATGAGCTTCAGTGCCAACATAAAGATATCAAGACTATCCGCCAAATGTTGGCTCACCTGCAAGAGTTGTTTGATGAACAGAGTCACACAGCCAAATATTAGATCACTAAATGTCTGTTTAAGGCTAAAATGCATGATGGATAGTCAGTCCAAGATCATTATCTGATGATGATCATGGACTTGGAAGAGCTTAAGAAGCTTAGAGTGAAGTTAGATCAGGATCTGTAGAATGATATAATTCTGCAATCCTTGACTGATGCGTATGGATAGTTCATCATGAACTATCATATGTATAAACTTTAAAATACTCTGACCGAGCTTATGAATATACTGGTTACTACTGAGCTTTCTATGAAAGGTTCTAAAGGCTCAGTACTTGCAATGGAATGGGCTTCTTTCAAGAGAAAGTCTTTTGGAAAGAAGAAGAAGTCTGTGAAAGAGCATAAGGTGGAAGGTGGAAAGAAAAAGAAGGCAGAGCTGAAGAAGAAGGCCACTGACAAAGAAAAGTATTTTCATTATAATACTAAAGACCACTGAAAGTGGAACTGCCTTACATACCTGGCCATCCTGAAGAATAAGAAGGAGATAGGTCCTTTTGGAGGTATGCACGTTATTGAATCTAACCTTATGATTTCTTCTGCATCCAGTTGGATGCTTGACTCTAATTCTAGTGCTCATTTATGTATTTTATGCAGAGTCTTGAGGATTGCAGAAGGCTGAGGGATGGTGAGATGATCCTATGCATCGAAAATGGAACAAGAGTTGCTACTATGGCCGTGGAAACCTATCCTCTTTGACTACCGTCTGACTTAGATTTAGTACTTAAGGATTGTTATTATGTGCCTGCTGCAAGCAAGAATTTGATTTCTATTTCATGTTTAGCACAAGAAGGCTAAGTAATTAGTTTTCTTAAGGACCATTATAATATTCTTTATGAAAGAACCAAAATTGCAAGTAGTTTTCTTATTAATGGTCTCTACCAGTTACATATTGATGTATCTATCTTTAATATCAAGCAAAATGTGAATGCCACAAGATCAAAATGACCTAGGGATAGTCCAAATGATAGGTATCTATGGCACCTAAGGCTAGGTCATATAGCAGAAGATAGAGTTAACAAATTAGAGAAAATCGAACTATTGAGTCCATTGACTTTCGAGTCATATCCAATTTATGAATCATATCTTCATGGCCAAATGACTAAGCTCCCTTTTGTGGGACATGGGGAAAGGGCCACGGAACTACTTGCCCTAGTACATACTGATGTACGTGGCCCATTTGATGTACCGGCTAGAGACAACTTTGTTTACTTCATAATCTTTATCAATGATTTATCTCGGTATGGGTATGTGTATCTTATAAGACACAAGTCTAAAGGTCTTGAAAAGTTTAAGGAATTCAGACATGAAGTTGAAAAGCAAATTGGAAAACCCATTAAGGTTCTTCGATCTGATTGAGGAGGTGAATATCTTAGTCAAAAATTTTTAGACTATCTCAAGCAAAATGGCAGTCTCTCAATGGACCACCTAAAATATATTCAACTCAATGGAATTTCAGAATGGAGAAATCGAATCCTATTAGATATGGTCCAATCCATGATGAGCTTCACAAACCTTTCAAATTTTCTTTAGAGATATAGTCTGTTAACTGCTATATATTTACTGAATAGGATTTTCTCTAAAATCATTCATATCATACCGTATGAGATATGGCATGGTAAGAAATCAAGTCTGAGTCATCTCAAAATTTGGGATTGTCTGGCTCATGTCAAAAGACAACAAGCGGATAGGTTAGACTATAGGTTCTTTAGAGCTCGATTCATAGGATAACCTAAAGAGTTATTAGGATATTATTTCTATATTCCAAAAGACCATAATATGATTATGAGTCGGCATGTCATCTTTCTTGACAAATAGTTAATTCAAGATAGTGGCATTAGAAAATAGATCAAGCTCGAGGAGAAAATCTCACAAGAGCAACGTGCTAAGGACCCTATGGAACCAAATCAGATTGAGCCAATGTAATCACTACCTCTTCCACGTCATAAATCAAAAACGATTTTCCATCTTCCTGAGAGGTACTTAGGTACTATTTCAGAGGAAGTAGAGAAAATATTTCTCATAGGTAATGGGGTTCATGTTGATGATCCCAAAACCTATGACGAGGCAATATCGAATATCGACTCTGAGAAATGGTTAGAGGCAATGAAGTCAGAAATTGACTCGATGCACTCAAACCAAGTCTAGACCTTAGTAGATCCACCAGATTGTATAGTATCTATTAGGTGTAAATGGATCTACAAGAGAAAGATTGGTACAGATAAAAATATGGAGACATTCAAAGCTAGATTAGTGGCAAAAGGGTATAGTTAGTACGAAGGAATTGACTATCAGAATATCTTTCCGTTAGTAGCCATGCTAAAATCCATCCGTACATTACTTGCTGTTATAGTCTATTTCGATTATGAAATATGAAAAATGGACGTAAAAACGGCATTCTTAAATAGATACCTTGAGGAACATATCTATATGGAACAGCCACTAGGTTTCACATCCAGTGATGTTGATCACAAAGTATGCAAGCTATAAAGGTCCATATATGGACTTAAGCAAGCATCTCGGAGCTGGAATACTCATTTTAGTGATGTGATCAAATTATTTAATTTCATCAAGAATGAGGAGAAACCATGTATTTTCAAAAAGATCAGTGGGAGCGCTATTATTTTTCTCGTACTGTACGTGGATGATATCCTCCTTATTGAGAATGATATTTTCATGTTGACCACAGTTAAAATATGGTTATCTAAAGAATTCTCTATGAAGAAGCATCCTTCATTCTAAGAATTAAGATCTATAGAGATAGACTGAATAGGATGCTAGATCTTTCACAAAAGATGTACATAGAGGAAGTACTAAAGAGGTTTAGCATAGAAAACTCCAAGAGGGGATTAGTATCCTTCAGACATGGCATTCATCTCTTCAAGAAAATGTATCCCAACATACCTGAGGAGATTGAAAGCATGAGCAAGATCTCTTATGCTTTAGCAAAAGGGAGCCTCATGTATGCCATGTTATGTACACGATCTGATATAGCCCATGCTATGAGTGTCATAAGTAGATATCAGTCGAATCCAAATGAAGAACACTAGACTTTTGTAAAATATATCCTTAAGTACTTGAGAAGAACTAAGGATATGATGTTGATTTTTGGTAATGGAGAACTCCAAGTCCAGGGATATACAGACTCGAATTTTATATCTAATATAGATGATCGAAAGTCGACATCTGAGAGTCTGTTTGTGTGTAATGGTGGTACTGTTAGTTGGAAAAGTTTCAAGTAGATAGTGATAGCAGATTCCATCATAGAAGCAGAGTATATCGCTGCGTCAGAAGCTGCAAAGAAAATATTCTGGTATAAGAAGTTCATCACAGAGATCAAAGTGATGCCATCGGATGCCATTCTTTTATACTACGACAATAATAGCACCATAGCCCTTGCTAAGAAGTCGAGGTCTCATCAAAAATCTAAGCACATCAAGAGGCAATACCACCTCGTCCATGATTATCTTAAGAAAGGTTACGTCAAGATCAAGAGAGTCGACTCCGCAAACAATACGGCAGACCCACTTACAAAGCCATTGGGCCAGTAGAAGATCGAAGCCCACTTTGAGAAGATGGGACTTAGATTTGTAGCTAATTGGCTTTAGGTCAAGTGAGAGTTTGTTAGATATGTGTGCCCTAGAAGCCAGATTGGCTAACACTTGTAATAAACTTCTAAGAAAAAAATTATAATTTTGACTATAAATAACAAAATAGATTATTTTCTATCACAGTGTGTATTTGAAAGTGTCTATGATACATCTCTTGAGTTAATGATAATGATAGTTCATATTGTCAAGAGTTAAAAATTTAAGACATGAATTTTTATAATTAACTCATAAAATGCTCCTGATCATGGGATCATCATGAGGATGGTGATTGATCTAGAAGATTGGTGTATGATCGCTTCTTTAGGATAGATGAGTCTTGAGTCTATAGTGTAGAGATATCGAAGCAAGAGTGTAGATCCTCATTAAAGAACGAAGGCACTGAGCGTGACCACCTCGAGCAGTCATGAGGAACTCTACCTTCTCATCGATGACTAACTCGAAGCTGTAGTGGTGTGTTTGGTTCTTTGATCTAAAGTGCATCGGTAGTTCACCTTGAGGATGTTATAATTTAACTACACCATAACTCGATCTCCTAGCCCTTCAGAATCTTGAGGTGTATGTTGGCTATAGTATGTTCATTGTAGAAATTGGATTGCACCAATAGGGGATCTATCTACCTCGGTAGATGAGGAGCAATCCTATGATGATCATGAGAATCAAGTCCATAAGCTCTTGCCCATAGCAGAGTGAAATAATAGAAAGAGTTTCTATTAGGGTATTCACATTGGACTTGAATTGAATGATTAATTCATATGATAGAAATTAGGATTTGACGAGATCACCTTAACCCTAATCCAGTCAAGGCTCAAGATAGAGGAACTTAATCACATAGGTAACTACACCGAGAGATTCGCTTTTAGTTTTGATGGATTGCCACCATATGCTGTTAGGTGTCACTGATAGATTTTGGGAGCAATTAGAATGATTTGGATGATCGATCATATTAGTTGTCTGAATCAGAAAAATTCTGATCCATCGAAAGGTGTTTCGATGATCTCGATGATAGAGATCATGATATATCCTATTATCATATAGAACTGAATCTAACTGGGTCACATAAATAAGAGTTTGAAATTGGATATCATCAATTGGATTAACCCAGTTTAATTAATTTGAATAAGATTCAATTAGGTTCAAGAAAATCATGCTAGCATACGATTGAGCCTAATGTTCTCCTTTAACAATCATTAAAGCTTATCTCGATTGAGCCAAATGTGTTTGGGCTCACTCTGGAACCTTTACTTAGTCTGACTAGAGCTGGTCTAGATCAAAAAAGGATGGTCTTAATTTATGAGATAAATTTGAGACAACACCTATTATTTTGGTCACCTACTAAATCTTATTTTCGGACATTGGTCAAATATTGACCCTAGATACTTAGACATCTGCCCATGTGTCATGCACCCATAGAAGAGTACCTGAGGACTTATCCCCCTACTAAAAAGTAGATAGGAAGGGGGTGCATGCCTAGGGAGGCATGTGCTCCATGAGGATAAAAGATGGAGTCCCATACAGATGGGACTCCTGGGTGCTTCAGGGGATTAAACTATGTGGTGCCAAGAAGTCTTGTTTGACCCAGTCTTGGCACCACCTTAGAAAGATTTTGTGGGTCTCTCATCTAATTGGATCAGATGATGTCATCCCACCAATTAGATTTAGATCTGATTAAACAAAGGGCCATGATTGACTAAGATGATGTGGCACTACATGGCGCAACAGGATCTATATAAATCCTGTCTGTGCCTAAAATTTAATTCTTCTACCTTTAGCCCATGCAACATAGCCCTTCTCTCTCCTTCTTCATGCCACTCTCTGGTCCTCTCTCTCCTCTCCACACCCAAGGACTTATGGAAATGAACAAGATGCGATCCAAGCAAGTGAAAGGTGCTAGGAAAGGAAGCAGGCAGCACTGCTGCAAGAGACAATGGCTGTTCTTCAAAAGCAGTTTTGAAGATCTTCAAAATTAGATCTAGATCTGATTTTTGAAGGATTGATTATGAAGGAGAAGATCTTCAGATCCTACTCAAGTGGATATCGATAGAGGTCAGACGCTTGCGTGGCTACATCTAAAATCTCAGACAAACATCGAGATCATCATAGGATAATTGGATTATCCAAAACAAAAGTATAATTAAATTAAATTTAATTTTTATTTTATTTTTCTTATTAGATCAATAAGATCAGATCTAAGGAGGAGAAATTTTTTTTGAAATATCCCTCCTGATTTAATCAGATCTGAATGAACCTGATCCAAAAAATAGGTTTTCTCTTCAATATCTTTATTGATTAGATATCAATTACAATATATTAAAAAGAATAACAGCTGTCAGATAAGAGATGAATTAAGATCTTGAAAATCTATCTCTATACTTGCAACTCCACTTTAATTAATTTGCTATTTATTTATTTTTCTAATTAATTTAAGTAGCTTTTTAATTAATTAATTTTTAGTTAATCTTAGTCTTGCTTTTAATTTATTATTTAAATATAATTAATATGATCCCTGAGGATACGATCCTGACTCATCTTATCTATATAACAATGAGTTAGATTTTATTTTTGATCGTCTACGACAGCGATCATAATCTAAAGTGTGCAAACTTTAGAGATCCATTTATGGATTGAAGCAGGCATCTCGGAGTTCAAACATGCATTTTGATAAGATGATCAACACGTATAGCTTCGTTAAGAATGGAGAAGGATCCTGTATTTATAAATGGACAAATAGTTCGATAATGGTATTTTTTATTTTGTATATGGATGACATTATGTTAATTGAGAATGACATCCCCGCACTTTAGGAAATAAAAGTGTGGTTGTTATCTCAGTTCTTCATGAAGGACTTGGGTGAAGCATCTTACATCCTAAGGGTGAAGATTTATAGGAATAGATCTAAGAGGATGCTTGGTTTGTCCTAGTCCACGTACGTAGAAACTATGCTGAAATGATTTGCCATGGAGATTTTCAAGAAGGGCTATCTTTCGATAGGCCATGAAATTTCTCTCTCTAAGAAGGATTGCTTGACAACTCCTAAAGAGAGAGTGTATGAGTAGAATCCCATATGCTTCAATGGTGGGATCTATCATATACGTCAGATATGTACGAGATCAGATATGGCAAACTCACTAGAAGTAGTAAGTAAATATCAATCCGATCTAGGATAGAACAACTGAAAGGTAATGAAAATCATCTTTAAGTATTTAAGAAATAATAAGAACCAGTGGTTGATTTATGGTGAGTTAGATTTGAAACTTATGAGGTTTACAGATTCCAGCTTTCAATCTGACATGATGACAACAAGAGTGTATCGGGTTATATCTTTATCCTAAATAATAGAGCTATTTGCTGGAAAAATTCTAAGCAACACACTATGGCGGACTCAGTTTGTGAGATGGAGTACGTTGCGGCATCCGATGCTACAAAGAAAGCTATATAGCTGAGAAAGTTCATCATCAAGCTTGGAGTAGCATCCTCCCTGGATGGTCTGGTCCTGCTTAACTGCGATAGCACTAGAGCCATTGCTTAGGTAAAGAAACCAAAGGCACATGAGCAAACAAAATGCATACTGCATCACTATCACCTAGTCCGAAAGATCATGGATTGAGGTGATGTCAACCTTCAGAAAATTGATGGAAAGAAGAATCTGGCCGACCTCCTCACTAAAGCCTTGGCAGTAAAAAAGTTTGACAACTATAAGTCGAGGATGGGTATTAGATACTATACCCAGTGGCTTTAGGATAAGTGAGAGTTGTTGAAAAATATATTCTAAAGCCAATTATCAGCCTGTTGATAGTTGTGCTCTTTTATAAATATAAATAATTTATTATTAAATAAAATTTTATTCTGATTTTTTTATCATAATGAACATCTTTTAATAAACTCTTGTGTTGTGATGAAATTCTTAGAACTATTTAAATTTAATAAAAAAAAAAATTATCAATTAGTTCTTAAATTATTCATGATCAAATGATACGTTGTTAACTAGGATGACAATGTTTTCCGAGTGTAGGTCATTGTGTGCCATATGGATTGGTTGTTCTCTTAACCAAGGAGTGTAGAAATATTGGTAAGGCATACAAATGAGATATAGGGGTACATCATCACTGGACGTGACTAACTCCAGAGCATTTTGCTATCAAAAATTGCTCTGATGGGATATGGGTATAAATATCCCTTGGACCTGAGATCACCATGGTGGCTTACAAGCAACTCACTGTGCTTTGATGTCAAAGTATTTGAATTTCTAATTCAGTGATGAAAAGTTTTTGGGCACAGTCAAGCACTTTTGAAGTCGGTGAGTGATCAAGATGGGATTGACCACTCTAAGAGTTTGGAGACACTACTACAAAAAGAGTCTACAGCAGCGCATACTATTGCAGTGATTTTCGAAACCACTGTAATAGAGTCTAGGATAGTGGTAACAAAGAACCGCTACTATAGGACCGACCTATAGCAACAGTTATAAGAAACCGCTGTCATAGGTCCGATCTATAGCAGCGGTTTGGACAATCGCTGCGATAGGTCGGACCGATAGCAGCAGTTCCTTGTAACCACTGCTATACGTTGATCTATGGCAACGATTATTTATAACTGCTGCAATATATTTTTTTTCTTTAAATATTATATAATTTTAAAATTTAATGTCCATCTTCATTATTTATTATCTAAATAATTATCATTAGAATATCATCGCAAAAGATCACCTCGATTTGATGGTCCTAGCTTCATCGATCAAAAAATTTTGATTTCTATGACCACGAACGACGATGCGATGATCTGATAGATGGAGATCTTTAATAGATCCAAAAATCTGCAATGATAATCTCAATTATGTTTGTAGTGTACTATCAAAGTTTCACTTCAATCGAATATCATTATCTTGGTCAATTTTGTATAGATTAATTTCGATCGTTAAATGATAAATGAGTGATCAAAGGATCAGACGGTATCCGATTATGAGATAATTTTCTTTATAAATGATCTTGGCTACTACTTTAATTATTTTTGCTCGTACTTTTGCAATATCTACTTAACATGAATGGTTCATATAAAAATGATTTGGATTTTACTATCATCGCCATATAAAATGATTAAAATTATAACAAAGATTATTTAACTAAAAAATTATCTCGTAATCGGACGTCGTTTAGCTCTTTGATCGCTTATTTCTAATTTAATGATCGAAATCATTCCATACTAAATTAACTTGATAATGATATCTGATTGAAGTAAAACTTTAATAATATGCTGCAAATGTCACCAAGATCATTGTTGCAGATTTTTAGATCGATCAAAAATCTTCATCTATCAGTCATCGCATCATCGTTCGTGATCATCGAAATCAAATTTTTCTAATCGATGAAGCTAGAGCCATCGAATCGAGGTGATTTTTTGTGACGATACTCTAATGATAATTATTTAGATAATAAATGATGAAGATGGGCATTAAATTTTAAAATTATATAATATTTAAAAAAAATTTAAAAAAAATTATTTCCAACCTACGACAGTGGTTACTAAAAACCGATGCTATAAATCTTTGACAGTGGTTATGAAATCGCTGCCATAGATCTATTATAGTAGTTTTCAGTAACCACTGCCATAGGTCTATGGCAGCGGATCAAAAATCACTGTCGTAGGTTAGATTAAAAATTCTCAATTTTTTTTTCTTCCGTGTACGTGCTCTCTCTCTCTTCCCTCCTCTCTATCATCGGTAAGACTCTATGCATCCCATCGTCGCCCGCCCCCCACATCCTCGACCGCCGCCCGACTGCCCACCCCTTGCCCTCTCCGACCGTCGCCCCCCACCATCCCCATCCCCTGTAGCCACCCGGCCGCCCACCCCATGCCTTCCCCATCCCCAGCTGCAGTCGCCATCCCACCCTTTCCATCCCGACACCCATCTCCCACCCTTCCCATCCCCAACAGCCGCCGATCCCCACCCGTTGCCCCTGGCCACTGCCCCCACCCTCCCCATCCCTGATTACCCGTCGCCCACCCTCCTCCCGACTGTCGCCGACCCCGTCCCATCCTTACCTTCTCTGATCGCACCCCCCACCCACCCATCCTCGACTGCCGCCACTCTTACCCTCCCCTGACCCGCCCCCCCCGCCCCTCCCCTCCTCCTGGCCCACACCCCGCCTCCAGTCCCCGCCCTCCCCATCCCCGGCGCCATCGCACCCCCATCCTTAGCTGCCACCCCGCTGCCTGCTCCTCCCATCCCACCCCCCCCCTACCTCCCCATCTCTTGGCCTTTCCATCACGGCACCCTCTGGGCCCCCTCTCCCTCTCTCTTTCCTCTTTCTCTTTCTCTCTCTATCTCACTATTTTGCTCTTATTTCGTAGATTACCTTTAGCACCGTCGTCTTTCTCTAGCACCGTCATCTTCCTTAAAGCTTTCGGTGCAACCCCCTTTCTATAGTCTTAGGTATATTTTTTATTTTAATTTTATAATATTATTTATTAATCAATGGACTAGACCTGTCAAAGGGTCAGGTTTGGATCAGAACCTAGATATTCAAATCCAGACCTGATTTTAATTACTTGTACCGAACTTGAATTCGAATATCCGATGGATCTGTACTTGAAGTACCAGACCCAGACCCTAATGGATCTCAGGTATCTGGACCCGATTTTAGGATCCAAAACTAAGAAAGGGAGAGGAAGAGAGGGAGGGAGGGGGTTCAATCTTGCCATCGCCGTCGTCGACGAGGGAGATCGAGAGAGAGAGAGGGAGGGTCGTGTCATGTCAGTAGGTCGTGCCATGGGCCGTGTTGACCGCTAAGAGAACCCCCAGCCGCTAAGAGAACCCCTATCTTGTTACTTTTGTTTATTCCATTGCATAGCGATAGATCCATCAATTGATTAGTGTACATAATCTTTGGCATCCATATATTTATATGTAATTGTATAAATGGTACCTAGGCAATATCTTTGATTATTATTCAACATGTTATATTGGTTAATATTCATTAATGTTGCAGATCATGATGGCACCGAAATGCCATCTAGGTTTCACCCCTGTCTCTCGATGGATTACGTGGAGTTCAGCATCTGAGGAGCAGTCGGAGCATACTCCATCCACTTCTGCATCGACTGCTCAAGGACCTCCACCGTTGGTATCTACTCTACCAGCGGCATCTACTCCACCGGCATCTGAGCCTCCACCATCACCCACATCTCTAACACATGCTACTCCACTGACATCTAAGTGTATATTTTTATTATATTATTTATTTATTTATTATATAATATTTATATACTTATATATTTGCATAACGTATTTTTATTATAGGTGCATCATCCAGTAGGATATTTCACGATTCTACACGAATGGCGCATGTGTGGAACCACCAGTATCAGGTGATGGTACAGTATGATGTGGAGGAAATGCTAGTAGGAGAGACTATGTGGGAGATATATTCCTTTTTTGGAGTACTTTGAGGCAGTCAGACATTATTCTCGTAGAGCCTAGAGATTGACGATTGATGGATGATACTGTCAAGGATCGGATGTGGGAGGAGATATGGGTAAGTGCATCTTAATTATATTTATGCATTTTACATGTTTACACTATGTTTGATTAGAATAATTTTATAATTGACTTTTGATAATTTTGTGCAGAAGATATATGACTTTCCTGATCATGAGAGGGCTCAAGATGTCTGACTGAAGAAGATCGAGGAGCTATACTGAGGCTACAAGGTCAAGCTCCATAGAGGATGGCTCGAGCACCGATGAGACACTCCAGAGAAGTTTGTTCCATGGATACAGGACTATCCTCCGAGTCAGTGGGAGAGGATGGTTATACATTGAAAGAGTCGGGAGTTTGAGGTAAAATTACTAACTTTTGAATTTTTCAATATGCTTAAAGTTATATTTAAATATTTATTATTTATTTGAATACTTGTTAGGCTATCTTCTATTAGAATCGAGAGAATCGGACAGCCCACGAGTATACGCACACTCTCGACTGTAAGTCTATGGCCAATCGTGTGCATAGAAAGATAATGAATTCTGAATCTTAGTAGATAAATTAAATTAATATTTTTTTATGTTTCAGATAAACTGATCGATTGTTATAGCTGATGAGAGATTGAGTGATGCCCAGCCATAGCGAGATCTTCCGATCCAGCCATACGAACAAGAAAGACAAGCCGATGAATGCCACGATTGAGAGAATTTTTGTAAGTATTAAATATATTAGTATATATAATTAGTATTATAGCATCTATAATAAAATTTTGTTTGCACTTATAATTACAAAATTAGTTAGATGCGCTCACGAGCGAGGGCCTGGATACCTCTGGCCCCTATGACCATCTATCTCAGGTCTTGGGGCCTGAGCACTCTGGGAGGATCTGATGCAGGCCTGAACATACACCAACTAGCTATTGGTCTGAGGTGAGCATCTCTTCACAGGCTTCTGATGTCATTATTTGGGAGGAACTTGAGGTAGCATTGGCATGGATAGATCATGCTGCGATGCGAGCAGAATGGGCTGAGGAGCGCGCATCTCATCTGGAGGGCATCATGAGAGACATGGTGTCGATGCTCAGCACGTATTTTGGAGGTGCCTTCATGGGCTTTGAGAATATATTGGCGCGCATTCTAACTCCAACTCTAGCTCGTGCTCCATCTCCCGGGAATGACGACAATATAGATTTAGGAGACTTTTAATATATTTTTTTTAAATATTATAATAAATTTTATTCAGCAATAAAATTTAGCATTTTAAAAGTATTTTTATGTTTATAATATTTTTTTATATTATATATATCTGCATTTATCAAGTAAAATATATAAAAAATTAAAAATTATATATTTTTTAATTATTTAAAAGCTATGACAGTGGTTTTACAATCGCTGCTATAGACGTACCAACCGCTGCCATAAGCAATGTGTCAACCGCTGCATTAGACCTATAGCAACGATTACATAATCACTTTCATAGACAAATCTATGGTAGCGGTTTCATAACCGCAGCCATAGACTATCTATAATAGTGGTTTTATAGCCACTGCCATAAATAGATCTATGGCAGTAGTTTAGAAACTGCTGCAATAGGATCTGTATAGCAGAGATTTCAATAACTGCTGCAATAATCACTGTCATAGATCTACGGTGATGGCTGTAATGGCAGCAGTCAGCTAACTGCTATCATAGCCCATAGCAGTAATTTTTTTAGCTAAGATAGTGGTTATAAATCACTGTCATTGCCCGATTATGTTGTAGTGAGATAATGCATTACTGTATTTTAATTTAGCAAAATCTTTGCCAGGATAATCCATATGATAGATTTGGTATTTTGAAATATAATGTGGATAACCTATTCAGGATTGACAATTAAATCTTGAGTTGTCCTATTAGTATTTAGGTCAAGAAAATGAATTATATAGAAACCATATCCAAATGGGTTCTAAAAGTGTTACTTTATATATTCGACCTATCCAACCATCGAGTATCATTGCTAGATGGTCGCTTCGATTAGTATAGAAATTTATTTCTGTACTACTAGCTTAGGTTTGAAAATATGAGATTACACATATTATAGATCTCAATCTGATCGGATGGTTGATCAATGATTAAGAATCATTTTAGGATCAATCAGTCAATATGATTGATGTTTGACCTCATGCAAGTATTGCAGGAAGATTGATTAGCAATCGGATTGCTAATTGGCTCAATCTAATTGAGCTAGAGGGCTAAAATCAAGTCTAATTGAATATGATTCAATTAGATTTAGTTTGAACTTAATTGGATCAAGTTCAATTAGTTTATAGGATAAGCCAATTACAAGGAAGACCAAGTCCCTGCTTAATTAGGACTTGAGTGTACCTAATTTCTAATTTAATTAAAATTTAAATTAAAATTAAACTAAATTTAATTTGATTTAATTAGACTTCTAATTGGATTAGAAACACCATTGATTAGGTTGCACCAAGATCTATTTTAACTAGACTTAAGAATAGCTTTGACTATTCAAAGCATAAAGTCCTAGTTTGACTATGACTTCTCCCTTATGCCATATAGCTTCCCAATGCCCCTTTCCATGGATTTTTCTGTGAAACCACTCATGCCCAAAAGCCTACCCATGCCCCCCCTTCGCCCCCTATTGCTTTGGATGGTTTGTTGTTTTGGAACAAGTCAAAAGTAGCAAGTAGTTTTTATTTTAAACTCTATTTGATAGAGTTTGAATAAACTAAAACTCTATCCACCTATGTGGCACCAACTCTCCTAATTTTTCTTTGAACTTTTTTGTGGAAAAGAAGGAAATCTTATGCACCAAATATCTGGGGTCCATGCCAAAAAAGGAGGCACCCAAGAGTTGGGTGCCCCAATTCATGTCCTATTTGGATACTCCTTTCTAGGTGTTTGACCTAGAAAAGGACTTCTCTCTAACTCTGTATTTAAAGGAACTTTGGACGTGGGATTTTCAGAGGTATTAAACCTAAGAGAGAGGGCTTGAGTGTGAGAACCTTGGGCATATAAGGGTTGTGGGTGTGGAATTTTGTAAAGATACAAATTATTATGTCAAGGTTAGAGGAAAGGAATAGAGAAGAAGGGTCATCTCTAGGGTTTTACTTTCAACCTTCTTCCACCATCTTTTTTAGAGAAAAATGTGAGGAAGAAGGCTTCTACTAAATTCGCCTATTGTTGCCCAACTATGCAACTCAAGAAGGGGGGGATTGTTAGATGTGTACCCTAAAAGCCAGATTGGCTAAACACTTGTAATACACTTCTAAAGGCAATTTTATAATTTTGATTATAAATTAATAAAAAAAATATTTTCTATCACAGTGTGCATTTAAAGTGTCTGTGATACATCCTTTGAGTTAATGATAAACATAGTTCATATTTTTAAGAATTAAAAATTTAAGATATAAATTCTCATAATTAACCCATAAATTACTCCCAACCATAAGATCGTCACAAGGATGGTGATGGATCCGGAAGGTTGGCGTACGTTTACTTTCTTAAGATAGATGTGTCTTGAGTTAAGGGTGTGAAGATACCGAAGCGAGAGTATAGATACTCGTTAGAGAACAAGGGTACTAAGCGTCACCATCTCGAGCAATCATAAGAAAGTCTACCTTCTCATCGATGACTGGCTCGATGCTGCAGTGGTGTGTCTAGTTCTTTGATCTGAGGTACATTGATAGTTCATCTTGAGGATGTTATAGTTTGACTACACCATAACTCAATCTCCTAGGCATTCAGAATCTTGAGGTGTATGTTGGCTATAGCATATTCATTGTAGGAATTGGATTGCACCAATAGGGATCTATCTACCTCGGTAGATGAGTAGTCCTATGATAATCATGAGATTGAGTCCTTAAGCCCATGGCCATGGTAGAGTGAAGGTGATAGAAAGAGTTTCTATTAGGATTTCACATTGGACTCAAATCGAATGATTAATTCATATGACAGATGTTGGGTTTGACGAGTTCACCTTAACCCTAATCTTATTAGAGCTCAAGATAGAAGAATCCAATCACATAGGTAGTTGCACCGAGAGGTTTGCTTTCAGTTCTAATGGGTTGCGACCATATACTATTAGATCTCACTGGTGAATTTTGGAAGCAATTAGGATGATTTTGATGATCGATCATTCTAATTGTATCAATCAAAAAAATTTTGGTCCATCGAAAGGTGTTTCGATGATGTCGATGATAAACATTGCGATATATCTCATTACCATATGTAACTGAACCTAACTAGATTACATAAATAAGGGTTTAGATATAGATGTCATCAATTAAACTAGTCCAGTTTGATTGATTTGGATTAGATCCAATCAAGTTCAAGATAATCATGCTAGCACACGATTAAGCCTAACTTTTTCTTTTTGTAATCTTTCTGATTCATCGCAATTGAGTCAAATTTGATTTGACTCATTTATGTATCTTGAATTGATTTATTTTCATCTGATTGAAATCTATCCAAGTTAGATTAATTGTAAAAATTAAATCCATTCATGGTGCAATTGGATTAGGATCAAAAGTTGATCTAATTGAGAGAATTGAGGGTCACCTAATCAGAGGCTTCTAGAAAATTCTCTAAAAATTATTTTACTCTATTTTTTCGATATGTGATTGACATTGAGTCATACTTTAGGTGAGCCTAATTTTATAATTTTTTGTGGTGCCTATATTAGGTTTCTAATAGAGTTTGATTTGGATCAAAGTCTTGAAGGGAGGAGCCCCATGTGCCATGGACTCCTCCTTATCCTTTCTTCTCGCCAACTTGGGTGGAGTTTTGGGTGACCAAACCTGATAAAGATTAGGTTGGAAATGTGGGCTATCGGATAGGAGTCCTAGGTAATCAAGCAAATAAGTTGCTTGATCACTTAAGAGTCTAGATGGTGCGAGGGACTGGTATAAAAACTCCTGCGCAGAAGGCCTTTGAAGAATTATGATTACCACATCCATATGTTGCCGCCCCTTCCATCTTCCATGCCCCCTCTGATTCTCTCTCTCTCCTTCTTCTACATGCTAAAAGTTGGGCACAAATCAGAGAAGAAGATTTAATTAAATTTATGAAGAGTTCAGCATCTATGCGATAGTGTTCGTGAGACGGACAAGCTACCTTTAAAAGTTATTTTGAAGGTTCTTCATATCAAATTTAGATCTAATCTTTGAAAAAAAGATTCATAAGGAGAAGACATCTAAATCTTGCCTAAGAGGATATCGATAGAGGTCAGGCACGTACGTGGCTCCTTCTAGAACCTAGAAAAAATCAGGATCATCGTAGGGTAATCAAATTATCCAAATAAGATAAAAAATTAAATCTAATTTAATTTTATTTTAATTTTTAATATTAGATCATCATGATCAAATCTAAAAATTTTTAGATCTGATTAGATTATTTAAAATTTTTTTAAAAAAATTCATCCCAGATCTGATCAGATTTGCACGATCCTACGATGAAAAATAAGATTTTTCTTCAACTAGTATCAAAGCTATCTTTGCAATCTATTTTAGATCTAATTTAATTTTTATTTATAATCTAATATTAAATAATTTCAAATATTACACCAGATATGATTAGATTTAAAATTTAAAAAATTAAAATTAAATAATTTAGATCTATAATGTATGAGATACATGACTAGATAAGGTATAGAATAGTTCTATGTGTAGTTTAGTATAATCATATTTTTAATTTGATTAAAAATAATTTTAAATTTATTTAATTTCTATTTTTTTAAAATTATAATTATTATAATCCGATCTAAAAAATATAAAATAGAGTTTTAATTTATTCATATGAGATATAAAAGATGCATGCTTAGACTAGTTATAGAATAGTTCTATAAAATATCTAGAATAATTTTATTTTGATATGATCAAATTTAAATTTTATTTTTTAAATATTATATATGATATATTAGATCTGAAAGCATGCATGTTTAATTAAGTTATGATATATGAGATGTATACAAAATATATATAAGTTAGATCATTAATTATATATGCGATATATGATTTAGATCTAACTAGTTTTATAGTAGAAATTATATTTCTGATTAAGACATTCCACTTGACCGTCCGATCATAAGAACAAAGTAGGATTTAAAAATTCTCTTCTCTCATTCGATGGGGTGTTCTTATGACGTGTAGGGATGCTACGTGTTCGTCCTTAATAAAAAATTAGAACTTATTTTTCTACAAAATTTTAGATCCTGAAATTCTAGAATTTTGTTACATATTTTATTCATGAATCCAAAACTTAATTAAGAATTAAGATTTTAAAATTATTTATATCTAAAAATTATGAATTTTTAAATCTAAGGCATATTCATAAAATTGGGTTCAGACTTGGATAACTCAATTAGATCTAGAGATTGATCAAATTGAATCAAAAGTTGGTTAGGTGGGATCAAAGAAAGCTTAGATTTGATCAGCCTAATAGGATTAAGTCTGGATCAAGATTGAATCACATCTCAAGATTGAATCACATTGAGATGTGACTCAATCTAGTCAAAACCTAATTTGGCTCTATGGTTCGAGCCTGGATTGTAGGCTAATCCAATTAGTTCTGATTTGATAATTTAGTATCTAAGATAAGTCTGATAGATACAGTCGATTGGTTATTAATTGAGAGTTACTCGATCTGAATACATTCCTGTCGAGTTAATGGCATATCCCTTTCGTCGATCTCACTTACCTGGCTATTTGTGTCGACCTAGTTCTGATTTAAGGTGGCTAATAATTCGAGCCAATCCATACCACTAGATTAGTCATAATTATTATGACTAAGTCAAGTCAAGTTTAAAGAGACTTAAATTAAATCTTTTTAAGAAAATATTAAGTCTAAGGTCTTCCACCATTGTAGATGTGCGGATCCTTTCCAAGGTTGATTGTTCTCGGCTAGTTATAGTGGCTCAGTTGCAGCAGAAAGATGCAACCATATTTATCAGGCATTTGATGCTATGGGTTGGAGGATGAGTTGGGCTCAATATTTCGGATACGGTGAGAGACTCCAATTAAAAACCCAGTCTCATGCAAATGGATGGGTCTGACTTAACTAAGGAGTGGATCAATATTCTGGATACGGTGAGATTCATGAATTAGAGATCAAGATTTGGGTGCACCATGATTAGAGAATCATTGGACAAGAGTTGTTCTACTCATTGGATTAACCCATCACCAATAACTGTTGAGGTGAGGTGATGAGTCTAGTTGGTGAGACCTGCACCTACCCACTAGAAATCATATAATCATGGAAGATTTTTGCATCTCTACCAGAGGAAAGTGTAGGAAATCCGAGAAAATTAGTGGAAGCCTAATTTATTTAAAAATAAAATTTCTAAATAAATTGGTCAAGTCATAATTATAAAATCTAACTAGAATCTTTGACTCTCTATAGAAAAATATCTGCGTCCAATCCATTGGCACATATCCTGGACACACATAGACTGACTCGGACCCAATTATAAAGATTGGCTCAGGAACTACAAAATTATTTTGGGTTTTGAGAAGTTAACCCATGTATTGGACCAGGACCCTCCCACCTTACCAGCCCGTCCATTCACTGAACAGAGAGCGTCTCTGGAAAAATGGATAGACGAAGATAATAAGGCCAGATATTACATGTTGGGCTCGATGTCTGATGAGCTCCAGCGCCAACATGAAGATATCGGGACTGCTCGCCAAATGTTGGCTCACCTGCAGGAGATGTTTGGTGAACAGAGTCGCGCAGCCAAATATCAAGTCACGAAATGACTTTTTAAGGCTAAGATGCATGATGGGCAGTCAGTCCAAGATCACTGTCTGACAATGATCAAGGACATGGAAGAGCTTGAGAAGCTCGGTGTGAAGTTAGACTTGGATCTGCAGAATGATATTATTCTGCAATCCTTGACTGATGCATATGGGCAATTCATCATGAATTACCACATGCATAAACTTCAAAATTCCTTGGCCGAATTAATGAATATGCTGGTTACCGCTGAGCTTTTCTATGAAAGGTTCTAAAGGCTCAGTTCTTGCTATGGAACGGACTTCTTCCAAAAGAAAGTCTTATGGAAAGAAAAAGAAGTCTGTGAAAAAGCAAAAGGTAGAAGGATCAAAGAAGAAGAAGGCAGAAGCCGAAGAAGAAGGTCGATGGCAAAGGAAAGTGTTTCCATTGCAACAGCGACGGCCATTGGAAGCGGAACTGCCCTACTTACCTGGCCACCCTGAAGAACAAGAAGGAAGGTCCTTCTGGAGGTATGCTCGTTATTGAGTCTAACCTTACGGTTTCTTCTGCATCCAGTTGGGTGCTTGACTCTGGTTCTAGTGCTCATCTGTGCACTTCCATGCAGGGTCTTGAGGATAGCAGGAGGCTGAGGGATGGAGACATGATCCTACGCATCGGTAATGGAGCAAGAGTTGCTGCAGTAGCCGTGGGAACATACCCTCTTCGATTACCATCTGGTTTAGACTTAGTTTTAAAAGACTGTTATTATGTGCCTGCAGCTAGCAGGAATTTGATTTCTGTTTCATGCTTAGCACAAGAAGGCTATGTGATTAGTTTTCTTAAGGACCATTGTAACATTCTTTATGAAAGAAATAAAATTGCAAATGGTTTCCTTATTAATGGTCTTTATCAGTTACATATTGATGTACCTATTTTTAACTATCGAGCAAAACGTGAATGCCATAGGATTAAAGTGACCTAGGGATAGTCCAAATGATAGATATCTATGGCACCTTAAGATTAGGTCATATAGCAGAAGATAGGATTAACAAATTGGAAGAAAAATGGGCTATTGAGTCCATTGACTTTCGAGTCATATCCAACTTGTGAATCTTGTCTTCAATGGCAAAATGACTAAAGCTTTCTTTTGTTAGGACATGGGGAAAGGGCCACAGATCTCCTTGCCCTAGTACATACTGATGTGTGCGGCCCATTTGATGTGCCGGCTAGAGGCAATTTATGTCTACTTCATTATCTTTATCGATGATCTGTATAGGTATGGAGTATGTGTATCTTAATGAGACATAAGTCTGAAGTCTTTGAAAAGTTTAAGAAATTTAGAATCGAAGTAGAAAACAAACAGAAAAATTCATTAAGATTCTTCGATCAAATTGAGAAATCGAATACCTTAGTCGAAAATTTCTATACTATCTTAAGAATAATAGCATAGTCTCTCAATGGACTCTACCTAGAATGCCTCAACTCAACAAAATTTTAGAATGGAGAAATCAGATCCTATTAGATATGGTCCAATCCATGATGAGTTTCATGGACCTTCCTGAGTTTCTTTAGAGACAGTCTGATGATCGCTATATATTTACTGAATAGGGTTCCCTCTAAGATCATTTCTATCATAACATATGAGATATGGTATGGTAAGAAATCAAGTCTGAGTCATCTTAAAATTTGGGATTGTCTGGCCCATGTCAAGAGACAATAGGCGGATAAATTAGAGTCTAGATTTTTATTGGATATCCTAAAGAGTTATTAGGATTTATTTCTATCTTTCGGAAGATCATAATATGATTATGAGTCAACATACCATCTTTCTTAAAAAATAGTTTATTCAAGATGGTAGCATCAGAAGACAGATTAGACTCGAGAAAAAAATCTCCGATGAGAAACAAGCTAAAGAGCCAATGGAATCCAATCAGATTAAGCCAACCCTGACACTACCTCCTCCACCTCGTAGATCTAGTAGAATTTTTCATCCTCTTGAAAGATACTTAGGTACTATATCAGAAGACGTAGAGAAAATGTTCCTCATAAGAAATGGGGTTCATGATGATGATCCCAAAATCTATGACAAAACGATATCAGATATTGACTTCGAGAAATGGTTAGAGGCAATGAGGTCAGAAATTGACTCAATACATTCGAACTAAGTCTGGACCTTGGTAGATCCACCTAAAGGTATAGTACCTATTAGGTGTAAATGGATCTTTAAGAGAAAGATAGGTGCCGATGAAAATGTAGAGACATTCAAAGCAAGGCTCATAGTGAAAGGATATAGTCAGCACAAAGACATTGACTATCAGGATACTTTTTCGCCAGTAGTCATGCTCAAATCCATCCGTACATTGCTTGCTGTTGTAGCCTATTTTAATTACGAAATATGGTAGATGGATGTGAAAATGGCATTCTTAAATGAATATCTTGAGGAAGATATCTATATGGAACAACCACGGGGTTTTACATCTAGTGATAATGATCATAAGGTATGTAAGCTACAAAGGTCCATATAGAAATGTAAACAAGCATCTTGAAGCTGGAATGCTCGTTTTAATGATGCAATCAAATTGTTTGGATTCATCATTCATCAAGAATGAAGAGGAGCCCTGTGTTTTCAAAAAGATCAGTGAAAGTGTTGTTGTCTTCTGTTGGAAATATGCGCTCTTCCCACATGGGTCGGCATGACCGTCGGTGATTAGCCAAGGAACAAGAAAGTACTTTTTAGAGATCTCTACGAAAGTATGATTAAATAAATCAAAAAATAGAGAAGAAGAGAAGAAGAGATTTTTAGAAGAAAAATGCTTTTATTAAGTATATTTCAGCACTCTTACAACCTTGAACTATTTTCAATATATATACTTTACAAAAGGTCAAGCCCAAGATTATAGAAAAACTTTCCAAACCCAAACAATCCACATACATAAAATAATAACTCGTAAAAACTGAGTCGACCCAATTTTAGACTGAGCCAGCTAACCAGCGACTGGATCGGCTCAGTCTATTTTCGCGGCCCAATTTCAGACTAAGTTGGCTAACTAGTGACTGGGTCGGCTCAGTCCCAGACTGAGCCGACTCAGTTGTGTACCATGCTAATAGCCCAAAAATGCTGCTCTTTGTCTGAATTTTTCTCTGAGATCTAGCCGACCCGATCCTAGACTGAGCCAACCCAGTTTCCAATTGAGCTGGCTCAGTCTCAGAGTGAGCCGGCCCAGTTTCTGAACTTTACTATTGAGACTAATTCTTCTTCCAGCTCACTCCCATCTTCCTATGACCTATCTTCTCATGTTTCCAAGACTTGGGAGTACCACTTTTGAGCTCACATTCTTCACCTTGGTGCTTTCAAGTCCTTGTGAACTCATCTCTTCTCAATAGATCCATCCATGCCACATCTTTGAAAGCTATCTCTGGGGAGTACCTTCATGAGTGCATCAGACTGATTCTCCTTGGTATGAACCTTCATCGATTTTACTTCACCCTCCACCAGCTCTCTGATCCTGTGGTACCTCACATCTATATGCTTTGTGCACACATGATAGACTGGGTTCTGTGCCAACAACAGAGCACTCTGACTATCACTGAATAGTGTAACCTTACTCTGCTCCACCCCCAACTCATCAATCAGCCTCCTAAGTCAAAGAGCTTCCTTTGCAGCCTTTATTATCCTAATGTACTTGGCCTCTGTGGTAGACAAGGCTGTGATTAGCTAAAGGGTTTATCTCCAAGACATCGATCCACCACATACGCAGAAGAGGTATCTAGTAGTAGACCTTCTTGTATCAAGATCAACAGCATAATTTGTATCAACAAATCCTTTCAGAGGATCTGAACCTTCACACATCTTTATAGATTATTCTCCAAATCCTCCTAGCTGCCCACCAAACACCAAACCATAATTTCTTATTTCATGCAGATATCTCAATATCCATTTCAATGCTTTCCAGTATTCCTTTCCAAGGTTAGTCATGTATCTACTAACCGTGCTCACAGCATGTGCTATATCTGATCTACAGCACACCATAGTGTACATCATACTGTCTATAGCACTTACATAAGGGACTCATTCCATGTACTCTCTCCATTTCTGATTGGGGGCACTGTAACTTGGAAAGAGACATATGGCTCGACAACGGCGTCTCTGCAGGTTTGGCCTTCTCCATCCCAAACCTCTTCAGAACCTTCTGGACATACTTTTCTTATGATAAATGGAGTATTCCTTTGCACCTATCTCTGCAAAAATCCATTCAAAGGATTTTCTCAGCTGGACCCAAATCTTTCATCTCAAATTTAGATGATAATGCACTTTTCAATCTTTTCATAGCATCCATGCTTTTACTGGTTATGAGCATATCATCTACATACAATAACAGGTACAGAGCATCCTCCTCATCTACATCCTTGATGTAGATATAACAATCATGTTCACATCTGCTGAAACCCAAGCTCAAGATAAAACTATCAAACCTTCGATACCATTGATGAGAGGATTGTTTCAAACCATACAAAGACTTCCTGAGTAAACACACATTTTCTTCCTATCCCATCTCCATGAAACCATCTGGCTACTTCATGTAGATTCTTTCCTCCAAAGTCCCATGAAGGAAGGCCGTCTTCACGTCCATCTATTCCAATTCCATATTATGCTGTGCTACCAGTGACAGCAAAACTCGAATAGATGTATGACGCATCATAGGAGAAAAAATTTCTATGTAGTCAATCCCTTTCCTTTGTAAGTATCCCTTTGCTACCATCCTTGCTTTGAATCTGACTCCACCTTATTTTGAAGGTGTTTCTTTCTTTATGAACACCTACTTTGAGCCAATAGGTCGAGCACCCTCTGAAAAATCCATCAGCTGCCATGTCTGATTCCTCTTAAGTGATTCCATCTCCTCCATCATGGTCTACATTCATGAATCATAATCCTCACTCTCCATGGTCTCTGCATAATTCTCTAGATCTCCATTAGTAGTGATGAGTGCATAGGAGATAACCTCATCAATGCCATATCTGATTGATCTCCTAATAGTATGTTGGGGCTTATGCAAAGCCACTCCCACTGGCACATCTCTGCCTGATGTCTGTGGCTACTCCTGCACATCTATCTGAACTGTCAGCCCTCCATGCTGATTTTCAATCTGAGATAATACTTTTCTATCCAGCTTCACCTCAATAGGAACACTCCTATAAGTGGATGTAATCTGCATGCCATCATTCTCTGACTGACTACCGCTGTTCATATTTGTTTCTCCAATTTCATCTATCTCAAACCTCCTCAAGATGCTTTTCTCATCAAAGATAACGTCCCTACTGATCACTGACTTCTATGCCTGAGAGTCCCATAGCAGGTATCCCTTGACTCCTTGTGGATATCCTATGAATGTCATCTTTTAAAATTTTGGGTCCAATTTGCTCCTCTCGGTTGCCTCCATATGTATATAGGCTATGCAACCAAAGACTTTCAGGTGGCCAAGCTCCACTTTCTTCCCACTCCAGATCTCTTCTGAAATATCTCCATTCAACTTATAATGAGGAGACCTGTTCACAAGAAAATAAGAAAAAGTTAGAGCATCATCCCAAAAGGACTTTGGGAGTGATGTCTGCATCCTCAAACTTCATGCCTTCTCGGTCAGTGTTCGGTTCATCCTCTCCATGACACCATTCTGTTACGGAGTCATCCTCACTGTGTAATGGCGTTTGATGCCATTTTTCTTACCGTATCTTTTGAACTCCAAGCTAGTCTACTTTCCTCCATTGTCCGACCTCAGATAATTTATCTATCTTCCTAACACCTTCTCTACTTTAGCTCTCCAAGCTCTGAATCAGACAAACACCTCTAATTTTTCTCGGATCAGATAAATCCACACCTTTCTTGAGAAATCATCAATGAAAGTGACAAAGTATTTTGCCCTACCTCTAGCTGATACAGGAACTGGTCCCCACACATCCGAGTGCACTAAATTCAGTACTCCCTCGCTATGCTTTGTACTTCTAGCAAACTTCACCTTATGCTGTTTGCCAAAGATACACGGCTTACAAAGATCTGTGCCCTCTTTCTTCAGGGATGGGATCATACCTCTTCTGCTTAGTTCTATGAGCCCACGGTCACTCATATGACCCATCCAATAGTGCCACAGTCGATATAAAATCTGCTCCTCCTATGCCACTACTAGCACCTCTGCACTATCATTTACCACTAAGCCTTCCATTCTACAAAGATTGTTCCTCAATCTTCTACATCTCATCACCACCAAAGTTTCTTTGAAAATTTTCAGACATCCACTCCAGCCTGGCTACTAAAAGCATAACCATGCTCCTCCAAGTAGCCCAAAGAAATTAAATTCTTTTTCAACTTCGATACATGCCTGATATTTGATAATGTACGAATGATCCCATCATACATCCTCACCCTGATAGAGCCAATTCTAGCTACTTTGCATGGATGATCATCTTCAAGACTGACACTTCCACCATCGACCTTCTGGTAGATAGCAAACCCCTCCCGATGAGAAGTATAGTGATGCGAGCATGCTGAATCTAATAACCACATAGTATTGCACTCTGTTGATCCATCTAATACAACTAGCAGATCTTCTCCACTGCTTATAGAAGCTGTATCATCTCTCTTGCTAGCCTTTTCTTTTTTCGATCTCAAAAGGGGACAATCTCTCCTCAGGTGTCCAGGCTAATGATATTTATAATATTTCAATATCATCTTTCTCTGATCACGAGACCTTGACCTGCTCTTGGATTTTTTTCTTGTCTTCTCCTTTGATCTTTCCTATCTTTCATTCACAGCCAAGATCTCAGACTTAGGGTCTTCCTTGCAGATCTTATCCCTTTGCTCATTTAATCTGAGCACATCAACAACCTCTTCATAGTTTAGAGTCTCCTTCCCATAAACTAAAGTTGTTATGAGACCATCATACGAACCTAGGAGAGAACATAATAGCAGCAATGCCCAATCCTCCTCATCAATCTTCACATCCAAACTCATCACCTCAAAACACACCTGATTGAACCTTTGGATATGTGCAATAAGATCTCCGCCTTCGAGCATCTTCAGACTATATAACTATTTCTTCAATCACAGCTTGTTCATCATATTTTTTTCCATTTATGTGTTCTCCAGTCTCTTCCAAAGCCCCTTTGCCGTAGTCTCTGTGCAAACCTTGGGCAAAACCTGATCGACCAAGCATATCCGGATTGTACTAAAAGCAATTTTCTCCAACTCTTTCCAATCCTCAGCACTGATCTTTTCTGGCCTTTCTTTTATCAAGACTTTGTAGATCCTCTGCTGAACCAACAAGTTCTTTACTCTTTGCTGCAATAGAGTAAAGTTTGTCTTGACGTCGAACTTCTCAAAATCCATCTTGAATCCACTTGATCCCATGACTTTAAAAAAGTCAAGAATAGATCCCTGGCACCCTTCACGATCACACACTAGTAAAACTATCCTTTATAGAAGATCTAACTAACCCTAGATCCTCTTTCCAAATTTTTGTATCACCATTTCTCCGTGTAAACAATCTCCACCTCAATCTAGAGACAACCATGAAGCAAACTAGAAGTTTTAGGATAAAATCTGGTGTAACAGATCCTGAATGTAGTAAATTCTGGGTGTCTTTCTTTCTTCCACGCAACACAGCTCTGATACCAAATATTGAGAATATGCGCTCTTCCCACACGGATCGGTATGACCGTCGATGATTAGCCAAGCAATAAGAAAGTACTTCTTAGAGATCTCTATGGAAAGCATGATCAAATAAATCAAGAAATAGAGAAGAAGAGAAGAAGAGATTTTCAAAAGAAAAGAGCTTTTATTTAATATATTTTAGCACTCTTACAATCTTGACCTATTTCTAGTATATATACTTTACAAAAGATCAAGTCCAAACCCATAGAAAAACTCTCCAAATCTAAACAACCCACATACACAAAATAATAATCCATAAAAACTGAGCTGACCTAGTTTCAGACTGAGCCAGCTAACCTACGACTGGGTCGGCTCAGTCTCAGACTGAGTCGGCCTAATTATGTACCATGTCAATAGCCCAAAAATGCTGCTCTCTATCTGAATTTTTCTCTGAGACCTAGCCAACCTAGTCCTAGACTGAGCCGACCCAGTTTCTAACTGAGCCGGCTCAGTCTCGAGTGAGCCAGCCCATCTTTTGAACTTTACTATTGAGATTGATTCTTCTTTCGACTCGATCCCATCTTCCAATGACCTATCTTCTCATGTTTTCAAGACTTGGGAGTTCTACTTCTGAGCTCACAGTCTTTCTTGTACTGTACGTGGATGACATTCTCCTAATTGCGAATGATATTCTCATGTTGACTATAGTCAAAATATGATTATCTAAGAAATTCTCTATGAAGGATCTAGGAGAGGCATCTTTTATTCTGAAAATTAAGGTTTATAGGGATAGACCAAATAGGATGCTGGGTCTCTCATAGAAGATGTAGATAAAGGAGGTGCTAAAAAGGTTTAGCATGAAAAACTCCAAGAGGAGATTAGTGCCCTTCAGACATGGTATTTATCTCTCCAAGAAGATGTATCCCAGCACACCTGAGGAAATTGAATGCATAAGCAAGATCCGTTATGCTTCAGCAATAGGGAGCCTCATGTATACCATGCTATGTACACGATCTGATATTGCCCATGCTGTGAGTGTCACGAGTAGATATCAGTTGAATCCAGATGAAGAGCACTAGACTTCTATAAAATATATCCTTAAGTACTTGAGAATGACTAAGGATATGTTTCTAGTTTCTGGTAATGAAGAATTCCAGATCTAGGGGCATACAGATTCGAATTTTATGTCTAACATAGATGATCGAAAGTCGACATCTGAAAGTCCATTTATTTATAATGGTAAAGCTATGAGTTAGAAGAGTTCTAAGTAGATGGTGATAGCAGACTCTACTATGGAAGCAGAATACATCACTACATCGGAGGCTGCAAAGAAGGTGTTTTGGTATAAAAAGTTTACTGCAGAGCTCAAAGTGATGCCATCAAATGCCGTCTCTCTATACTACGATAACAATGGCACCATATCCCTAGCTAAGGAGTCGAGGTTTCATCAGAAATTCAAGCACATCGAACGGTGATACCACCTCATCCGTGATTATTTTGAGAAGGAATACATCGAGATCAAGAGAGTCAACACTGCAAATAATGCGGCTAACCCATTGACAAAGCCATTAAGCCAGCAGAAGATCGAAGCCCATCTTGAGAAGATGAAACTTAGATTTATAGCCAATTGGCCTTAGGTCAAGTGAAAGTTTGTTAGATGTGTGTCCTAGAAGTCAGATTGGCTAAATACTTGTAATACACTTTTAAGAGCAATTTTATAATTTTGACTATAAATTAATAAAAAAATTATTTTCTATTATAATATTTATTTAAAGTATCTATGATACGTCCTTTAAGTTAATGGTAATGACAGTTCATACTTTTAAGAGTTAAAAATTTAAGATATGAATTCTCATAATTAACCTATAAACTGCTTCTAATCGTAGGATCATCATGAGAATGATGATCGATCTGAAAGGTTGGCGTACGATCGCTTTCTTAGGATAGATGTATCTTGAATCTATAGTGTGAAGACACTAGAGCAAGAGTATAGGTACTCATTAGAGAATGAGGGCACGGAGCGTGACCACCTCGAGCAGTCATAAGAAAGTCTACCTTCTCATCGATAACTAGCTCAATGCTGCAGTAGTGTATCTAGTTCTTTGACTTGAGATGCATCAATAGTTCATCTTGAGGATGTTATAGTTTGACTACACCATAACTCGATCTCCTAGCCATTCGGAATCTTAAGGTGTATGTTGGCTATAGCATGTTCATTATAGGAATTGGATTGCACCAATAGAAGATCTATCTACCTCGGTAGATGAGGAGTAGCCCTATGATAATCATGAGATTGAGTCCTTAAGCCCATGGCCATGGTGGAGTAAAGATGATAGAAAGAGTTTCTATTAGGATTTCACATTGGACTCGAATTGATTAATTCATATGATGGATGTTGGGTTTGACGAGTTTACCTTAACCCTAATCTTGTTGGAACTCAAGATAGAAGAATCCAATCACATAGGTAGCTATATCGAGAGATTCACTTTCAATTTTAATAGGTTGCCATCATATACTACTAGGTATCATTGATGAATTTTGGAAGCAATTAAAATGATTTTGACGATCGATCATTCTAATTGTATGAATAAAAAAAATTCTGATCCGTTGAAAGGTGTTTCGATGATGTTGATGATAAAAATCATGACATATCTCATTACCATACAAAATTGAACCTAACTAGATCACATAAATAAGGGTTTGGATCTGGATGTCACCAATTAAGCTAGCCCAGTTTGATTGATTTGGATTAGATTCAATTAAATTCAAGGTAATCATGCTAGCACACGATTGAGTCTAAATTTTTTTTTTGTAATCTTTCTGATTCATCACAATCAAGTCAAATTTGATTTGACTCATTCATGCATCTTGAATGGATTTATTTTCATCTAACTAGAATTTGTACAGATTAGATTAATTATAGAAATTAAATCTATTTATGGTGCAATTGAACTAGGGTCAAAAGTTGACCTAATTGAGAGAATTGAGGGTCACCTAATCAGAGGCTTCTAGAAAGTTCTTTGAAAATCATTTTACTCTAATTTTTGGATATGTGATTGACCTCGAGTCATACTTTAGGTGAGCCCAATTTCATGATTTTTTGTAGAACCTAGATTGGGTTTCTAATAGTATTTGATTTGGATCAAACTCTTGAAGGGAGGAGTCCCATGCGCCATGGACTCCTTATCCTTTCTTCTCGCCAACTTGGGAGGTGTTTTGGGCGACCAAACCCGATAAAGATCAGGTTGGCAACGTGGGCTATCAGATAAGAGTCCTAAGTAATCAAGCAAATAAGTTGCTTAATCACTTAAGAGTCTCGATAGCGCAAGGGACTTGTATAAAAACTCCTATGCATAAGGCCTTTGAAGAATTCTGATTGCCATATCCATATGCTACCGCCCCTTCCATCTTCCATGCCCCCTCTGAACCTTTCTCTCCCCTTCTTCTACCTACCAAAATTTAGGCACAAATCAGAGAAGAAGATCCAATTAAATTTATGAAGAGTTCAACATCTATGCAATGGTGTCCGTGAGACGGACAAACTGCCTTTAAAAGTTATTTTAAAGGTTCTTCAAATCAGATTCAGATCTGATCTTTGGAGAAATAATTCATGAGGAGAAGACATCCAGATCCTGTCTGAGTAGATACTAGTAGAGGTCAGGCACGTGCGTGGCTCCTTCTAGAACCTTAAGAAAGATCAGGATCATCGTAGGATAATCAGATTACCTAAACAAGATAAGAAATTAAATCTGATTTAATTTTATTTTAATTTTTAATATAAGATCACCATGATCAAATCTAAAAACTCTTAGATCTAATTAGATTATTTAATTTTTTTAAAAAAAAATTTATCCTAAATCTGATCAGATCTATACGATCCTATGGTGGAAAATAAGATTTTTCTTTAAGGATGAATTGGATTTCTTTAAAAAATTATAGTTAAAAATAGAATTTGCAAGATATGCTATTGATATTTTAAGTGAAGTGAGAAGAGTGAGGCATGTAATATGCAAGACCTTAATTTAAAAGAAAGAAAATTAACACAATAAAGCAAATAAAGAAGATAAAAAGAGAGCAATATAAATAAGAGGATTTATAGTAGTCCAATGCCAACCTTGCACCTATATCCACTCTTCAAGCTCCTACTTGAGAATTCTAATCCACTAATAGTATTCAACTAAATACAACATTGGATGCCCTGACCCTAGCTATCCTAAGCTAGATATTTATTTTTTGGGTACAAGACAATCCAAAATATTCTGATTCAAGGTTTGAATTAACCTTCCCAAGCTTTAGAAACCCCCAAAAACTTGAGCCCCAAAATGGTGAAAAAAATGTAAAATGATATATAAGTTCAGCATAGTTAGCTCCTAAATGAGCACAATAAAGCTTTAAAAACTCTTTACACAAACTAGAAGAAGCTTTTAAGAACCCTCTTGAAGAGATTGAAAACTTGAATGCATGTTAGAGAAGTGGTTGAGCTTGAAATCAATGCTTCTCTTGCCCAGGGCTTAGATTTGTTTTGAGCTACATATTCTCTTAATTTTCTTATGTTTTCTTTCTTTTTGAATGCTTTTAAATATTCAATCAATGCTGGAAGATGAATAGTAGCCATTTGTAGCTATTGCAAATAATTTAGGAAGCATTAAATACGTTAATATAGAGAAAAAAAATAGCCGTTATAGGATTTTCCATCATAGGGGACGACCCATGGATCGTCCTTTAGAAAAGGGTCACCTCATGGGATGCCCCTTTTGTAACAAGTGATGAAAAATCAGTTTCTGTATTTGCATGTAGAACCTTCAGGGGGTGCCCCATAGGCCATCCCATTTCCGTGGGATGATCCAAAGGTTGCCCCTTTTCAGTGTGCCAATTCCAGCTCTGCATGCCAACGTGCCAGTCGTACCAAAGAAGAAAAAGTTGACCTAGGGGTCATCCTCTTTTGCCTAAACAACTATTTCTTTACTTTTAAGCTTTCAAAAAATTTGAGAATGCCTTCAAATAAATTAATATCATTTTGAGAGTTCTTGAGACTTCTAAAAAACTTTAATATTGCTCCCAACTTAAGTAATTTATAATTTTGACTATCTCCAATCAAATTTTTCAATACAAAAATTTCTAAAACTCCTAAAATGACTTTTAAAAATATCTATCAGAATAAAAATTATTAGTAATCCTCTCAATTATTTTGAGCTCATCAAAATCAATCTCAGGGATAATAATCTTGTCCTTTTTGATGATGACAAAATAATTGAGTATAAGCAAAAATAAAATAAATTTAATATTGAAGAGAGAGATGCCATTTAAGATTAAAAAGCTCAAGTATAATTATATGTAAGTGATTAGTTCAAATCATCTAATTTTGGGTATTATTTTATGCATATTATATTATTCATGAAAATTCAATAATTTGAATATATAGTATTAAAAAAAGAAAAGATTTTGCAATTTTGTATTGATCTTTGATACCATACCATTGACTTTTCAATATGAGATTTTAACAATTTGCTCATACTTTATCATTAAGTATTAGAATTCAGCAATTTCACTACGAAACTTGGATATTAAATATGAAACAATAACAATTTGCTTTTAATTTGTTTATACTATGCATAACCTGCTATATTATTTACTCCCCCTTTTTGACATCATCAAACATTATCTCAAGAAGTTTCTTTTAAAAAGGAAAAGACTCCTCCTCAATTTATTTCTCATATTTTGCTATTGATTTAAAAATTCATTAATACATATAGCATTTGCAAACCAAATGATAAGCCATAAGCATACAAGACATTTGAGCTTATGATTCATAAGCCAAACAACATTCATGAAAGCTAAGGTCAAATATATATCCAAAATGAAATAAGAGACCTAAGAACAATATCATTCAAGCCATAGTCAAAATACAATATTCATCCAAAATATTTTAAGTCATAAGTCATAGGCCAACAAAATACATAAATCATGGTCAACCAAAAATTACGACATACCATGACAACCAAACAACCAAAAAGTTCCAAGGCCTTTTAGCTATAACCTAAACACATAAGGCTAACTAAACTAGATCTAAAGATGAAATCGGCCAGAACCACCAGAGTCAGAATCTGAATCAGAATTAGAGATGTGATACCAAATATCAGGAGCAAGGCCACGAGGATGACTCTGGCCATGTCTGCCTCGACCCCGAGTAGAGAAACTGGCACGAACTGAAGTGGTACAAATAGGAAGATGAGAAGGTCCGACAGTAAAGGAAGATGAGGTCTAGGATAGGAGGATGAGTATGATGGAGTCTAGCTGTCCCACTGCTCTCGACAAAGACTGCATGAGAGAATCAATTACAATAGAAACAACATCACTAGATCTTCTGATCTCATCTCTCAAGGACTTAATCCCACTACCTTTGCACGGGTAGATGGTCTCCATGATCTGAATCTATCGAAAGAAGCTATGGTGTTGCACTATAGCCACACACTTGTCTGACCTATGCGATTGATCCACATAGAGTTTCTGATTCCGACCAGCTCTACCGGAGTGCTAACTCCTCGCTTGGGGCCTTCAATGGCTAATCATGATCGATCTAATTGATCATCTTTCTTTTGATTTCTTGAATATTTTAGAAATTTAGAACGTGTACTTTGGAGGATGATGAAATGGTATGTCAAATTTGGTGGCGATCCGATGCTCACAGTACTCAATCTCTCCATCCGAACCCAAAGATCAAGTTCTAGGGTTTCACTCATCCAAAAAACCATAACGAGCCAAAATCCCTCTCATGCCCTTTACCAGTGGAGTTTTCTCATGAAACAAATTTTCACAAATTGTGGACTCTCTAGTCTACTGTACACCCTTCTCAAAATATTTTTCAGATGGATGATAAAAGAAGGAAAAAATGAATGGCATAAGAGAAGAGTAATGGGTGCAGAGAACAACTTTCTCCCTCTCTAGACTTTTCACACCCCCAGGACGTGCACCCTTCTTTAACTTTTGTTTCTCAGAACATCCCTCACATTCCCCCTCTCTTCTCTATGCATGCCTAAAAAAATCCAACTTTTTTTGGCATGAGATTGATGGGAAGAACGTGTGGGAAGTATAAGGGTTGGAGGTTGAACTTGTTTCAACCTCTCAACCAATTTCAAATTCAAAAACCTTCTCATTCTTATCCAACACCCATTTCAAGTGGGTAACATATAGAAGGACTCTCCTTCTACGCACCCATGCTGAAAAGCACATCAAAATGTGCAACAAAACCAAAAGGGGGCATGGAGAGGTGAATGGATAAGGATGGGGAGTTAGGAAGTTAACCAACAGTTTTGAATTCAAAATTCAAAACCAACTTCAACTTGATCCAACTCTTGGACCAGGTCAAAGGTAGAAGAAAAGAGGGGTGCACATCCATTTTTGTGTGAGAAAAACTTACGTAAATTCCAAATGGGGCATGGGTCAAGGTGGAAAAGTCAAATATGGTGGGCGCTAGGGAGAGTTTGAATTCAAATCTCATTTGACTTGGTCTAGATTGATTTCAACCAAACTAATTAATTTAAACTAATTAAACTAGATTAAATCCAACTAAATTAGGCTTAACTCAATCTAATAAAATTTTAATCAAATTAAAAATTAATTAGGTCTAGTTCCTGATCAAATCAAGATCAAATCTTCTATAGCGATTAGATCATCTCATGACCAGATCGAGTCAAACCCAATCAAATCAAATTCAATCGAACTTAATCAAATCCTCATCGTTCAATCAAATTAAGCTAATTAGCAATCAAATTACTAATTAATCCTTCAATAAACATAGAGTCCTAATTGGATGGATGTTTGGACAATAGAGTTCCATCAACATAAAACTCCTAAAGAGTTTCAAACCAATGGGACTCTTGAACCCAGTGTCCCAAACGAATGAAACTCGCAATCATAGAATCCTAGACCAGTAAAACTCTTGATCAGAGAGTTTTAGACAAGTAGAATTTTGAGCCCAGTCCAGTAGGACCCATAAAGGTAGAGTTCTAGTCTAATGGGACTCCTACTCATAGAGTCCCAGTCTAGTGGAACTCATGACCACAGAGTCCTAGACCATTAGAACTCTTAATCAACAATCAAATTAGGTAGAAACTCTTATTGTGTGTGATCCCATAGGTTCGAATTCTAGATCGGTAGCACAGAAACCAATTTTTTATACCAATCGATGTGACCATCTAGCAATGGTCTCGACGTTCGAAAAGATCGAAAAGTCATAATGCAACAATGATGAACCTGTGGCATATAGTTACCATATAATTCATTTCCTTGACCTCAATGCTCAAAAGACGATCTAGGATTTACTATTAATCCTAAAATTCATCCATAGTATATTTCAAAATTCAGTGTCTATCACATGGACCATCCCAACCGAGAATTTGCTAAATTGAAATACAGTGATGTACTTACTCCAACATTTGTAGGGGTCAATCTCATCTTGACTCATTCACCGACTTCATAAGTACTTAACTACACCTAGTAGTCTTTCATCACTGAATTAGAAATTTAAATAGTCTAGTATCTAAGTACAGTGAGTTGCTTGCAAGTTACCATGGTAATCTCAGATCTAAGGAACACTTATATCCATATCCTTCGCAAGCAACTCTTGACAGTAGAGAGCTCTGCAGTTGGATCATGTTCAGTGAAATGTATCCCTACACTTTACCTACATACCATAATAATAACTCCATACTTCTTGGTTAAGAGGACAACAAATACTCATGGCATACAATGATCTACACTTGATACGTTGTCATCCTGGATAATAATAAATTATTTGATCGTAAACTGATTTTAAGGACTAAATGATAAATTCTTTTTTATCGAGTCTAAATAATCCTAAGAACTTCATCACATAAGAGTTTATCATAGAAAGATGCACAAAAGTGATGAAATGGCCAAATAATAATTTTATTTATTAATAATTTAAGTATAATTATATTTAGTTCAACCATCTACAATCTAGATGATTGACTTTAGGATACATTTTCCAACAGATAGAATAGATCAAGAGCGCTGCTGGCAAATCAAAAGAAAAAGCTTGCTTGCCGTATGGAATGGTCTTCACCCTCATGTTCACTGAGGTAGGTATAGACTTGGAGGGAAAAGTTTTTAAATCTCTCACTCACACTGACTACTACACCATTCAAACTCTGTATCGGATGAAATTTAAGAAAGAAAATGGTGTATGGATTAGAGAAAATGAAGAAGCGCACCCTCACATCTTAGAATCATCCTCTTCTTCAGATTCAGCCAGGCCATCCTCATCGGTACCTGCTACTCCATCTTCTATTCTTGCACCAACACCTAGATCCGTTGCTAGAGAACATCATCCGACTTCTTCTTGTGCTCCTGTAGCTTTTTCAAGTTTCTCAGTTGATAGCATTGTAGAGCAAGTTGTAGGACAAATCTCAAGAAAATTGGATGACATGTTTTTTGACCTCAAACTCCAGTTCACTCATAGTTTAGAAGAACAGAGAATTTCATCTGAGGGACGGATTGAAATGATTAGTCAGCAAATAACAAATTTATCTCAAAGGATCGAAATTTTGGAAAAAGAAGACAATAAATCTTCTGGATAGATTGAGGTATTGACTAGGAAAGTAGCCAAGATTACTAGAAGGATTGAAGAACTTGTTATCACTCAGCAAGGCGGCACTAAAATTATGATTTCAGCACTTCAAAAATTTGATAAAATGTTGGGTAAACTAATCTCTCGAATTTTTCCTCCCTCATCACAGCCTAGACCTTCACCTAGCCAACCTCAATTCTCTTCTGCCAGACCCGCTTTCAATGCTACCATTAGACTCGGTACTGGCTTTCCAACCTCTTGCCCTGGACTTTTTGTAAGAGTCCGGAGCAAACCAACTACATCTTCCACCTCCTCTTCTGATCTCATCATTGAATTTTTCTCAGATGAGGAATAGTTGCCTTAGGACTAAAATCTTATCTTTTTACTATGTTTTTGAAATGAACTCTAATGTTGTATTATTTGGTCGTATCTTTTTGTAAACAATACAAACATGTAATCAACTTCATCTTTTTAATGAAAGTTTATTAGTTTCAATGTTTGTAATGTTTGTGTTAATTGTATTGCTCTATTGCTTATCATTTTTAATGTTAACAAAAAATGAAAGAAGAAATACTTGAGCATATAAATTGGATCTCTATTCAATTAATTATTCTTAATTAATTTAAAGATTATTGTGGATAAAATGTATTCATTAAGGGGGAGCTAATGTAAGCTGTTATATATCTTAACTTTGTAAAGCATCCATCCCTTCTAATGTTTGTATATTCTGATTTATCATAATTACTTGTGCATATTAAAATTTATAATATCTCTTTATATATCTCTTTAAATCCATAATATATTTTTACTTTGATATGCTCAATGTTTTATCATTATCAAAAAGAAGAAGATTGTTGTCCTTAGGAATGATTTTGATGATTACAAAATATTAGAAAATAACCTTAATACTAATAATTTTCAAGAATGCCAAATTCTATTTTTTATAGAAAGAAAAAGGCCGTTAAATGAATCCATAATCAAATGAAGATTCTTTGAGTTATTTGGATCAGTTTTTTAAACGATTTTGGAATAAGAAAAATCTTCTCTTAAAGCCCGAACTGACCCATCCTTGATTCGAGCTAGCCCTGGCATGGCACACACTTATCTCTTTGGCTTGGCACACAATCGAGCTGGCTTGATTTGGATCCGAGCTGGCTATCTCAGAAAGATAGAAGATCAGTTTTAAAAAACTACTGATCGAGTCGACCCAATTTCTAACCGAGCTGGCTATCTCAGAGTGGCAAAAGACTTATTTAGGAGTTCTGCTGGTCGAGCCAGCTCAAAGCTTCAATCGAGCCAATTGTCTTAGGTCAACAAAAATTTATTTTTGAAGTTTGCCATTCGAGCTAGCTCAATGTCCAGCCGAGCCAGCTGGCTCAGATCAACAAAAAATACTATTTTTATTGATTACTGATCGAGCCAGCCTGACACAAAATTGAGCCAGCTGTCTCAATAAGATAAAACATTATTTTTCAAAGGATGTTGCTCGAGCCGGTCCGAAGCACGAATCGAGCTAGCTCGACATCATCTGACAAATGCAACAACAGTTCTACAACAATCTATCTTCACCCAAATTTTTTTTCCAATGGATATTTTCGACCTCCAATGATAATATTTGGCCAGAATCCATGTCATATCAACTGAAACTCCTTGGGAATGATTAAAAAAAAAGAAAAAAAAATATAAAAGAAAAATACTGTTCAAGCTCAAAAACATCATGTTTTGAGGAAAGAAAGAATAAAAAAGAAAAAGAGTGCTTTGAGATATTCTTGTCTTCAAGAAGGCTTATCTACTCCCATTCAACTTATTCTTGAGATCATAAAGTGCATTCAAAGAAGGAAGAGAAGAGTTTATTGTAAGCATTCAAGGCTTCCTTAAAAAAAGCTTCATCAATAATAATTTGATCGAAAAACAAGGTTTCTGTGTTGTACTTTCTTTTCATTCAATCCTTTTGTATTAGTATTAGCAGGGGTTGATACTTGAAGGTTTTCTTCTTATACCAAACTTAGTTTAGTTTGGGAGAGCTTTAGGTTGAAGGCTTATAAAGATTTTGATTGGTTGGTCTGGATAAAATCAATTAGATTTATTTGTGAGTCCGGTAAAAACAAACACACTATAATCAGGTGATTATAGTATAAATTTTCAAGAAGTCGCTTAGGGAGTAGATGTAGATGCTAGAAGTGCACCAAACCACTATAAATCTGCTATGCTTGTGTGTGTGCTTCTCCTCTTATGTGTTGGTCCTTTCTTCTACTACTTAGTAACTTTCTGTTCTATACAGTTCTTTATTTACTCTGTATATCACTCACTAAATGTGCTAAAAATTTTAATAACCTAATTCACCCCCCTTGGGTTGTCTAGCTAGACAACACACCTTGAATAGCTTCAGCTCCTCCACCATCACATATTCTGCCTCAAATAACTCTGGAAGCTTTAACAATGCAGACTTCATCAGTGATCCGCACTCAGTCAGAAATTCCCATGGGGTTGGAGGGGACATGAAGAATAATTGGCTCTTCCACTCATGAATGGAGGAAGGACCAGAGAAAAAGTTGGTGATATATTTCTGAGGAGAAGTGTACCACCAACTTTTTCTCCAAGGTTATACCTTCACTTGGAAGAACGCTTGAAACATTTTCGCATGAAGAGATATTCCACAGAGCAAGAGGAAACAAAAGAATCCAACTATCATCCACCAAGCATTTCAGATGAGTTGGACAAGACAAAGTTGATACCATCTTGATAGTTTGGCAAAGACCTCAGGAATCGAGAGCTCACACAAGGCTACCCTATTCCCTTGAGAGAAAGTTATCTTGCCAGAGAGACTGGGTGCTTCAAGAACTATGCTTTCTGGGATCCCATACTCCTTCTAGATCCGCCTTACACATCATCCTCTAGGACAAACATAATGGTGTTCAGAGTCTGATGAATCTTGAGCACCTCCATGGTGGAATCCTCAGAAGCCTAAGCATGAACCCTAGATCAATAGGTCCTTATCCTATTGGTTTTTCTAGGGGAGAAGCCATGGAGGTGAATGCAAAACAAAAATAGGAAGGACCGAGAGAAGAAAAACAACAAAGAAAACAAACCCACCAAAAATCCTAAGCCAAGGGAAGGAGAACATAGAAATGGCTACCATGGTGTCTCTCTCCATCTCTACCAGCAAAAACAAGATGAGTGGTGCCCGCTTCTCTAGTACCACTTGGAGCATGGCTTGATGACAATAGTGATTCAAATGAATGATTCGATTGGCCCACATGTGTTAGGATCCTGCTGTATTCCTAAACACCGCCCATATCAGTATTACCAAAATGTCCAATCATCGCACCAGAAAGTCTGCACACCATGATGCCCTCTTGAAAAAGGAGGCGAGTGCATGTCTCCCATAAATGCATGCGATCAATCATCTGCCTAAGTTGTGGCATCCTGAGGAATAACCATGATGGTGTATGATGTGAGGACTCCTTACTTCCTCTGACATTTTAGTCGAAGCATCCCCCGACATAGTCTCATTTTGAATACTCTTGTCAACACCAACCTTGGAAAGTTAAAGCCTGAAGCCTCAACATTCATCTTGACCACCAACACCACGGTAGAAGTAGGAACACTCTCTATTCCTTTACCTAAGCCAAAAAGATGTCTCGGCCTCAAAAATTGGGAGCAACTGATATACCCTATGTAGGGCCATTCATCATGGCATTAGTGACCCAATTGCAGCCCAACATGAGTCCTTGATAGAAGGTGATGGAGTGACTGCCCAGTCTTTGCCACTTGATCTTTTACGATTGTGTTGGAGGAGCTCTGAAGTCTTCTATTTGCAAGACAATAAGCACCCAGCTTGCTCACTACTCTACTCCCTCCTTCACTCAGTGAGATCAATAATCTTAATAACTCTGAAATGTATGAGCCATTATTTTTTAATAGCTAGAGTACATCTCCACGACCATTGCTCTCTAACAAATGGCATGCATTCGAAAGACAATAGGTATCCATCATTATTTATAAAAATCTACTTCCTAGGATCCTCTAGGTAAGTGAATACTTTCTTTGTATGCCTTCTCCCAGGGACTAATTTTATATGAACTAGAATTTATCTCCTCTATAGAGATTTAAGTTCTTCTAACTCTATCTCTGATCTCCATCCTCCATGCGGCATCCTCTGAACTTTCACTCTCTATTCCTTCACTTCAATCTACCGCACTTTATACTTAACTCCACTACTAAGCTTTATCTAAAAGCTTAGGCCTCTTCTATTTGCTTCCGCGGAAGATAGACTTAGGCATCGGAGGGTCCACTGTCAAAAAATTTCCAGCATGAGGATTTTTCTATCCTTGGTGGTTTTGCAAGATCCGACTTAAGGGATTGACTGATGACCCAGCACTAGCATCCAATCCGGAGGTCTCGATAAGCTATCCTATGATTGTCTCTTTTTGGACTTTAGCTTAGTAGCCTGAGCCAGCTCGACTCCTCAGCGGCAATAGGCTGCATCCCTCATATTTGATAAATTGTCCAAGCAAGATTTTTAATCCAACCAGCCAGCAATTGTACATGCTAAAATATTGTGAAGGTCAGCAAAGACTATTGTGTTCCATGAGAAATTATAACCCTACTCTCTACCCAAGGGGCCATAACATTGGTGTTCAACAGTTTGCTTCGAAAGCAGTATGCAAGTCCAAGTCGGCAGACAGTCAAACGCGGCGGCCAATTCGAGATCATTCCCTTACACAGATTCCATGTGCCTGGCACCAAGTTACCATTTCCAAACAATGTCCCCAGGGCAAAACGAACCTTCCCATTCAACTCCACTTTGACCAACCATTGTGTGCACGCACATGCATAAATCTCCCAACAAATCCATCACCTGTTCATTGCCGGCACTCGGTGGACCAAGAACAAAAAAAAATGGAACGAACCACCACCTATCCCCAACCAAGCCAGAGCCAGACGAATAGGAAACCAACCCCAAAGGTCACGCTCCGCCCATTCGAACCGTCCGAGTCCGACGTGGAAGCCTTCATGACATGGGCGTCAGATCCCCGGGTGACCCGCTTCCAGCGCCGGGGCCCCTACGCCACCGCCAGCGACGCTCTCCGCTACATCACCGAACACATCCTCCCTCACCCCTGGTACCGCGCCATCTGCGTGGACAACGGTTGCCCCGTGGGCTCCATCTCTGTCAACCCAGCTCCCGACGACCGGTGTCGGGCCTCGGTCGGCTACCGCCTGGCCTACAATTGCTGGGGCCGGGGTATTGCCACGGCGGCGCTCAGGGAGGCCGCAGCCAGGGTGTTCGAGGAGTGGCCGCACCTGAAGAGGCTGGAGGCGGTGGCCGACGTGGAGAACCCGGCATCGCAGAGGGTGCTGGAGAAGGCCGGGTTTCAGAGGGAGGGGGTGCTAAGGAAGTACATCATGTTGAAGGGGGAGAGAAGAGACATGGTAATGTTCAGTCTCTTGGCCACGGATCCCAGGACCTGATGATGTTTATTGCTTGGTGGTAGTCCGCTGGTTTCGTCTCTCCCCCCGGCTCCCAATAGAAGTGTTCTACCGTTGTCTATGGTAAACTGGACATCCACAATTAAGCTTCCATTCTGAGATTCAAATATATGCGAGGCATTGTGACATGGATTGTTTTATGCAAGTTGTTCGTGTTGTTATATGAAGCTATATTTCTTAGAGTCAATAAAGCAAACAGTTGGTGTGAAAAAAAAAAAAAAGAAAGCAGCAACAACAAGAAAAAAATGGATTGAAATTTGTCAATTTTCATTGCATTTTAAATCCAACGTACAGCAGAAATATATATAGACTCAAAACATAACCGACATCGCACAAGAAACTACCTACTAATGTAGAAATTAGAAATTCAGCCACTACAAATATAAGTTACATATAAACTACCTAACCATATTAAAAATAATTGTAAATAACTGCCAATGAACATGGAGAGGGATAACCCCACAACTCACCGGAACTCCGAGCCATGTTTAGTGCACAACAGCTCATGCAGTTTCTAATTGACACGAACAACACCCCTTGTATTAGGAACTGCAGATTCCGAGTTTCTTCCTCAGAAATTCAAACCTAATGATAGAAAGTGGCTTGGTGATATCAGCCATCTGTTCCTCGGTCTTGCAATGTAGTAGAGTAACTTCACCATCCCTCTATACGTCCCTTAAGAAAAACAACTTTATGTTGAAATATTTGGTTACTTTATGAAAGATCGGATTGTATTATTTGATGCATGCTCTAGAAGCCAAATTGATCGACATCTATAAATACTTTCTAAAGATATTTTTATAATTTTAATTTAAAATAAATAAAATAAATTATTTTCTCTATCATATTTATATATTAAGTATTTGTGATACATCCATTGGGTTTATGGGTATGATAATACATATTTTTAAAAATTGAGAATTTGAGACATGTATTGTCATAATTAACTTATAAACTACTCTCAATTGTAGGATCGTTATGAAGATGGTGATCGATCCAGAACATTGGTGTACGATCACTTTCTTAGGATAGATGAGTCTTAAATCTATAGTGTGAAAATATCAGAATAAAAGTATAGCTGCTTGTTGAGAACAAGGGTATTGAGTATGACTACCTCGAGCAGTCATAAGGGAGTCTACCTTCTCGTCGATGACTAGCTTGATATTGTAGTTGTGTATCTGATTCTTTGATCCGAGGTGCATCGGTAATTCACCTTGAGGGTGCTATAGTTTGACTACACCATAACTCGATCTCCTAGCTATTGGAAATCTTAAGCTGTGTATGTTGGCTATAGCATGTTCATTATAGAAATTGGATCGCACCAAGATGGGATCTATAAACCTCAATAGAGAAGTAGTCCTATGATGATCATGAAATCGAGTCCTAAAGCTCATAGCCATGGTAATATAAAATAATCAAAAGAAGTTTCTATTAGGATTTTACATCAGACTCGAATCGAATGATTCAATCATATGGTAGGTGTTGGATCTGACGAGTTCACCTTGACCTAGATCCTATTGGGGCTCATAATAGAAAAATTCAATCACATAGTTAGCTGCATCGAGAGATTCATTTTTAGTTCTAATAGATTGCCACCATGTACTGCTAGGTATCGCTAGTAGATTTTGAGATTAATTAGAATTATCTTGATGATCGATGATTCTAATTGGATGAATTAGAAAGAGTTATGATCCATCGAAAGATGTTTCGATAATATCGATGATAAAGATCGCAACATATTCCATTACCATACAGAATTGAACCTAACTAGATCACACAAATAAGGATTTGGATCTGGATGTTATTAATTGGGCTCACGTGATCTAATTGATTTGGATTAGATCCAATTAGGTTCAAAAAAATCATGCTAGCATACGATTGAACCTAACTTTCTCCTCATATGGTTTTCTAATTGGTTTGAACTCAGTCAAGTTTGATTTGGCTCATCCAGAAATCCTGTATGACTTTGTCCTAGTCTGACTGGACTTTATCCTGATGAGATCAGACCTTGTCTTGGTCAGATCAAGCCTTGTTCTACTCTTATGTGAGGAGCATTAGGACAAGACTCCTTTGACCAAGTCTTGTTCGGGAAAGAAAGGAAGGGTATGCACCTCTTGGAGTTTCTCTTGGGGCACGCATCCCAGGAAGTTTTTGGATAGAGAGAGAGGGCGCATGCTCCATCCTAACGTGCACCCCATGTGGATAAACTTAAGAGAGTTGGGAGGTTGTCCATTCAAATTAATTTGAATGGGTTAAATAGAGTTTGAAATAGTTCCAACTCTTGGAAATTAGTTTCCTACGCCTAACCCTCTCTTATCCAAATAATGTGGCCCATTTCTTATGGGATTTTGTGCAGCAAAATTCATGAGAAATCAAAAGTGGGGCATGAAGGCTAAGGGAGAGTCCTTCTGCTTTAAGCAAGTTGACCCAGTCAATTGCTTAAAGCTGCAGGACTCCGGGTCTCAAATTTTTCTATAAATAGGGACCAAGGCCAAAGGGTTTGGCCAACTCTAGTTCCCACGCCTAGACCTATCTCTCTCCTCTATGCCTCCTCTCCCTCCACTTCTCCCTCTTCTCCGCACCCAAATGTTGGGCAAATCAGCCCTTCAAGTGTCAAAGTGCTATCAATGCAAGACTGTGTCGAAGAAGTCCTGATCATGTATCGATCGGGTTGCTGCCAGAGATTGGATCGAAAGCATGCCAAAAAGTTTCAGGATCTGATTTTTTTAGATCAGATTCAGGAGGAGAAAACCTTTAGATCTGACCTGAGTAGACACTGATAGAGGCCGCGCATGTGCATGGCTCAAGTCAGAATCTCAGACAGCTTCTAGATCATCATATCAAGTGAATAATTCACTTACAACAGGTGGTACTTGATACCTATTTTATAATTTTTATTTCAGATCTATCTAATCAAATCTGAGAATTCTCAGATTTGATCAAATTATTGATTAAAAATTTTTAAATTTTGCTGCAAGCTTTGATCCAATCAGGCCGATCCTGTAGTTCCTTCAACTAGTATCCGAGCTGCGACTTTAGTTTTAGATCTAGATTAGAATATATCTAAAATTTTATTTTGATGAGATCATATGTTTTCTAATTTTACATGAGATGTAATCAAATATATTGCATTAGATGTAATTTTAAAAATTGATATATAAGATGTATGCAACGCATGTATAGAATAGATCTGATATATGTGATATATGCTAGATCTAGTTCTTGTAGTGGTATAATTTTTTTCTGATTGGAGCTTTCATCTTAGCCATCCGATCATAAGAGTAAGAAGGGTTTAAAAGCCCCCGCTTTTTATTCGATGGGATGCTCTTATGGCGTATAGGGGTGTTGCATGTCTATCCTCAATAAAAAAAGTAAAATTTACTTTTCTGCTAAACCCTAGATCCAAAAATCCTAGGATCTAGTTATGTGCTTTATTTTACGGAATCATGTTACACTTAATTAAGAATTTTTAAATCTAAGACACCTTCATAAAATATGGATTTAGGGTATGAATGTTAGATATGTGTGCTCTAGAAGCCAGAATTGGCTGACACTTGTTATACACTTCTAAGGATAAAATTATAATTTTGATTATAAATAATAAAATAGATTATTTTCTATCATAATGTGTATTTAGCATCTGTGATACATCCCTTGAGTTAATGATAATGATAATTTTTATTTTCAAGAGTTGAAAATTCAAGACATGAATTTTCATTATTAACTCATAAAATGCTCTCGATCGTAGGATCATCATGAGGATGGTGATTGATCCGGAAGGTTGGTGTATAATTACTTCTTTATAGTAGATGAGTCTTGAGTCTACAATGTAGAGACATCGGAGTGAGAGTATAGATACTCGTTAGAGAACGAGCGCACTAAGCATGACCACCTCGAGCAGTCATAAGAAAGTCTACCTTCTCGTCAATGACTGGCTCAAAGCTGCAGTAGTATGTCTGGTTCTTTGATTTGAGGTGCATCAGTAGTTTACCTTGAGGATGTTACAGTTTGACTATATCATAACTCGATCTCCTAGCCATTTGGAATCCTGAGGTGTATGTTGGCTATAGCATATTCATTGTAGGAATTAGATTGCACCAAGAAGAAATCTGTCTACCTCGGTAGATGAGGAGCAATCCTATGATGATCATGAGAATCAAGTCCATAAGCCCATGACTATGACAGAGTGAAATAATAGAAAAGGTTTCTATTAAGATTCTCACATCGGACTTGAATTAAATGATTAAATTATATGACAGAAATTAGGGTTTGACAAGTTTACCTTAACCCTAATCTGATCAGTGCTCAAGATAGAAGAACTTAATCACACAGGTAGCTTGATCGAGAGGTTCATTTTTAGTTCTGATAGGTTGCCACTATATACTGCTAGGTGTCGCTGGTAGATTTTGGGAGTAATTAGAATGATTTGGATGATCGATTATTCTAGTTATCTGAATCAAAAAAATTCTGATCCATCGAAAGATGTTTCGATGATATCGATGATAGAGATCGTGACATATCTCATTACCATATGGAATTGAACCTAACTGGATCACATAAACAAAGATTTGAATCTAGATATCATTAATTAGACTAATCCAGTTCAATTGATTTGAATAAGATTCAATTAGGTTTAAAAAAATCATGCTAGCACACGATTGAGCCTAATGTTCTTCTTTAATTATCATTTTAAGTTATCTCGAATGAGCCAAATGTGTTTGTGCTTACTTAGATACCTTTACTTGGTCTGACTGAAATTTGTCTAAGTCAAAAAAAAATTTATTTTAATTTATGAGATAAATTTGAGACAACACCTACCATTTTTCGTCATCTGCTAATTCTTGTCTTTTGACTTTGGTCAAACGTTGATCTTTGATACTTAGACATCTGCCTATGTATCATGCATCCATAGGAGATTGATTTTGGATTAGTCAACCTACTAAAAAGTAGGTGGATCAAGGGTGCATGCCTAGGGAGGCATGCACCCATGGATAGAGGTGCCTGTAGTCCCATACAGATGGGACTCCAGTTACTTCGAGGTTTTTACCTAGGTGGCGCCAAAGATTAGACTTTGACCAGTCTTAGATGCCATCTAAGGATGATTTAGAGGGGCTCTTATCTAATTGGATCAAATTATGTCATCCCACCAATCAGATTTAGATCTGATTGTACGAAGCAATGTGATTGGCCAGGATGATATGGCACTGCATGGCGCAGTAGGGTCTATATAAACCCTGTCTGTGCCTAGTTTCAGAGAGCTTAGACCATTGCCCATACCACAAGGCTGCTCCTCCCCTTCCTTCATGCCATCTTTTGGTTTCCTCTCTCCTCTCTATTCCCACGGAGATTTGGACTTCAGTTTGGTGCGATCCATACAAGAAAAAGGTGACGAGAAAGGAAGAAGGCAGCACTGCTGGAAGAAACGATATCCGATCTTCAAAAGAAGTTTTGAAGATTTTTCAAATCAGATCCAGATCTAATATTTAGAAAAGTGATAAAGAAGGAGAAGATCTTCAGATCCAATCTGAGTGGATACCGATAGAGGCTAGACACTTGCGTGACTAGATCTAGAACCTCAGGCAATCAGCAGGATCATCACAGGATAATCTGATTACCCAATAATAAGGTATAAATTAAATCTATTTTAATTTATTTTTATTTTATTAGATCTATAAAATTAAATCTAAAATATCTCAAATCTGATTTAGATTCAAAAGAGAAAATTTTTGAAATATCTTTCTTGATTCAATCAAATCTAAGCGAACTTGATCCGAGAAACTGAGATTTTTCTTCAACTGATATCAGAGCCAGATTCTCATAAATTATTTAGATCTAATTTAAATTTATTTTTGATCTTATAATTAGGTAATTTCAGATGTCACATGAGATGTGATTAGATTTAAAATTAAAAAAATTAAAATTAAATAATTTAGATCTAAGTTCTATAAGATGCATGACTAGTTGTAGAATAGAATTATTCTATGTATAGTCTTGCATGATCATAATTTAATTTAATTAAGTTATAATTTTAGATTAATTTATTTATTATTTTTTTATATTATAAATATTATAATAAGATCTAAAAAATAAAAAATAAAATTATTAAATTTTTGGTTCATATGAGATATGATGAATGCATGTTTAGACTTGTTGTAGAATAGTTCTACATAATTATCTAGAATAAAATTTATTTTGATGTGAATAATTTAAATTTAATTTTTTTAGATGATTATGAGATAATTTAGATCTGAAAACATGCATGATATGATACATGAGATATATGAAAAATATGTTTATAGTTAGATTAATTTTTATATATGAGATATATGATGTAGATCTAACTAGTTTTGTAGTTTTTATATTTCTAATTAAGACGTTCTCCTTGACCGTTTGGTCATAAGAATAAACTAGTATTTAAATGCCCTCTCCTCTCACTCGATGGGGTATTCTTATGATCTGTAGGGGTGCAGCACATTCGTCCTTAATCAGAAATTCAAAAACTTATTTTTTGTAAAATCCTAGATCCTGAAACTCTAGGATTTTATTTATATGTTTTATTTATGAATCCTAAATTTAATTAAGAATTAAGATTATGAAATATGTTAGGTCTAAAATTAAGAATTTAAGATCTAATACATATTCATAAAATTGGGTTCGGGCTTGGATAGTGTTGGGGATAAACCCCGCTCCTATCGTAGTCCAATTCGATGCTTAGCCTAATGCAATAGGTAGCCATGGAAGAGCTTCAGCGGATGGATCCTAGCCGAACTCCTCAGCGATCGGGCTTCTATGAAAGCTAGACTCCTTGCGGACTCCTCTAGTGGCCAGGCTTCTACGGAAGCCAGACTCCGGACGGGACTCCTTCAGCGGTCGGGCTCCTACGAAAGCCGAACTTATTGCAGACTCCTCCAGCGGTCGGGCTTCTACTAAAGCCAGACTTCTTGCAGACTCCTCCAGTGGTCGGGCTTCTACGAAAGCCGGACTCCTTGCGGACTCTTCCAGCAGCCGAGCTTCAATGGAAGTCAAACTCTGGATGGGACTTCTTCAGTGGCCGGGCTCCTACGGAAGCCGGACTTCTTGTAGACTCTTCCAGTAGTCGGGCTTCTACTGAAGCCAAACTTCTTGCAGACTCCTCCAGCGGTCGGACTTCTATGGAAGTCGGACTCCTCCAATGGTCGGGCTTCTACGGAAGCCGAACTCCTTACAGACTGTTGATGATCCCATTACTAAATGGTTACACGACCATAATGATTGTCATTTATCAGGACAATAACGATCGACATTGATCAGGATGGTTATGACAGTCATTAATCAAGGCAGTTACAATAAGCTCCGCCTATAAAAAGGATCTTCCAGATATGCTTATGGTAGATTTAAAAAAAAAAACTCTTCTTTCCTCCTCGAAACTCTACCGAACTCCACACTGAGCACTCCATTTCTATTGGCCAGAGCTAACTTGACCATCGAACGATCCTTCCGGAGCTACCTCCACCGGCTCCGAACGGAACTTTATTTTATAGGTCATCAATGGCGACCTCGTCCCCTTCCACTCTAGTTTAATCCGACATCAACCAAAATTTGCACCAACAGATTTGGCGCTAGAAAGAGGGCCCTCTGTTCTTAAGATTCCTTTAATCTTAAAGGAGTGCTCAATAGTGATCTAAAGTTCGTCCCAGAAAAATGCCTCTCAGAAAAGCTTCGATCCGGTGATCAACGGCCTCCATAGCCCAATCCCGCTCAGATCCATCCCCTCCTACTCCAGTCCCAGCAACCCAGGTTCCATCTGTAGCTATGGTGGATGCGGAGCAGTTCAACCTGCTCATCCAGCAGGTTCGTGGCCTCACAGAGGTGATGCAAGCGGTGTAGGCCATGCACCAGCAGGCCTCAGCACCGCTCAACCGATGTGGGATTCTCCAGAGCCCTGTGGTCCGATCTAAGAATGGCCGACTTGGGCTACCCAGTCCCCGATCCCTGAAAGGGAGAAACAGAGGAGGGAAGGACCCTGTTCGGACCACGACTCGACCCAAGGGAAAACTTCGCACCCATTCTACCAAAAAATCTTGGAGATCAAAGATTGTGAAGATCTCTTGAATCAAAGGCTCTTAGAAATGAGCCGATGGATCGAAGAACTCCGTCACAATCCCTGCTCTCATGGTAATGACGTTTGTGCTGACCCTCCCTTTTCGTAGAAAATTATGTAGGAACCGGTCCTGCCGAACTTCAAGCTCTCATAGTTCGAGACTTACAATGGGACCACCAATTCATTCGACCACCTAGAAGCCTTCTGGATGATGATGATGTTGTTCCATGGCGCACCAGACGCTATTTTGTGCCGGACTTTCCCCTCGACCCTTAAGGGAGCCGTCAGAAACTGGTACTCGGCGCTTAAGCCGAGTACCATCTCATCATTTGATCAGATGAGTCAGCAGTTCGCAGCCCACTTCGTCAGTAGTCGACGTCTGCGCCAAAGTTTGGATTCCCTAATGAATGAAAAGCAAAAGCAAGGGAAGTCCATCCAGGCTTATGCCACCCAGTTTAACACTGCAACATTGGAGGTCCGAGATCTGGACCAGTTCGTTGCGATGGCCGCGCTCAAGGATGGCCTTCAAAAGAATGACTTGCTGTTCTCCTTGGAAAAGAAATATCCCAGGGATTTTGCTGACATGCTAGCTCGGGCTGAAGGTTATGCCCGGGCGGAGGAGGCCTTCAAGATCAAGGATGACGAAGCCGATGGTGAGTGTAAGTCGGCGAGCCGGATAAGCCCGCAGAAGCAGGAAAGCTGAGTAAAGTTTGGCCGCATTCCCAAACTCCTTCTGGGCGCAGGCGAGCACGAACTCCCCGTCAGGCCTAGAGGTGGGGAAGCCTCGATGGAAGGACACACCAAGGTTCTTCCCAATGCTGAGGTTCTTCCCAGCATCGAGGTTCTCCCCAACGGAGATTTCACAACTATGCTCCCTTAACGCTCTGAAGATCCAAGTGCTGATGAAAATCAGAGAACAACTTTCGAGACCTGAGAGGATGCGTTCCCACCCCAACAAACGCAATCCCAATAAGTTCTACCTTTATCATCGTGACCACGACCACGACCACGACATTGAGGAGTGTATCCAACTCTAGGATGAGATCGAAGAGCTCGTCATGCGGGATAGACTTGGTCGATTCTTATGGAGACGGCCTGAAGGGCGAGAGAATCGGTTGAGAGCGCTACCACCACGGAAGGAGGACCAAGAAGATCGGCCGTCTCTTGGTGTCATCAATACAATCTCGGAGGGACTTCAACAAGAAGAGGCCAGCAGATCTGAAGGACCAGTGAAGAAATAGAGGATCGAGAAACCTATGACCTTTACCGAGGTAGATGCCCATGGGGTCCAATTTTCGTACAATGATGCGGTTGTGATCTCTTTGAACATTATCGATTATGATGTACGCCGCATTTTAGTGGACAATGAAAGTTCGATCGATGTGTTGTTTTATGATATCTTCTCAAAAATGTCCTTATTCGATGGCCATTTGGGGCCTATGAACTCTTCGCTGATAGGATTCACCGACAACGCCGTACCAATTGAGGGCATAATAACTTTGGTTGTGACAGCAGGGCGATGCCCAAAACTGGCCAAAGCATAAGTTGATTTCCTAGTCGTGAGAACTCCGTCCGCCTATAATGCCATTCTTGGCTGACCTGATCTAAATGCAATTCGAACGGTGGTGTCGATCTATTATTTGAAGATGAAATTCTCGATAAATCACAAGATCAGAGAGGTCAGGGGAGACCAAGCTTTGGTGAGGCACTGCTACTCGATCCTCTACATAAGGGAGAGCAGTCTGACTCTTATCTTGTTGACGAATTAGATGTTCGAGATGACCTCACTGAAGAATAGGGCGAGCCTATGGAGGACCTCATCACTGTGCCCTTGGACGATGGAAACGTCGAGCATGCGATGCAGATCGACTCCAACTTGGCAGTCGAAGTTCGGGAGCAACTCGTTACCTTTCTCAGAAGAAACGCGGACGTCTTCGCCTGGATCCCAATAGATATGCCAGGGATTGATGCCGAGGTCATGGAACATCGACTGGCCGTCGACCCAAGGCATCGGTCGATAAAAGAAAAGATGCGCCACCACATCCTGGAGAGGCAGAAAGCAATCGCTGAAGAAGTAGACAAGCTCCTCAAAGCTGGATTCATCCGAGAGGTTAATTATCCGACCTGGGTCTCAAATATGGTCCTCATCAAAAAGAAAAACAACAAGTGGAGGATGTGCATTGACTTCAAAAAGCTGAACAAGGCCTGTCCGAAAGATAGTTACCCTCTATCCAGGATTGATCAACTAGTAGACGTGACTTTAGGCTACAAGCTCTTCACCTTCATGGATGCCTTCTCTGATTATAATCAAATTTGGATGGTGCTTAAGGATGAAGAGAAGACCGCTTTCATTACTGATCGTGGTCTTTATTGTTATAGGGTCATGCCTTTTGGGCTCAAAAATGTAGGAGCAACGTACCAGCATTTGGTCAATAAGATCTTCAAAAAGCAGATTGATCGTAACATGGAGGTGTATGTAGATGATATGCTCGTCAAAAGTCGAGCTTCAATAGACCATCTTGTCGACATTAAAGAGACCTTCGGTGCACTCAGGAAGCATAAGATGAAACTGAATCCGACCAAGTGCGCCTTTGGCATGACCTCAAAAAAGTTTCTGGGGTTCATGGTGTCAAGACGTGGGATTGAAGCAAACTCCAAAAAAATCTGAGCCATTCAGGAGATGACCGCCCCAAAAATGATCAAAGAAGTTCAACACCTGACCAAAAAGGTGGCATCCCTAAATCATTTTGTCTCAAGGTCGGCCAAATGATGTGTGCCCTTTTTCCAAGTTCTCAGGCAACCAAAGAACTTCTGCTGGATGGCGGAGTGCCAACGGCATTCGAGGAACTTAAAAACTGCCTCGGTTCATCTCCATTGTTGGCAAAGCTCAAACCTAGAGAGGAATTATTCTTGTACCTGGCTGTCTCCCTAGTGGCTCTAGCGACAGTCCTGGTCAAAGAGGAAGCGAAGATGTAGCGATCGGTCTACTATGTGAGCCGGGTCTTGAGGGATGTGGAGATCAGGTATTCAAGATTAGAAAAACTGATTTACTCTCTTCTAATTGCTGCTCGGAGACTCTGACCTTATTTTTAGGAGCACACCATTACAGTCCTTATGGACCAATCAATAAAAGCAGTCCTGCACCGAGCAGATGCTTCTAGGTGAATCACAAAATGGGCAATCGAGCTCACAGAGTTTGACATCAACTATCGGCCCAAGCCATCGATCAAGGCCCAGATATTGGTGGATTTTGTGTTAGAATGTACCATTCTAGTCGAAGTCGAGTCCGAACAGAATGAGACCGACGCCCTGCTATCGCAGCCGAACCTCCTCAAAGAAAGTGCTGACCTTCCCAAAGGCTTTTGGGCTCTGCATGTGGATGGCTCATCCAACTCCACCAGAGCTGGTGTGGGGCTGGTCTTAATTAGTCCTGAGAGCATCATCGTCGAGTATGCACTGCGCTTCGAGTTTTCTATGACCAACAATGGGGCCGAATATGAAGCGCTGATCGCTAGACTAAAAATAGCAAAGAAATTAAAAGTAGATAGGCTTCAAGTCTTCAGTGATTCCCAACTGGTGGTATGCCAAGTTAATGGCAGCTACGAGGCACAGGAGGACAGTATGGTGAGATACCTTGGGAAAGTGAGGGATTTGACCCTGGCCTTTGACAGTTTTGGCATTCGATAAATTTCGTGGATGGAAAATATCAGAGCCAATCTTCTCTCCAAGTTGGCCACTTCAGTCCCGACCGAGCTTCCTAAAGAAGTATTCTTGGAGGCTCTGAAGTGCCCAACCATAGAGGAGCCCCAGGTCATTCTGTAGACGAAATTCGAGCCAAGTTGGATTGACCCGTTGGTTGCCTACCTCAAGGAGGGGGTCCTTCCTCATGATCCGAAAGAAGCTCGGAAGCTCAGGAATCAGACCTCCCACTACGTTTTACATGAAGGCAAGTTGTACAAGAGGTTATACTCCCTCCCGCTACTGAGATGTCTCCGACCTTTAGAGACTGACCTCGCACTCTGAGAGGTGCACGAAGGACTCTACGGAAGTCACATAGGAGCCAGATTTCTATCGCAAAGACTACTTCGACAAGGGTACTATTGGTTGACCTTGTTTCACGATTTCGTGGAGTATGTGAAGAAGTGTGACCACTATCAGAAGAATGCAAATGTCCAAAGATAGCCGATCTCCGAGCTTGCTCTGCTAAGTGCACCTTGGCCATTTGCGCAATGGGGAATGGACATACTTAGTCCCTTCCCGATGATATTCGGGCAACAGAAGTTCCTTCTGATCACGATCGACTATTTCACCAAGTGGGTCGAAGCCGAATCACTAGCAAAGATTACCGAGGCCAAGGTGCAGGACTTCATCTAGAAGTCACTTATCTACCGATTCAGTCTGCCCTGAACCCTTATAACCGACAATGGATGATAATTCGCTGGGGCGAGGTTCACCAAGTTCTACAAAGGACTAAACATCTCCCCCTACTTCACATCGGTGGCTCACCTATAGGCCAATGGAGAAGCTGAGGTAACCAACCGGATCCTGCTGCAAGACATCAAGACAAGGCTCGATAGTGCAAAAGGGGCCTAGGTGGATGAACTCTACCACGTCCTCTGGGCATACCGAACTACACAAAGGGTGCCGACTGGGAAAACACCTTTTGCCTTGGCCTTCGGCACGGAGGTAGTTATCCCGATCGAACTTAAGCTCTGGTCTGCATGAGTCATGGGCTTCAACAAGCAGCTCAACCCTCAGGATCTTAGAGTTAACCTAAACCTACAAGAAGAAAAAGGAAGGAAGCCCACATCCGAATGGCAGCCTACAGACAGAAGGTGGCTCAGTACTACAACTCCAGAGTTAGAGGTAAGACATTCAGAGTGGGGGACCTAGTGCTTCGTTGAGCCATCATCTCACAGCCTTAGAGCTAAGAAAAGCTCACCCCAAATTGAAAAGGTCTGTATGAAGTGGTGGAGGTCGTCCGACCCGAAACTTATCGTCTGAAGGAGCTTGGAGGAATAATGCTTCCCCGACCTTGAAACTCAAAAAATCTAAGGGTGTATTACTAGTAAACTGTCTTTAATAAGACTCCTTCATTCAACATTATTATTTTTTGGTGCAAGAATTATATGATGATAGGATAGAAACGAGCGAAAGTAGCCCGTTAGGAATAGGAGGAGAACCTCATCCTAATGTGAGCAAAGTCGAAGGCCTCGTTCATTTAGGACGGGATGGGGGGAGAGGCCCTGACAATGGCCCTTATGTGCCCCACAGCCCTTAGGAATAGGAGGAGAACCTCATCCTAATACGAGCAATGTCGAAGGCCTCATTCATTTAGGACGGGATGGGGGGAGAGGCCCTGACAACGGCCTTATGTGCCCCCACAGTCCGTTAGAAATAGGAGGAGAATCTCATCTAATGCGAGCAAAGTCAAAGACCTCATTCATTTAGGACGGGATGGGGGGGAGAGGCCCTGACAATGGCCCTTACGTGCCCCATAGCCCATTAGGAATAGGAGGAGAACCTCATCTTAAGTGAGCAATGTCGAAGGCCTCGTTCATTTAGGATGAAATGGGGAGAGGCCCTGACAATGGCCCTTATGTGCCCCCATAGCCCATTAGGAACAGGAGGGAACCTCATCCTAACGCAAGCGAAGTCAAAGACCTCGTTCATTTAAGATGGGATGGGGAGGAGAGGCTCTGATATCGGCCCTTATGTGCTCCCACAGCCCATTAGGAATAGGAGAGAACCTCATCCTAACGCACGAGCAAAGTCGAGGCCTCGTTCACTTTAGACGAGATCGGGGTAGAGGCTCTGACAACAGCACTTACGTGCCCTCATAGCCCATTAGGAATAGAGGAGAATCTTGTCCTAATGCGAGCAAAGTCGAACCTCATCGTAACACAAGCAGGTTAAAGACCTTTAACCTCAGACGCAGGAGATAAGAACTCCCCCGAGGCAACCTCGGTGAGAGATAAGATCTCTCCAAAGCGACCGCATCAACCTCGGCTAGAGATCAGACCTCCTTCGAGCGCTCGTATTAACCTCAACTGCAGGAGACGAGATCTACTTCAACTTTGGCTAGAAATGAGATCTCCCCTGAACTTCGATCTGAACCAGTGTGGAACCCAAAAGAGGACATCGATAGTCACCTTTTTTACACTTCCTTCCTATGAGTTTCAAACTCGGGAGTGGGGGATCTATTGTTGGGGATAAACCCCGCTCCTGCCAAAGTTTGGCTCGATGCTTAGCCTAATGCAACAGGTAGCCATGGAAGAGCTTCAATGGATGGGTCTTAGTCGAACTCCTCAGCGGTCGGGCTTCTACAGAAGCCGAACTCCTTGCGGACTCCTCCAGCAGTCAAACTTCTATGAAAGTCGGACTCCTTGCGGACTCCTCCAGCAGCCAGGCTTCTACGAAAGTCGGACTCCGGATAGGACTCCTTCAGCGCGTCGCGGCTCCTATGGAAGTCGCGACTTCTTCAGCAGATCCTTCAACGAGTCGGGCTTTACTGAAGCTGGACTTTCTTACGAACTCTTCAGTAGTCGGGCTTCTATGAAAGTCGGACTTTCTTTGTGGACTCCTCCAGGTGCCATTGTTCTATGAAAGTCGAACTTCGGATGGGACTCCTTCAGCAGTCGGGCTTCTATGAAGCCAAACTTCTTACGGATCCTCCAGGGTCGAGCTTCTAATTCTCTT